>JASSRZ010000021.1:0-32944 GCA_032164315.1 Malacoctenus gilli
GCCATCTCCTGTCAATCTAAAGGTGTAAGACATCCTCATGACATCCTCATGACATCCTTATGACATCCTGAGCTTCTCCCTCTAGGCTAAACTTGTGACCATCTGCCCTAAGACCAGTAGAATAATTAACTCCGAATTTCAATTAACCATTTCTGTTAACAATTCCTTTGAACACTTGCTGTTTTGAAGAAGGCCGGGAAGAGACACCACACAATAAAAAGTTAACAAGTTTGATAAAATCCACCAAAGAATATTTCATTCATAAACTGATTAGTTGAAAATTTTAAAATTCGTAAACAAGGCTAATAACACTTCCTCCAAAGGGTTGGTGTAAATCAGATGGAAAAATGAACCCAGGGTCATTTTCAGCATGTTTACTGGTCTGAAGCCCTCCAGTTTATTTTACTGATGAACACATTTTCAAGTTTCAGACAACTTTTTAAAAAAATTCAGGGTTAATAAGAAAAACACAATTTTTGGAATATTAACTCTCCCACCAACTTGTTTGAAACTTAAAAATGTAACTATAAGTGGAAAAAAAACTGGATCACTTATTTGATCTGTAAACATGCTGAATATGATAGGGGCTCTTTTTTTTTCCAACACACCTGCACTTTTAAACTGTAAGGCTATGAGAACATAACCATCACACTGAAACAATAAACATTTGGAGTTTAATCATGTGTAAATAAACATGTATTTGATATTTTTAAGTAAGTTCCACAGGAAAAAACAAACAGTGAACATGTAAACAACTCTACTCCTAAACTTGTTTTTTGCATTCCACACATCTCCATGTCTTGGGCACCCAGATCAGCTTCACATGGGGCCTGTGAAAGTGCTTCCATCTGCAGCTTCCAGATGTGCAGATGATAGAATCTGAGTGTGCAGGTTGACCACAATAGCGTCCCAGTTCAGGTGGCTGTTCAGTGGTTGTGGGTATCAGGTTTAGATGTGACACTCTGTAGTAAATCTAACAGACAGATACCAATGAACACATGGACAAGAGTCTTTCTCTGTTCTCGTGAGGACAGCGCACGGAGTTGAAACCTCAGTCACAAGGTGCGCACACGCTCTTAGGATTCACTCCACAACTCCTCTTCTTTTATTCACTTAAAGCGTTCCCTATCTACAAAACACACATCTCTCAGGGGAGGAGGTTGCCTGCATGAACACATCCTTTAATCTCACGCACAAAGGCCAAAAGTCATGACGCAGCAGATAAACACATACACAGTGAAAAAGTAGAGCAAGTGGGTAATAACTTGTACACAAAATTCTAACAGTGGGGTTGGTGGAACCGAGGCAATAGGGGTGAAGGGGATTGTCACTCTTTTATACCTGCAGCAGTAGATTAAAAAAGAACATGAAACTAAGTGTAGTAATTATTTATTGAGTAATTGACTCTGGCTGAAACATTATTTAATATCCATAACTAACTATCGGAACTAATTGCCTTATCTACCTGATATCTGTGATATCAAGATTGTTACCATGCTCACGCTTAGCTACATAAGCTAAGCGTGCTGCACATAGCAGTACAGACTTTACTAACCCAAGATAAAGTGCTCAGCGCATAGCCGGGAGTGTTTGGTGGGAGTCCAGTGATCCCTTTTTGTGGCAGCAATCCACCTCTGTCTTCTCTCCTTGTTTTTTGGGATGTTAGAGAATTTAAGTCCTGTTTGTTTTTCTTTGCTATGATTACAACCGACCGCACAGCATATAGACGGCACGAAGACAGTGTACTTGGAGCAAATTCGGTCGTTCTGTGGCACAGATAACCCAGTCGTGAAAGTTAGCCAACTCAGTCTGGGCTCGCATGCTCTCCAGCAAGGTGTTACCTTGTGAATAGTCAGTCTCCGCTTGTAAGGCACAGGCCGGGGGAGTCAGTTAGTGTCAACAACTCCCCCCGACTGTGATGGTACCATGTGGACCTTTACGGGAGGGGCAGTTGGGGTAAAGGTGTCGGGGGACTCAACCAGGTTAAAAGTAAAAGTCCTTATGTTCTCTCTATGTATTTATTCCAGATTCCAGGCACTACCATGCTAAAAGGATTTGAATGGAGGTTCTTAATTGTTATTAGCACATGGTGAAAAAGGTCAGAGTCCATCTCTTGTAGTGTCCCCCCTTATCAATGAAATTTTATTTTGAGGATTATCAGCCCATCCAGTCTTATCCCGTATACCAACCCCCTTAACAAAACCAGAACCCGTGCCCCAGTACACACGAGAGCCCTGTTTACAAGGCCCGCTTTTTGCAGGCCACCCTGTGGGAATAACACACGTAAATATTATTGACATTTTACTCACTTGGTCTGGATCCACGGTCAAGAAAATTACAGATGTCAAATTGAAACATAAGGGAGGTCCCCTGAGTGTACTGAAGCGGCAGGCGAGCCCCACAGAAATTTGATTTAAAATCGGAAACTTTGGAATCAAAATGCTGATGTTGGAGGGCCTGGCTGAGGGTATGTCGAGGGGCAATGTCAGACATTCTTGGTGGAACTTCCTGCGCTCACATTGACCTCCGTGTGCCTTTCAGAACTGGTCCTGGCACCTGAAATGAGAGGTGTGTGTGGTCTTGCTTCGTCTGTTGTTTTCAGGCTTACTATGCCACCTCCAAGGGACAAGGCCATAAACCGCGTCCTCATGAGCATGGCATGGTGCAGCTGTGGTCAGCATCACCTCAACATGTGTGCCTTAGTTAGCAAGGGTTACACCTGCACCAGAGTGGTTACAGTGGGGATATACAGATATACAGTGGGGTCACTGTATATCCAAGACACACAACACCCTAACATTTTGCCACAGGCTGACCTCAGGGGATCAGGTCTTGCACCCTGTCACCCCCTGTTGGTTCCATCTCGGGCTTGGAATGGTCATTCTCACCCTGCTGGAGATACCTCAAATGCCACTGAACAGGAAGCGCCACTGGCTCGTTCCTGGGATCGACAAGTACACATGGGATTTGTGCCGCCAATTACTTACCGATCTGTCCATCAAGGCAACCTTAACACTGTGGTGGCTCATCCCACAATCAGTGATGCTGCTTCTTCTGCACCCAGTTCTCTATCGTCACAGGAGGAGGTGAAACGATGTGCTCTCTATCTGGGAGAAGCATGACCAAAAGAAATCTTGCCACAGAGTGTAAGAACTTCATACAGTCAAAAATGTGCTCCTGTTGTTCTTTTTAGTTTCATGCAGTTGGGCTTTAGCCACCTGCAACTTTATGTGCAGTAGGTCAGCATTAAGGGCCTTGCAGGCCTTTTGGTAACAGGAATAATGCTGTTCCACATGTGCCAACCATTCCTTGTACGGTTTTGCGTGGAGTTCTACAAGTTGCTCTAATTTGTCTCTAACATCTGCCGCCAGGCCTTTTGCTGCCGTGTGTTGGAGGAGGAGTAGGGCGGTAGTGGTGAGCGGCACACCCAGCACATCTTCCCATGTTTGTCTGCTATGGTTGGCAAATTCTCTCACTTTCTCTCATTCTGTATTTCACCACGAATGAGTTTCATGCCGACAATTTAGATTAGGTGTCACCTCCTTAGTCTCTTTACAGTTCCACACACATGTTGGACAAGAGTGTTTCATTTAATAGTTGTGCTGTTCCAGCTTCCGTTTCTATTTTGCGTAGTTCATTTGTCGTGAGGTGCTCAGTTAAGCACAAATAAAAAGCCCCCTGAGCTGGATCGCAATGTACAAAATATTCAATAAATGGTTCAATCCGGGGGCTTGCACCACGCCTGCAGATCAGGTTGGTGGGATATTAGCACTTCCTCATCTGAAACACTCAATGGGGGGTAAGTGTGTTCATTTTCACTACGATGTGGTAGGCAGGAGATGTGGTTGGTACAATTTGCTACTTCCATGATTCTTATCTGTTTACTTATCCTCTTCTTCTGATGCATTATGTTTATCATCTGTGTATGTGGTTCTAAATCTGTTACTCACTTGGAAATGTTTGTCTAGAACTGTCTCCCTTTCTTTGACTTTCAACTTCCTGTTCTTTTCTGGATCCCATATACTCACCTTGCTGAGGCCCAGCTTGGGGCCCTGTCTCGTGGAGTGCTCATGGACCCTGATTGCATGGTGGGTGTGACCACAGGTTGGAGTTGATATCTGCCCCTTTCTTCCCTCGTTCCCTCTTGAGGGCTCAACATCTCTCTGTCCCTTCCTTCATTTTCCCTCAAGATCTCTGCTAATGTTTCTTCAAGTTCATCTATTCTCCTCAATGTTTTAGTCCTCTGTGCCTCTGCCAATGTCTGCTCCGAAGGTTTCTCCACTTCAGTGTGTTTTTAATCAGTGTGCCACTAGCATCTTGGAGGGCCGCGAGGTTTGTTTGAGCTGAGTGGGTGAGTGCATCAATAATTCTGGTCATCTCTGCCCGCATGGTATTTAACTGAGTTTGTGTAATATGTTTTTTGAATGTTGGTCTTCAGGGATGCTCACATCAAGTATTCGGCTCTTTACATGCATCAATGGAGCTTGTATCTCTGTGCCTGTGTTATTGTGTTTGTGTTGCATCATCTGAAGTGCCACGGCCACAGCTTGATAGGGGTTACTTGAAGTGGGAGAGTATGGAATAGCTTCCTTGTTATGGAAGAAGGTGGGGTATGTGTTTTGGTTCCTGGTGATTTCAAATCTATAAAGAGGTTTTGAAGACTCTCCTTTGGCTCCTCAGAAGGCTTTGTAGTTGGGTGCTGTGTCTTGGTAGGTGTGTCACGACTGACCTCCAAAGTGACATTTACTTTAACTGGTTTTAAGATGGCACCATAAATGTCATTACTCGGAGCTGGCAGAGAGCTTCATGAAGCACTGCAGTGTACACTGGTCTGCAGCTGGTGGCTGACTTTGCTCCGTGTCTTTGACCTCCAGGTGATGCCTCGTAGTATGAGCCTGCATATTTGTTGTGTTGCCAATGTGCTTGATCTTAGTTTTGCAATGCTTGTGCCATTTGCAGCTTGGCATTTCCGGGCATTCGTTAAAAACCGAAATCAAGCCAAATTTTAGCCTTTAGCGAAGACAGGGACGCTTGGATCTCCTGTTCCTCCGTCACTGTTGTTTTGGTGCGTTCTGTGCTTGTGTGCGTTCCAGATCCAGCTGCGTGGTGACATCAGGACATCCCGTGGAGTTACAAAATGGAGACGGACAGCCAGAGAATTTAAAAAAAAAAAAATTAAATCGATTTTGAGACATTTAATATTGATTCTGAATCATAGAAAATGAGAGTCGCGATTCTGATGTGAATCAATTTTTAGCACACCCCTACTGTCTAAGGTTGTGGACAGGTGTCTTTTATGTTTACAACGAGTTCTATCAGGTGCTGTTAATACAGACAATAAGTGGAGGGCAGAGGAGCCCTTTAAAGAAAAAAAATACAGCAAATCAAGTCAAGACAAGACTGCCATTCCTTCAGTGCACAATGATTGATTGTTCTGTTACACATATGCTCTTTGGTTTCAGGAATGAGTGATTCAAAACCAATGAAAATTAAATTGGTAATTCGGTAAGAAAACTAAAAGTTTAGATACTAATAAATGAGCCTGATCTCTGGATAAGAGTAAAACATGGAGAAAAGCTGCACTTCAAAAAGAGATATCACATTGAATGAATTAATCTGCAGGGGCCACAGCGCCATTGTTTAAAACTAACTGATTGGACTTGACCACAATGTTTTAAAGGGGATTGTGAAATGATAAATTCCGCTACCATCTGATTTGTGACACTTTGATCTTGCTGCAGACCCAGTAGGCACAGACTGGGAGGAAGAAGAGGAAGGCTTCAACTTTGCCATCGATCTTGTCAAACATATACGAGCTAAGTTTGAGGACTACTTTGACATCTGCGTTGCTGGTATGTTTTACCCTCCAAATGAGTGGTAGAGTGAATGTCATTTTGACTAATGATTGTAATCTAAATAATGCCTGTCTGTTTGTGTTTCTACATTTAGGATATCCAACAGGACATCCAGAGGCAGGGAGCTATGAAGAAGATCTCATGCATCTTAAGGAAAAAGTAGATGCTGGAGCAGACTTTGTCATCACACAGCTGTTCTTCAGAGCAGACACTTTTCTTCGTTTTTTGAATGACTGTAGGTCAGTTGGTATCATGTGCCCCATTCTACCTGGAATCTTCCCCATTCAGGTAACTATATTGAGGCCTGAAATGCTAAGCCCAAAAATTGAGTGAGATTAAGTCAGTCTGAAAAAAGCACAAAGTCTCTTTCACCATAACTCAGAGCCAGTTACCCTGGATTCACAGTTGAGATTTGTTTCTTAGGTTAATGTTTAAAATCAATTTGTAAATGGCAATTACAAAAATGCTTGCACATTCACAGGTAGTTCATTGTATATTTGACAAGATGCTTTACCAATGAATGACAAAAGACAAAACTTTAGGTCACAAATTGATTACAGAAAGCCTGTGTATGTTGGTGTGAACTCTGGTGCAGTATTGCAGATGCTAACAGTGATAATCCAATACTTGGCATTTGGTTTGTCAGTCTGCCCTGGAGTGGGGATGCCTGTCCCTCGAGACCATCATGCAGAGATGGATGAGGCCATGGCTATCTTGCTTCTCATGTAATCCTTGGGGCTCCCTTGCCTTACTAAGCTGTTTTTTCTATTTAGCCTTGTTAGTTTTTATTGTGTTTATTCTTAAAGTAGATTTTGACTGATCAATATGCTGAGCTGATATTAACGTTCAGAATATCCAGAAGGTATTAATGCTTATACTTGTACTTCTATGGCATTCACTCTATCGAATGCCAGTGAAATGTTTTTTTTAGTGCAGTTTGCATTCTTTGCAAAGAATGATGCTGAAAGATTTACAAATACCAAATAAAGCTACATCATGCAACTGAAGTCGTGATTTTGATGTCCCAAAATATAAGATGACCTGAATTGAATACACAGAATAACACCCAGTTAGGTGCTGACAGTTTTTGACTCATGTGCACAGTTGGATGTCCTGTATGTAATTTTGAAAAAGGTTTTTTGTCACTTTTCCAAACCTATTTTAACAGTTTGGGTTTTTTTTACTATAGACTAAAAACATTTGGATTGGGCATCAAAATAAATATGACACAAAAACTATAAACATGCTATATGCTTTATTATTAATATTTTAAAAAATTGCTGTGTTGCGATGTTTCTATCAGATCTAGATGTAAACATCCCACAATCCTGTCTCACAGTCTATTTTTTTCGTCGTATTTTTATCCTTTATTCTTGATCCTCATCCATTCCATACACTGGTCATCCTTGACACCCCTTTGGTGACTGCAAAAATGGTGGTGTTTGACATGTTTTTGCAAATTGGTACTATTCTTTTGGGGTTTGACACATTTTGACATATTATTATGTAATTTTAAAGCTCAACAAAAGTGACTTCAAACAGAAGCTATTTTTTTCTTAGCATCTCATGTCTGATAAATTTATGTGAATTAATTGCAGTCAAAGTCTCAGGCAGCAAAACCTTTTTGTGTCTAAACTGTCTATAAGTGCCCTTTCTTCAGCCCGTCCTTGTGGAAAGCTGTAGGGAACGTTTTCAGTACTCCTTTAAATAGTAACTGGTGAAATTTTTTATCTATATGCTTCACAGTGATGAGAACAAAATAAATGCACTCACACAGAGGGATGATTTTGCTTATCGCATTTGTACCCCGCAAGAACTCGCTTTTGTCTTCCTGAAAAGCCCCATTGACAGAAGATGTAGTTGTATTCTGATAAGCAATTGCCATTGTTTTATACAGTCTTCAGATGTTATTCTCAAATAGTTTCAAATACACCATGGATAGGGTAACAGCTCCATTTCAATGTTTTCACTTACAGGGTTACCAGTCTCTGCGCCAGCTAGTCAAGCTGTCAAAGCTTGAGATACCAGAGGAAATCACCAAAGTCATTGAACCGATCAAAGAAAACGATGCTGCTATCCGTAACTATGGAATTCAGCAAGCTGTAGAGATGTGTCGTGTTCTTTTGGAAAGTGGCAAGGTGCCAGGTCTCCACTTCTACACTCTTAATCGAGAGGTCGCCACCATGGAAGTTCTCAGACAACTGGGTCTGTGGATTGAAGACCCCAGGTTAGTCAAATACATGGATGAATTGAACACACATATTTTTAGGAATTCAATGCTCTTCTTTTGGTTGAAAATAAATGTTGAAATTATCTCATAAATATTCCTCATAAACTGTAAGATTCAACGACATTTAAGTTTATTACTCTGTCAAATAAATTTACAAAGCAAGTTTGTGGTTCAGGATGGGCCTCTTTAAAAGTACCCCATAGATTCTTTGTATAGTTAAGGTCGGGCAGTCAGCAACCAACTGTTGAACCACGATTGTACATTATTTATTCAGGCCCAATGAATCAAACTCACCTCACAAAATAACTGATGGTTGAATCAACTTAATGAAATTTCTGCCCGCGAATTATTGCCACTAGCTGACTTTCAGAGCATGGGCAAACCGAAGCAATTAAACTTGCACAGACTTCATAAATTGTTACATTTATTGTCATATGCATTTTGTTTGTGTTCAATTTACAAACATATAATGCCTCAGAGGCTCATGCTTATGTTTACATTCAATTAAATGTTCTGGGGGTTTTGTGTTTTTTTGCTGGAAATTTCTTGTTTTTGTTTGTCAAAATGCTTAAAAAAGTTGTTGAAACTGTCAGCACTTGTGTAATCTTTTCATGGATAAAATGTACTAGGAGGCCTCTCCCCTGGGCAGTGAGTGCTCATCCAAAGCGAAAGGTGGAAGACGTTCGACCAATCTTCTGGGCCTCCAGGCCCAAGAGCTACATTTACAGAACCCAGGACTGGGATGAGTTTCCCAATGGTAGATGGTAGGCTATGCTGTTTATTCGCTTGGTGCATTTATTTACCAACCCTTCTTCTTTATTTCTGATGTCATTTTGGGGGGATTTATTGGAACACAATTCTTACTAAGTTTGTGTGTTGCAACATCGATACAAAAGTGTAACATCATGTCAGTGATTATGAAGGTGTCTGTGATTTATACAATGCGTACTGATAAAAGTCAGGTCCTTTCAAAAGAAAAAAAAATGTGTTTGAAGAAAGACATTATAGAAAGTTCAGTCACAAATTAAGATGAGTGCACCTGAATTTTAAAAGTAGGGGGTTTTCTGTAAGGAGATTGAAATACATAGATCAAGGTGTTTATGTTCTTTTTCAGGGGAAATTCATCGTCTCCAGCTTTTGGCGAATTGAATGACTATTATCTGTTCTACCTGAAAAGTAAATCATCCAAAGATGAACTACTGCAGATGTGGGGTGTGGAGCTCATGAATGAAGAAAGCGTCTATGAAGTTTTTTCTTGCTACATCAATGGTCAACCAAACCGTAATGGACACAAGGTAGGCAAGATGGAACGCAGCCATCCTGTGATTACAGTCTTCCAATTAAGCCAGATTCTAAGAGGCAGAGTCAGGCATGTTACATTATTGGACACTATGAGTATGGTCAAGCTAAATGCTTCAAAAGTGGGGATGATAAACACTAACTCGATGTCAACTGCCTGTGGTACACTATCTCTGTTTTTCTCCGAAACTATTTAAGGTATATTAAGAGTTAAGAGTTGGGGGGTACGGGGTGGGCTGGGTTGTGTATGTGACTTCAAGTCTTTCTGCAGCCAGCTTCAAGTGGACACTCGATTAACTGTAGCTTTTTGCACTTCTGCATAGGCTTCCTTTGATTGAACAGATGTTGCCTCTTGGTACACACGAACTAAGCTGGATTGAAAAACTGCAAGGTGCTTTTGTATCAGGCGCTTGCAGCAGTTTTTTCACTGTGTGAGCAGCAGAATGAATAAATTCTTTATCTTCTCGATTGAATTCTGATGTAATTTCATACAATTTCCTGCATCTTCATAATCAAAATGTGTAATTCAGCAAAATGTATCAACTTTCAAGCAGAGAACCTTTCATAATGTTACTATGTGAGACGATAACTTTTGCTACATTTCTTTGAATTTGAGCATTTGTAGGTTCAAGCAGGGCCTTTGTTTCATGCAGGGTTTCACTAAACTAGGTCTAATGTCACCAAATCCAGCCTGTTAAATTCAGTGCAGCCAACATTTTTCACCTCTAATGTTGTGAGGTTAATGAGGTCTAAATCTGAAACTTCTCCAAGTTTGTAAACAACGGAAGAACTCGTACAAACACTACAATTACCGTATTTTCCGCTTTATAAGGCACACCTAAAAACCTCCAATTTTCTCAAAAGCTGACAGTGCGCCTTGTAATCCGGTGCACCTTATTTATGGACCAATATTGAGCCACAATAGGTCTTGCAACTACGGTAAGCAGCCGCCGACTTCAAGCGCGCGGTTCATGCTGGGATAAATGACTGCGCAAGGCGGTGGCAACCGAGCAGCGCCAGCGTGAGCACGGTGGTGGTGACGACGGAGAGCAGGTAGCTCCTCTGCAGTAGGGCCGCTGGCGAGGAGCCAACGCTGCCCGTGGCCAGCCGGGGGATGAGCAGTTTAAACTCAAGGTGATCATTCACGCAGTAGAACACGGGGAAAGAGCAGCAACGAGAGAATTTAACATCAACGAATCAATGGTGCGGAAGTAGAGGAAGCGACAAGATGACCAGCGCCAAGTAAAGAAGACTATTTATTCATTTTGGGAATGAACGGAGTTGTCAGAACGCTGATTTGTAATCTATTAATAAAGCTTGACTGACCTATCTGACTGTTTTGTTGACATTCCCATTAGCGCAGCTCCATCTAAGGGATGCATAAAGTAACCTCAGCCTCTACTGTAGCGTCTATTCTATGCACCTTATAATGTGGTGTGCCTTAGATATGAACAAAGTTTTAAAATAGGCCATTCATTGAAGGTGCGCCTTATAATCCAGTGCGCCTTATAGTGTGGAAAATACAGTAGTCTAAAAGCTCGAGCAAATAAAATGGTTATAAAAAAAGCTACACTATGACACACTGAGTCCAGAGTTCTTTCATCTCACTTCATAGATTTATTGTACGAAACCTGAAACAGGAGCTTTGCCTCCTCGCCAGAGCAGACCTCCTGCCTCTCGCGGAGGAGTTAAGGTAACTTGGAGTCTTAGTCATGAATGACAGAGGAATGAAATGAGCAATTGACCAATGGGTCACTGCAGCAACAGTATTGCAGTCAATGTACCAGTCTGTTGTAGTAAAGAAGGAGCTGAGTTAAAAGGAAAACTTTCAATCTACTGGGCACTCTGCATTCTGACCTTATGTGATTTCATTATATTTTGGTTCGTGACCGCCTGAAGCTCTTGCATACAACTGGCCCAAATGAGTTTCCTCCACAGTGTGGTGGCCCTTAAAAATCGGGAGGAGGAGCTCCGTCTCCATGTAGAAAATTAGATGAAAATTAGATTCACCACATTGAAAACAGAAGTCAGGGAAGTCCCTGGCCAGGGAATGCCTTGAGCTTTTCCCATGGAGGAACCTGAGAAGGTTTCTGGAGAGGGGGGTGCCTAAACTTCTTATTAGTGGCAGATGAACATGCCAAGGAGTGTCTGGGTTTTTTAATGAGAGGATATTACACTGTCACACTGCTCCTGAGTTAGCATACATCCAAAATACCAGTCATAAAATAGAGCGAAAATGTTATTGTCATTATATAAACCCTTTTTTGTGTCATTGTGGTTGGGTTAATATCATATGATATACAATGTTAATCTTCTGCTAGGTGATGTGTTTGCCCTGGAATGATGAGCCACTAGCCCCTGAGACAAACCTGCTGAAGGACGAGCTGGACAAGGTCAACAGGCAGGGTGTCCTTACAATCAATTCTCAGCCCAACATCAATGGCAAAGGCTCAACAGACTCAATTGTGGGCTGGGGGCCTGCAGGCGGTTACGTCTTTCAGAAGGTATGAGGAAGGCTTGTGCAGTGCTTAGAAAGCAGAGATCTTTGTCTCAATTGTTGATATTTTCTATGCAACAGGCCTATCTGGAGTTTTTCACATCCAGTGAAAATGTGACTGCTCTTCTCAAAGTGTTGAAAAAGTATGAGCCCCGTGTCAACTACCACATCGTTAATGTTCATGTGAGTAGAAGCAGAAATCATCTTTCATTCTGTGTCAGGTAGGATCATGACATTAGACGTTTGAAATGCAGCTGAAAAAGCAACTAAACTAGACATTGCAAAAAAGTAAGGAAATTTGTTCTTTGTGGATTTTTTTCTTTGTTGCTTTTTAGCAGTGGATCTCATAGTGTTTTGGTAACAGCTTATTTTACTTTTGAATGGGGTCACTGTTGTGAGGAACAGGCATTTGTGGGATAAGCAGCAGAACACACACACACACACACACACACACACACACACACACACACACACACACACACACACAAACACACATAGATTTATGCATTTATGCACAGCTATCATTGTGAGCATCTTCGTTGACAAAAGGTGTCCCCTAAACTACTCTGTGCAAAAACAGTAGTGTAGTTCGGCAAAGAAGGCAGAAGTAAGGTAATGTTTGTATATTCAGACATACATCATTGCATTCATGGTAAGTTTTAGTCTTCAGTTTGTGTGTCTCATTCCACTCGTGAGTCTCATAAGTTACAACTTACTTTCATTTGTTTGTACTGTATGACACTCCCAAAAGAAATATCCATGAAATACTTACCTGAGTTAAAAAAAGATGGGGAACAATTAATGTTTTGTCTTCAGGGCCATAATCTGACCAACGCCCCTGACATGCAGCCCAATGCTGTGACCTGGGGGATCTTCCCTGGTCGGGAGATTGTTCAGCCGACTGTTGTGGATCCAGTAAGCTTTATGTCTTGGAAGGTAAGTGGGGTTTTTTAGTGACTTATTAGTTCCGGGATTAAAATACAAACCATACAATCATGGAAAACTTTCTGTGGTGAGGATGCAAAACGAACATTCTGTTCCAGGCCAGAGAGGGTCTCAAAGAAAGCTCCCCCAGTGCAGCTAGTTGCCAACTAAAGCTCAAAGTTATGATCAGAATATAGAAACATGTGAAAATAACTCAAAAAAAAAAAGTGAAACTAATTGAGAGACTCACCTATTCATGAGCTGCAAAACACTTGGCGGGGGGGGGGGGGGCGGCAGCACGACAGGTGAAAGCTATTGAATTTTTTGCTCTCACTTATATTTGTAATTTATTGAAAGCATCATGGACTTTTTTTGCAATTTCCTTTGTAAACTGCATGTAGGGACAGGTTTGTAAAAGTTAAGTAGGGGGATTTTGAATACTTTGGTGAAGGTGCAGGTTAACTGCCTCGACTGCAGGAGCTACTCCATTTCCTGTCTGTACACAACCCTGTGCAATTGCAGCTACTTTATTGATAACCACCATTAGCTGCAGAGCACAACAACTATCAGTGTAGGACAAAATTAGCACAGCAAATTGCACTTCCAATATGTTTGGTATGAATTTCTTTCTTCCTGTCAGTTTCAAAAGTCAACCATTGTCATAACGGTCAATAGTATTTTGCATTAACAAGTTGGTCTGAAGGCAGTCTCATCCTGCTAAATAGTCTGTGTTCTGACTTAGTTCAACTACAAATTAGTCCCAAGTGTCAAAAAAGTGGCGTGAAAACAGGCAAAGATAGTCAGTGTTGAACTGGGATAAAAAGGAGAAAATGATTTAATTTCGATGAATAAAGTCCATATATGAATGTCTTGTGTTCACACTTCATGCTCCACTTTGTCCCAATACAGTCAGGATAATACAGTATCAGATATGTAAACATTCAACAGTCTAGCCAGAGGCGTGCCACTAACAAGCTTATAAACTGGCTTTGCGCTTTAACACATCATACAACATAACAGAAACAATTAATTCACTTTGAAAAGTTTTCTGCACTTAAAGACTCGATACACAAACGGCATGTAAAATTATGTACTTCTAATACGTCAAACCAATCACCACAGTAATATTAACTCATTTTAAGACGGCACCCATTTCAAATAATCTTCAGTCAAACATATGTCGTAGGCTGCCTTTCTCTTATGAGGGGCTAAATCTTCTTTCAATTGCTCTTCTCTCTATCTTCTTTCATTTAAGCGTATCTGCTTACATGCTTATTTAGTTCACTTAGCTGTCGCTTTCCTGCCTGCTGTCTCCTTTTGCGCAGCGCTCAACAGGTGTCTCTCATAAGTTCCAGGAGGAACACTAGCGTAGCTATAATTAGTTCTGCTTCGAAGACTCCTAATATTACATGCAGGAACCATAGAAAACTAGCAGGATAAATATGCGAAAATTAAAACTGATGATGGGAGACAGTTACAGTCAGTCTTGTCCTTTGTATTGGTTTGAAGTGGTTGCACTTTTCTTTGCAGTGCTTTTGCTTTCTAGTTATTCAGCCACCGCATCTCCATGTTTCTTCAGGATGAAGCATTTGCTCTGTGGATTGAACAGTGGGCCAAACTCTATGAAGATGAATCCCCTTCGAGGATGATCATCAAGTATATCCACGACAACTACTTCTTGGTCAATCTGGTCGACAATGATTTTCCACTGGAGAACTGTCTGTGGAAGGTCATTGATGATATGTTTGAGATGCTCCAGGTACCTCATGAGCAGCTCAGCAATGGCTGAATTAAAAAAAAAAACAGCCATTTTTTACAACATGTTTTGATATATTTTTTCCAAGCTGCTATTAATAATTCAAAGTTGGAATTGTTTAGTTCACTGTTTAGTCTGTATTAAGTTTATTTGAATATTCTCAGTTTTTTCAGTGTAAAAGGAAAAATATTTAAATGCAACAGTTCAAAGTAATATGGATGTGACTTAGAATTCTTCTAATACAGTGGTTCTCAAACTTTTTGCACCAAGTGCCACCAAAGAAAAGACTTGGCGCACCAAGTACCACCATGATGACCAACAGTATTCAGTTGTGTGGCAGGCCAATCAAAAACAAGGCAGAGGTTTTATTCCTAAAGAAGTATATTTAATATTGTCAGCCACTGTAACGTTTTACACAGTTTGAACCGGAAACCTGTGCTTAAATATATGAAAATAATAAAACTGTACTTAAATGATGATTCTATTGAAATGTGTTGCACATACAAGTTAAATAAACATTTAACTTCACTAAATGTAGAGAAGAAAAACAAAGAGCTGGTTTTAAAGATAAAATAAATCTGCTTGTACTTAAATGTTAGGTAAAAAATGTACCGTACTTGATTTAAAAAAAAAAAAAATCAAAACAAGCTGTATGCATAGCTTCAAGCAACAGTTCTTGCTGTTGCAACTTCATGCACTGCTGTATGGCTTTTTCTGAAACAGAAACAAACACAAACACAGAGGAAGAACAATAAGATTAAAGAATAAAAAAATTTCTTTGATTGTTTGGCATACCACCAGGGGGAGCCCTGAGTACCATACTTCGAGAAAGGCTGTAATCTCTGAGCTAATCATGAGTACCTCAGAAGTTTGATGATTTATTTCTACAAAGCCAGTTACAACATAGGCATCTCACAACTCTTTACAAGTACAAAACAAAGACCTGGCAATATATCATGTCCAGTAACCTTCTCCAACTCAACACAGACAGAATTTCTTGTCACAGCTTAAGACTGAATGGTTTGTAATATGGTCAGCCACATGGGTTCACTGGCACAGAACATCAGGTCTGAGCTGAAAAGCCTTCCGGTCATCTCTTACCAAATCTTGCAGCTTCACAAGTATTTTATTTCTTTTGTCTTTCCTTTTATTTTCGAAAACTTGCAAAATTCAGATTTACCATTACGGAAGTGGGATTGACAACCGTTGCATTTAACTTATCCCTACTTGTTTATTGCAACTTTTGGTTCACCTGCCACTGCAAAACATTTGGATTGCTTACAGCTGGTCCAAATGCCCTATTCCAGCAGTCCCATGGAGGCAGATACATCTTGTCATTTCAGTCTCACCCTGCTATCACTTGCACTGACTTCCCATTAATTTCAGATTTCAATTGAAAAGGTCCTCATTCTAACTTGGAGCCATCCATAAAGCAGCTGAGTAAATTTGCAAAATCCTCAACTGCTGTTTCGCTCTCCAGTTGCTGAAGTCGTCTGACTAGGTTCTGTTGGTCATGCCTTGGACAGGGTTGAAAACCCCAAGTTGCAATTTCTTGTCTTTGGACCTGACCTCTTCAACTTGTGTTGGAGACAGATGTTGCTTCATATGAGGCTCTGAAAAGATCATCTGGAGCTCCGTTTAACTTTGAAAAATTACTTTTGTGTATATCAAATTTTAATTGAACACAATTTAATTGTCAATTTTTAATTGGAAAGCCTATATTCTTTTGACATAGAATATAGACTTTGATGAGTATCTGTGCTATGATGAACTTGTCTTGTCACCGCTGACAACCAAGTGTAGACCAAGCTGCAGGTATTCTATTGTGTCAGTTTACATGTCAACACCACAGTGGCTAACCGAGCAGTGAATCTTGACTTCTCATTTTCTTGTTTTTGAGACATGTGCGATTGCTGTGTAGGATGGGGTTGTACGAAGCTGTCTCCTCCTTTGTCGGAGCAAATCCTGCTTTTGCTCTAATGTTACATATGCAATAAGTCAGTGTTTCCCAAACTTTTTTCATTCAAGGCACACTTTTTTGTTGGAAAAAATCTCGAGGCACACCACATACAAAAATCTATAAAAACTGTTATATATTTAAATGAATGAATAAATGAATGAATGAATGAACGAACGAATAAATGAATGTGGTTAAAATCCAAAAGAATGAAAATGCCTGTGTTTACCGTTTTAGACTTGCTCCATAAATATGACGACAATAAGAACGAAGTCACGTTTCAAGACCTCCTGCTGTTCTGGCAGCAGCTGACTGTTTCCAGCAGTGACTGTCATGACTCATCTGTGTTCCTCATGTTCGTGTAAAATGCGCAATAAATGCAGGTTGTCCCAACGATCTACATACTGGGGTTTTGGTCTGTCCACAAACAACACAGCCGTCAGAGCGCCACTGCTATTGATCGCACAAGTGGATTGCAAGTGGCTACGGTAACTGACTAGTGGTTTGGCGATTCTGTTTTAATACGCTCTGTAATTAAGATTGGACAGTTTCCTACGGCACAGCTGAGCACAGTAAACATAAGTAATTTGGACACTTTTGAAGCTGATGATCAGGGAATCAGAATCATCTGTGTGTACTTCAGTAAGGGGTCAGGCCAAGCAGTGTTTTTGTTACTAAGACCACTGAACACAGCTGATGTTGGACCAAGTGTAACTGAACCACAAATGGGGTGTGCCTTGCAGAATAGGGGTTGGGAAGGGATGAATGAAATAGTGCAATAAACGGTTGTGATCACTGATAAATAAGGGGTTTGACCCAAAGGACACTTTAAAATTCTGGTAAGCAAAGTAGAAGCTAAGAAGGATAGCCAAGTCTCCATTTTGATGATCAAATACCTGATGTCTGTCAAGTATACCAAAGAAATGACAGACAGAATTATCCACATCCCTCCATTCATTTGCAGTCAGATGACTCTTGGCCTAGCTGCACCTGTATTAACCTTAAGTTTAAATGAATAGGGGACATAACGTACAAAGAGCACCAGTGTATAACACAGAAGAGATTTCACATTTGTGAAAGCATTTTGACATTCAGGTGTCCAGATATCAAAAACTGTAACTTCTGATCAAATCAAATGATGGCTACACTACAATTGAGTACTTTTGACAAAACATTCTGTAATGTTCTGCTGTGCTAAGGAACTTATTCTAAATGGTGATGTTTGATACTCAACTGTAGCTGTTATTTTAGCTTCAATAGGCCTCATGAACAGGGGGTGTAATAGCGATGGTAATTATGGAGGTTTCCCCAGCTTTGTGCTTGAGCACTGCACCCCCTTTGTCTTGGGGCATTGCATTAGACTCCAAAATGTTGGTAAGGTTTTCCTGAGTTTTTTCTTCGCTTACGATTTGGGAATACAATTGGCTTAAAACTGCCTGATTGGAATATAATCCCACATTAACTGTTCTTTCCCCAGCCAGGGCTTAGAAGTAGGCATGTTTAAATTTCTTTGTTTTCTCACAGTGATTCTATTATTTGTTTGTTGAAATCATGTGTCATATGGGAGGACAATCTTGCTATCAGCAGTGACCTGTGTGTTCTGTAGTCGGGTGTATTTGCCATGATTCACCTTTCTGTGTTCATCCTAAAATGGATAGTGTGCAAGAAAGCAGACTGGTAAATTTTGCCAAATTGTCTCGACTTGTTTCTAAACATTAAGAAAAAAGTTGCAATTTCCTGCCACCAGTAAGGGACGTTCAAAGTTTTTCTCAAGCCAAGAACTTTATGACTGCCTTGAGACAAATGACATTAACTGTTAAAAGATGCCCTCTTGTGCCAAACCACTTGCATAACTGTGTGAAAGGCAATAAAATCAATAGAGAAAGTGTTGTATCTTTTATTATCCTAAGACACATGACAAAATGTAGGATAGACAAACACTACAAAACAAAAAACAACAACAATTTGTTCAGAAGAGAAACACCTTTAGTGCTATAGGAGTAATGTTCTAAAAGTGTCTAAGTGAATGACAGGCAGCTCTCAAAGGTCATGTTCATCTCCTCTCAGGGTGTTGAACTCGTCTGGAGCTGAGTACTTGTCAGCACCATGACCAGCTGACTGGCGGAAACTTGCAGCAATTTCATCAAAGGTGCGGCCTCTTGTTTCTGGCACTTTAAAGTAGGTGAAGGTGAAGAATCCAAGCAAGAGGATCGTGAAGATGATGAAGACGTAGGGCCCACAGAGTTGCTGTATCAAAGCAAAGAGCATGTATTAATGTGTCGGGAGAAACAAGATACCAAACCCTATGTGCACCACCGCCCACCCACCATTTTCTACAAGACTGCTGTGAAGTCTGAGGTGGTGTGCCCATGATAAACACAACAGAAAGCCCTCCTGAGTGCTGGATAAACAATTGTGCACCTAATGTTTCTTTGTTCTGTGTTGAAAACTGCATGATAAACAGAATTAAACATTTATGACTCCTCCCAGATGATTTTTATGTCAACTTAATATGAACATTGATGTGTCTGGAAAATGGGCAAGGTGTGAGTTTTATCACAGGAGGTAAAGTAAAATATCAAGGAGGAATAAAGCCTCAATTACCTCAATGTATGGGAAGCACATCCCCACAACAAAGTTGGCTGACCAATTAGAGCAACCAGCAACTGCAATGGCAGAAGGTCGAGGCCCCTGGCTGAAAAGCTCAGCCACAATGAACCAAGGGATGGGTCCAGGACCAATTTCAAAAAATGCAACAAAGCTGAAAATGGCTATGATGCTGATGTAGGACATCCAGCTGTAGTGATCCTGAAAAACAACACACCAGCCATAAACCCACGACAAATTGTCAACCTGTTTTTGTGAGACAGTCACAAACCCCTACCAACAATGCCATGGCAACAGTTAAAAAGGCTGCTGAAACTGCCATTCCCAGTAAACCAGTGAGGTGAAGAGGTCTCCGGCCTGTACGCTCCACCACAAACAACTGCAAACAAGAAGAGAAGTTTGCTTCACATAAATTTCAAAGGTATAATAAAAGATAAATACTTTTTCTAACTTACGGAAACTACTGTGAAGGCAGTGTTGACAACTCCTGCACCAATAGTTGCATATACAGGTTGAGAAACACCTGCTCGCTCAAAGATCCCAGTGGAATAATAAAACACCTACAAAAGATGGAGAGAACACTTAAGCAATACAGTCTTTTCAGTGAGTGTATGCCCTTGGTTTAGTTTTACTACACAGTCGAGGAGAGATATGTCATCTACCTGCTGTGAAACTTGAGACTTTATTTTTGTAATCACAGCGACTTACAGCATTAATACCAGACAGCTGTTGCGATAGTTGTAGCATGATGGCAATAAAGATGGCTTGACGATAGATGGGTGAACGGAATAGCTCAGGTATGGTCACCTTCTTCTCCCTCATCATTTGCTGGCTCTCTTCCTTCATCTCTTGCATGTCTTCACTCACCTCATCAGTGCCACGTAACTTCATTAAGACTAGAAGACAGTAAAACATTAAAACTGTGTTTCTGTGGAGGCCCATTTACAAAGCTACAAGACAGACTATTCTAGATGTGCCAGCAGAAATTGATGTACAGTATATTTAGTCAGAACATTTTTGCACAGTAGATGCCACTCCACCAGAGTACTCTGGAAATAACAACATGGCAACCTGTGTTGAGCAACTTCCCTTCACAAAAACTGGGAAGTTTTTAATAGGCATAAATTGGCAAGGTTGATCCTGAAGCTCTCCTGTCTGCACTGTAAGTCAGAAATGGTCAAATTAGAACTGGTGTTTCCGCTTTTTTTTTTAGATGTAATGGTGTGGGGGATTTTTTTCTGGCCCACTTTGGGCCCCTTAGTACCAATTGAGCAGTGCGGACGTGCCTGTTCGCAGAATGGGATAAGCAGCAGGCTGCTTGTGCCGCTGCAGTGCAACCAGCAATGAATGAGCAGTGCTGGGGTATCGAGTTCCAAAGTAGAAGATTACAGAAACTATATCACTGTTTTTTGGGTAACAAAAAAAGTAATGCAATACACTTAAAATGTTGGTAACAAAACTACCTTATTTGACCATCCGAACACACATTTCGGCATTACCCAAGCTGTGTGTTGTGTGCAAAGTTCTGATCTTCTTAAGTGGCACCTGCATGTCTGTCTTGCTGCCTTTGTGTGTGTTTACGTGGTTGCTGTAGCGATCGATACAAGCAACACAGCTGCCACAGCTGTCACCTTTGCTTGCCCTGCTTCCTAAATTCCACCCTTCTTGTCACATGTGCTCTCATATGTTTTAGATGAAAACATCAGGATACATGTGCAGTTGCTGGCACTCATTACAAGCTTCATGACAGTGCACTTGTCTCACCACTGTGGGCTTTGGTTTCTTCATTGCAGTTGATCAGGAGGTATCGTGGGCTTTCTGGACAGAACGGCAGAAGGGCGCACTGCAGGACTGCCGGTAGTACAGTAAAGCCCAACAGGAGGGGCCACAGAGAAGCATTTCCCATAATGGAGTTGATTCCAAAGATCTGCACAACACATACACTTCTTGCTCTTCATATAGGCACTGACATTCATTGACTACATTAAGTTCACTTCATCCATAAGATGAACTTTTCCACAATCTCAATT
This sequence comes from Malacoctenus gilli, assembly GCA_032164315.1. NCBI lineage: Eukaryota > Metazoa > Chordata > Actinopteri > Blenniiformes > Labrisomidae > Malacoctenus > Malacoctenus gilli. Next base: position 21,156 of record JASSRZ010000021.1, read on the forward strand.
TTTGGGGGACTCCTATACATAAAGGTAAAGGGGTAAGAGGTTTAAACTACCTCCAACATTCGCTAACAATCAAGCACAGACAAACTCTTTGAAGCACTTTTTCTTTTTTAACTGTCAAAACAACTAACATGACAGTTCTTGCTTTTGGCAGAATAAAGATTACATAGAAGTTGATTTGTACTTTCCTGATACTGGAGTCATATATTTTTGGGGGTTAAGAGCGCTATGTTTTGATCAAATATCTTATTAGATGAATCCATTTTGTGCATACCCTCGGAAAGTAGCAAGGAGGATGAATTTAAATGTAAAAATGAGGCTTTGTCGGAGCTTTGATAGTTCTCTTGCACGCAAGACACAGAAGAACCTCCATTCAGTCAAAGACTACTCTTATTATTATGTCCTAGTGTAGGGACTGTTTATGTTGTTTAATTCAATTATTCTATTTATCAGCTCTTCTGTATCCGAGGCATGTATAGCATATTTGACAATTAAAACGTGCAGTCTTCACATATCAGGGTTGCAAGCAACAGTACATGTTAAGGCTTACAATGTCAGTGTCACAAACAACAGGACATGCTGAGGCTGTATATCAACATCATAAACAAGTCGGATGGATCTTCTTCAGCTCATAGCTGAGCCAGTAAAGGAAACAAAGAATGAAATAATAGGTTTATACTTTTTTATTCACTGACCAAATAAAGTGTCTCACCTGTGCCAATAGAATACCAAGCACGACACCAAGCTGATGCAGTGTTCCTAATGCTCCTCGCAAAGACGTTGGTGAGATTTCCTCAACATACATAGGCACAAAGCCGGTGGAGAGGCCAGAATAGAGACCTACAATGAACCTTCCAGCGATGAGCATCTCAAAGGAACCAGCCAGCTTGGAAAAGCCCATAAACATGGCAGCAATGAAGGCCAGCACATTGGAAAAGAGCATGGAGTTTCTCCTTTGTGATAACAAAAGCAGTACCGTTAGTGATTTTTTTTGTCATTTTGGAAAAAAGGTCTTACAAATATATGTATATGTAAATGCACATGTTCATGGAGAATCTTACCTGCCAAAGCGATTCACAAAGACACCGACAGAGAAGGAGCCAAACATTCCGCCCACAGAGAAAATGGCCACAGACAGAGACCAAAGAGCTGTCAAAGTGACTTGAGGGATGGGCTCTGAAAACCTGGTGTTCCAAGTCTCATTGTAAAAGCTTTCAATGGTCTAAAACACAAACACATACACGTGAAAATGAAAGGTTAGCTGCTCGACCCTTAAGTTGAAGACAAGTGTCTTGTGATTTCCTCAAAGTGGGTAGTTACATGAAACACTTCAAACCTGGACAGTCTCATCAAGATACTTTGTCATCTGCTTCCAATGCAACAGATAAACTAACAATCCAAAAAATATCCAAGTGAACTTAAAACGAAATTTTATTATCACAAGACCTGAACCCTGTTTTTGAGTAAATCTGATCTTTTTGATTTACCTTTTAAACACAGACTTTTCTGCTACTCAGAGTCAATGTAAGACACAGAATTGTAATCAATTTTAGTCTCCCTGACTTTTAAAACCTAAAACTTTGGAAAGATTTGCCCAACAAATGTGTGAATGCTTCCCTTTAAAATTGCAGCCGACTTAAGTGTCTGTCACAACTAAACTTTTGGTCATCTTATATTGCCAACTCATTCTTCTCTGACTACTTTTAGCACCTTTCTTTTCTTCAAACAGGAAAGTCAACACTCACACTTTGAGGGGCATTGATGACACCGGTATTATACCCAAACTGCAGAGAACCAATCACAGCAGTTCCCACAGCCATCAACAGCTGGGGTGTTACCTGGTATGATGGGACAAGAGATACAATTGAAAACAAAACAATGAAGCAATTGTGCAAGAGATGCATGAGCACACATGATCACAGAAGAAACAACAGCAATGTAGAAAATCTTTCAAAGGTGTCAACGTTCAAATCAAGAAACTCAGTCATTACTAAATAAACAGATCATATCAGGTGATTTTCAGGGTAGAACAAGCAAAAAACTGATATGATCACAAACCAAAGAGAAAAACATCATAAAACACAAGTCCAGGAAGATCTGGAAAATGACTGACCTGCAAATATTGATGGAAAATAAGCCAAAAGTCAAATGCCATTTTTTGTGAAAGTTTCAAATGTTTTTTTTCAAATGTTGATTAGCTAAACTGTCATCCATAAGCAGTCTCAAGTTTAAGCTTTGCGCTGCCACAGTACCCACAGAATTGTACCAGCAAATCAGGATTTTTCAGAGCAGCCCTGTCATTGTTGTGTCTCCATTTGATTTTTAGATTGAGGCTTAGTTCAGACTACAGAAATATTATTTTGACCAAAGAAAAACCAAACTGAAAGGCAAAACTTGCAACTTGAATTTGGAGACTGTTGCTGTATTTCCCTTTGAGAAGGATGTCTTTACAGTTGCCGTCCTCTTTTGATTTACAGTTGAGAGCAGCAGTGGGCCTGCTGTTCTATACTGCTGACATTTTGCTCTAATGTGACGCATGCTTGATTGCTGTGGTCAGTGAGTCTTTTTAGCATAAACAAAGAAGAATGCATCAAGTGTCATATGGAAGGAGAGAATAAGTTAGTAAAAAAATATGCAACATGCCGACAAAATAAATACAAATAAAACATTTTATATCAAAGAGAGCAAAGTACTAACTTAATTGATAAATATGAAAATGTAAAAACAAGACTTATAATATTTTTAAGTTCTTTCTAGTTTCTTAACGAAACTTGCCTTTTTTCCCCCATTTTCGCTATGTAGATTTTAAAAAGTACATTCAAAAACATCCCAGTATTTAACTGTAGGATACCTGTATGAAGTCAGTCAAGAGTAAAATATTTACTTAATTGTTAAGTTGCTGGAAACAAAAATAAGCATTCAGAATACTTTCTGCTGTGAAGAGGATTGATGTTAAGTAAACAAAAAAATCAGAACACTTTTAAGTGTCTCTTTCGCCATGCTTGTGTGATAATTGCTGCTGAGTAAAATCACTGGTTTTCATTTCAGTTTTTTTCTGTCTCACAAAATAACATGAATCACAACCACTAATTGTCATTCTGACTTTGGGACATTTTTTAAGAAAAGAAGTTCAACACAGTGGTTCATGATCAGAAGGCTAGGTGCAAAGGAGATTACCACATTCTCTCTGGGGGGGGGGGGTTGAGAAGCAGTGCAGGAGTCTGAAGAAGAGACTCCGCAAAGGCTCCAACCAGTGTCAAACAAAACACAGCACAAACACGACACAAACAAATGGCAGTGAGTTCAGAGCAGTTCATGAACAAAGTATATTGCAAGCAGATCTATGCTCTGACCCAAAGTGACTGGTTGTTAATGATAACAAGAAAGCAAACGGCTGCTTTTCACTTTCTTTTCCAGCATGCAGAACTACAGCATATTGCCTCACTTTCACCCTGCTTTAAAATTAGACTAAAAAGATAGCAAGCAAACAAAATATAGAGTAAGAAATAAACATGATGGGGTTGGTATTGTCAGTGTTCTGGAGAAAAATATCATGAAAAGAGTGGGAATCCTGCCAGGGAACCAAACCAGTTTAACAGCAACAAAATAATCACAACAAATACCTGAATAGCCAAGAAAATACCAAGACATAAATCTGGGGATTTGGATTAGGAGGTTGTTCGGAGGGAGTTAATAATCCATGAAAAGTATCACAGCTGCTTCTCCACTACACCTAATCAGCAATAGTATTAATCAAGCTTGGGTTACCTTTCTACTGTCCTCCATGCAGCCTTTGAGGGTCCAGATCTACTCAAAAATATGCAGAGATTGATTTGTAATATTTAGGTCAGGTTCTGTGTACACAATTCTGTTGTGATGATGCTGTCTGCATGGTGAGTCAATCCAACCTAAGTGTAAACACACCCTGCCAAAGTTGTCCCTCTCTTTCCCTGCTGGAGTAAGCAGCTTAGTGACGTCAGCACTAATTGGATATTACTGTATCACAGAACTGCCATCCCAGGCCACTGAGCTGAAGATATCAGTACATCACTCTGTCTCTGTCTCTCGCTGTGTCTCTCACGCACGCACGCACGCATGCGCACACACACGTACGTGCACACACACACACACATACTCAAAACACTCTTTCTCTCTGGGTTAGTTTGTGTGCATGTCTTAGTATCAGCAATCACTTGGGTTGATCCTTGTGAGAGGCTATTGCTTTTCTTCTCATCTTTGCAGCTTCCTGCATGGATTGCTTTCAAGTTTTACTGAAAAAGTATACAAAGGTGAAGTGATTCCTCATAATAACAATGATATGCATTGCTTTAAAATTTAAAGGAACACTGTGAAACATATCAGATGCAAAAGAGAAAAAAACCCTATCAGAATATCTTTACTGATAGATAATGTGTTGGGAACCTCAGAGTGCAAACCTCCACAAAGAGGTCCCCCCACACAGCGTGTCAAAGTCACTTTCTCTGTCTTGTGTGTTTCTTGTTTTATTTTGAAGTCATGCATTGTCTCTCATTGCATGCTCCCGAATTTACAAATTAAAAATGGGGGCATCGAATGTAAATTTTTTTTCTAATATTGTTGTTAGACAGTGATGATGTGGCTCAAGTTTGTTTGTGTAGTATTGTACAGTCTAACAGCAGCAGGAAAGAATGACCTGTGGTAGCGCTCCTTCTTGCACTGAGGATATCTCAGCCTTTCACTGAAGGAGCTTCTCAGCTCCTCCACAGTCCAGTGTCGAGGGTGAGATGTGTTGTCCATAATGGAAGTGAGTCTAACTAACACCCTCCTCTCGGCCACCTCCTCAACAGAGTCCAGAAAAAGCTCAGGACAGAGCTGGCCCTCCTGGCCAGCTTGTTCAGTCTCTTCCTGTCCCACTCTGTGCTGCTCAGGGCCCAGCAAATGACAGAGCTGGTTCCTTAATGCTATGCAGAGTTTGGAACTGGGACCACACAGGAGGTCTTCCACAGGGTAGGGACCACCCCTAGGCTGAGGCTCAGGTTGTACATATGGCTGAGGACTTCACAGAGTTCTTCCACGCAGGTCCCCAGCAGCCTTGGGTCCTTGGTCCTGCAGCTTTCCTCTGCTTCAGCCACTGCCGCACACTCCTCACCTGGGCTGGAGTGACGGAGAGGTGGAAGGGAGGGGAGACTGGAGGGGGGCAGGTGTCCATGCAGCAGGGGACTGGAGACATGAGAAGAGGGAGAAGCAGGAAGGGGGTCAAAGGGGTGAACCAAACCAGTTAAAGTCACAGTTTAATTCATCCACCCAGCGTTGGTCTCCAACAACAGACCTGCTGGCTCTCTGCCTGGACATGTTTTTCAGTCCTCTCCACACATCCCGGACATTGCTTTCTGCTCCTCCATCTTCTTCCTGTACTGCTTCTTGGCCACTGTGATCCTCCATTGAAGCTCCCGCTGGACTCACGATTGCTCCTCTCTGTCCAAAGAGTTGAAGGCCCTCTTCTTCTGGTTCAGAAGGGCCTTCAGCTCGGGGGTCACCCAGGGGTGGTTGTTTGAGAACCAGCATTTCCTCTGAGTTGCCACAGTGTTGTCAACACAAAAGTTAAGATAGCCTGTCATACAGGGCGTGAGGCCCTCAATGTCTTCACCATTGGAGTTATGGAACATGTCCCAGTCCATGGTCCTGAGACAGTCCTTCAGTCTCTCAGTGGTGTCCATTCTCACATCCGGCCAAACTGGCTCAACAACCCTTAGCTAGACTTTCATCTCCCTATGCAAAAACATAGAATACACTGTTTTTTTAGGTTTTTGGTTTTTTTTGGGAATCCAATATCTTTTACTCTTCAAACTGAAATGTATGCCAAGTTGAAGTCAAAGTGCTGCAGCAGATTAGTCTGTGAAACAACAAGGGCAATGATCTGGTTCTATATTGCAAGAACACAAATGTCGCACATTGGATATGAATACAATGAATTAGAGCAGACTTGGGCAAACTACGGCCCTACACAAATCTAGACAAATTGACCTTTGTTGGAGTGTAACTTTTTGCTTCCATATCTGCCCTTCGGTAAAAAATGAGCAGACCAAAAAAAAAAGAAAAGAAAAGTGGACACTGAGTGGGAAGTGTTGAAAACGGAGTGGATTACAATTTTTTTGTTTTTTACCTAAGTCCGCTCAATGGCTGTATGCTTGATATGCCAAGAAACAGTTACAGTTTTCAAAGAGTACAGTCATAGCCAAAGTTTTGAGGAAGACACAAATATTACATTTTCCCAAAGTCTGCTGTTTCAGAGTTTTTAGGTGTTTTGGTCATTTGTTTCTATGGTATAATGAAATACAATGAGAAGCATTTCATAATTATCAAAAGTTTTTATTGAGAATTCCACAGAATTCATTCAATAAATCAACATTTGCAGTGTTGACTTTTCTTTTTCAAGACCTCTGCAATTATCCTTGGTATATTGTCAAATAACTTCTGGACCCCATCCTGACTGATGGCAGTCCATTCTTGCATAATCAATGCTTGGATTTTGACAGAATTTGATTATCCACCCGCCTCTTGAAGATTGACCACAAGTTCCCAATGGGATTAAGATCTGGGGAGTTTTCAGAGAAAATGACTCTACCACAGTCCTTAGCAGTCCAGTTCCTGTACCTTCTACAGAAAATCAGTCTGTCCCTGATGTTTTTACTGGAGAGAAGTGGCTTCTTTGCTGCCTTCCTCAAAGTTTTTGCCTCACTGTACATGCAGATGCACTAACCTGCCTGCTGCTATTCCTGAGAAAGCTCTGCACTGGTGGTGGCTCGATCCTGCAGTTGAAACAACTTTAGGAGACGGTTCTGGCGCTTGCTAGACTTTCTTGGGCACTCTGGAGCCTGTTTGGCTAAAATTGAACATTTCTCCTTGAAATTCTTGATAATTCAATAGACAGTTGACTGAGGTGCAATCTTACTCGCTGCTATAAACTTCCCTGTTAGGCCATCATTGCATTTTTGTGCAATGCAATGATGGCTGCACGTGTTTCCTTGCAGGTAACCACTGCTAACAGATGAGGAACAATGGTGTCAGGCAATATCCTCCTTTTGAAGTGTCCAGTCACTCAATCATGACAGATTGATCACCAGCCTTGTCCTTATCAGCACCCACACCAGTGTTTATGTGTGTAACACCTGTGTGACACTGAAATTATGTTAGCTGGTCCTTTTGGGGCAGGGCTGAAATACAGTGGAAATGTGTTTTTCATGATAAAGTTCATTTTCAAGGCAAAGAGGGATTTTGCAATTAATTGCAGTTGAGCTGATCACTCCTCATAACATTCTGGAGTATATGCAAATTACCATAATAAAAACTGAAACAGCAGACTTTATGAAAATTAACAGTTGTGTCATTCTCAAAACTTTTGGCCACGACTGTACAATATCAGCCGTCACTTTCCTATGAGGTATGCAAACTAAGCTAGCAAGTGTTTCAGCCATTGCTTTCGTGACATGGAATATCGCCAATTTCAGTTATCTGAAACAGTCCTTCAGCCTTTTGGTTTCTCCACGTTAAGCTGCAGGGGAAAGATCAGTCCGTGCACGACGTGCACAAATGTGAGAGCCTTCAAATTAAAGCTGACTTTATTCTCAAGGCAAATGTCAAACAAATCTTTCGCTCATTTTCCCACACTGACCATGCTGAAAGAGGCCACCCGAAACATGAAGAAATACTGCAAATCATTGGACAACCAGCACAGAGAGTTTTGCCATTGGTTCTCTGGTTTTGAAAAAAATCACAAATATCTTCAGCTGGTGTACTGTCCCCTGTCACAAGACCCCAAAACAGCATCGCATGAGCTGCAATTGGAGCTGCTCAATCTTCAGTCTGACTTCATCTCACAGGAGAAGTTCAAGTCTCTTAAGCTGAATGACTTTTACGCTTTACGAAAAAGAAACCACATTTCCAAACCTCCAGGGGATGGCACAGAAGATGCTGGCATTGTCTGGCTCTATCTATGTGCATGAGCAGATTTTCAGTGTCATGAACAACAACAAAGCTGTCACAGATGCCGGTAAACTGACCAACCCCTCAGATCTATCCTGGGAATTGCCACAACAATACTAACTCCAGACTTTGATGCAATGGCAAAAAAGTGGGCCAACAACACTGTCCCACTGAAATCTGAGTTTTTCTCCTGTGTTATAAAAGAAATGCATATGGAAAGTTTTGAGGAGCGTCTTTTAATTAAGAGCAATGTGTGCATTCATGCTCAGCAGCGGTACAATAGCTTAATTAAAATGCCGCACATCACTACCGATTTAAATACCCCTTTTTAGTTTCTGCTGGAGGCAGGATATTTAAGACGCTCAATCTCTCAGGGCACTCCATCCAATATTTTGCGGGGTTTAAAACAATTAGAAATTATTGAGCTTGAGTATTTCGTTGGGTAATAATGTTTTGAACGTTGAAAGGGATTCCATTGATCTTTTTCCAGCAAATGCAGATTTTTTTGATGTTGCAACTTCAGTTGAAAACAGATGCAATCTCCAGGTTTGATAAATTACATTGCATGTCAAAATGCTCCTGGCCTGGCCCCTCTGTTAAATTTTAGAACCCATTTTGGCCCACAAGTCAAAAGGTTTGCCCACCAATGACTTAGAGGTCAGGGGTGGGCAGATCATATTGGAAGCTGGTATTCTAATACAAATATTATAATAACACTAATATTCAAGCCACTTCAGCCAGACATCAATTTGTGGTTTGGAGAGGTGACCTTTCTTTTATATCAGCGAAACTGTTTTGGGTTTTTTTGTGTGTGGATCCAAGAAATTAGATTCATAACTAATTGGCAATTCAGTTTCAACAAGTCAAAGTGTAAACCATTAATAAGTGAGCCCTGTAATCAGTAAAATGCCACACCATTCAAAAATTTATGGAAAATCTAATTGATGTACAAAGTCCCCAGTCAATGACTGCTTCTCATTAACACAATGTTGTGGCAAAATATACAGCAGATCATGTTTCTATCCAAATGGAGATTATGTTGTGTAATTTAAACAGCTGAAAAACAACAGCAAAACATCACATGACATTACTTTATTTACAGTTGAATGAATACCAGTAGGAATGGTATTCTGCTAAATGCAAACATCATCTAAGTTCATAAAAGCTATATTTAAAAAGAAAAAAAAAGTTAAATTGAAGTAATCACAAGAATGCTAGAAATGTAAACATCACCCTTCACACCAGTCATTCCATTATTGTCACACACGACTTGTTATCTGTTGTGTTGCAGTCCGGCTGTCTCCGAGTTGTAAGTTTAGAGTTATTGGGAAGTGAGAGAAGGTGGGGTTTTTTTCTTTGTATCAATCTAATAACACTGAAGACTCTACAGAGAGTGGTGCATCACTCAAGTGAGAAAGTCATTGAACACAAAGGCAAATATCCTTTATTTAGGGGCTCTTCAGTCACAAGTATCCCTAAATCCTTTGAGTGCCATGGATTTATTGAGCCCACTGGCGATTAAATCCAACTTCACTGCCATTATTACAGTTGGGCGTTTTCTAATACTCTCATAAATGAATGAACTCGACTTTGAGTAAAGGGAGTGAATGGATGGGTTGAATGGTACAGACAGTGAAGAGTTCTTTATTACCGCTTCGACAACCACACCCATGTGGCATTAGAGGGGACATAAACATGTAACAGACCTGTGATGTACTGTTTGTCTTGCACCTCTGTGGAAGATAGTTTGGATTCTGTCAGCTCAGCCATTCGTCAGGGAAGCTTCAGGACTTCACACAGAATCAGATAAACAGAAAAGTTCCTCCTCACCACACAATATTGTGGGACCACTAAAAATGACAGCAAATCACACAAAAAAGAAGGCTAATGTTGTATTTTACCACTTTCTATTTTGTTGACCTGTCAATGAAACTTCACAGGTTAAGAGAAAAGTTCATAGTGAAAAACCAAAATGTATGCTCACTTGGATTGTATAAATAGTTCAAAATAATAACAACAACAATAATAATAATAGATCACACTCAGACTCCACCAAGTGGACTGAAGTTACATGGGAATTCATGTCAGGAATAAAATATGTTAGGCAGTTCAGGCCTCCCTCCAGTGCACAAGCATGAATGTCAAACGAGACCAAATATTCAATACAACACCAGCTATTGATTAGAAAATGTTTCTCAGACATGTGCAGGAAAGGATCACATGAGGTTGCTAAATGCAGGTCAACACAGGGCTTTTCAGTCTTAATTTAAAAAAGAATTTTTGACTTCGGTCCAAATCTGTGAAAAAATATTTTTTAAAACTGGTAAAGCGGTCAGAGAAGCTGTTGCCCTAATTTTGCCCACTCACTTTATATACTGACATATCTGAGTAGTTTAACAGCAGTCTTTTAGAACAATGTGAACACAGAAAAGAAACTCATGGAGATGAAATCAATTACCAATGGACAAATTCAGTTTTTCTGTTTTTGTCAAATGTTTCAACAGACTTCAGACTCTAAATGAAGACTGCATCACAGGCATAAAAAAAAAACAATAGCAGATTTGTTTTCAGAGTACAAAAAAAGGAACGTGTTTAAAAAAAAAACATTTGTAAAATTCTATACATCTTAATACAGGTGACTGTGTTGTTTTCTTAGCAGTTCCTCTAGAACAAATACTTTCGACAGGAGTCTGATCCGCACCGACACTCCACTCGAATCCTCTTCTTTGGAGAGCTGGGCAGTCCGGTGAGGCTGAAACTGGAATCCATTTTGGTGCTCTCTGTGTCAACAGGATCAACTGACAACAAAATATCCCAAACACACACAAAAAAAACATGGTGAAAAAAGTCAGACAGGTGAAATCAAGACGGTTTCTTCTTTATAGAGCAAGACCCCACCAGTTGCTGTAACCCACCCATTGTTATTTTTAAAACGTTTTCAGAATGAAGAACGAGGTATGAAAGTTTTTCACTGAGCCAGCAAGGTGTTTATGTGTTACAAGTCTCCCCCACAAATCAGCATACTGTCATCAACAACATTTAAAGCCAAGCACTGAGAAAGAAAGACATATGTTTACAGTCATGCTTAGCAGGCTGCACGGTGGTATGGTGCTTAGTGCTCTCACCCCACAGAAAGAAGGTCCTGGGTTCGCGCCCAGGTGGGGCCTTTCTGTGTGGAGTTAGCATGTTCTCCCTGTGCATGTGTGGGTTCTCTCTGGGTACTCCAGCTTCCTCCCATTGACCAAAAACATGCATAAGGTCAATTGGTGCTTCTAAATTGTCCGTAGATGTGAATGGTGGTTTATCTCTGTGTTGCCCTGTGATGAACTCGCGAACTGTCCAGGGTGTACCCTGCCTTTGTCTATAAACAGCTGGGATAGGCTCCAGCGACTCTCAGTAATATTTTGGTCTTGAGTGAAAAAGATCCTCTTGTTTTGAACCGTCTTTCCTATGTAATATTCCGCCACTTAGTTGCTCAATTTGCCCTCCGAGACATGCTCAGGTATGTCAGATCTGGTGAAAAACAGGAGGAAAAAATTATTCCAGAGTGTCAAGATGGATATCTTGCCCCACTTTGACACCAGAACAGCTTCTGTCAGACAGCAATGCAATGAAAACACCAAACAAGAAGCCACGTGTAAAATTCCATGTGGCAGATAAGTCATACTCATGCCTCTGATTATTTATATATACACTGCCTGGCCAAAAAAAAAAGTCATACACTCTAATACTTTGTTGGACCACCTTTAGCTGTGATTACAGCACGCATTCGCTGTGGCATTGTTTCGATAAGCTTCTGCAATGTCAAAAGATTTATTTCCATCCAGTGT
>JASSRZ010000022.1:21664-49334 GCA_032164315.1 Malacoctenus gilli
GAGAGACACCAAACAACCACACAATGGCAGGAAAACAACAGTGCTGACACACAATGCAGGTTATAAAAGGTTATTAACGGATTAAGAAGGCACTCCTCCTCCAAAATCTGCGTGTGTCGCACAACCACGTAGAGCTCAGAAAGAGAGGTCACAATCGCACAAGCGGGTCAGGAAGGAACTGAAAACATCCCAGAACAACTGCAAAAGTGACAAAACAACAAAGAAGTTGCCCCCGAGAGACACCAAACAACCACACAATGGCAGGAAAACAACAGTGCTGACACACAATGCAGGTTATAAAAGGTTATTAATGGATTAAATACATGCAATGAAAACTTGTCAGCAACTACAAACTGATGAAAAGTGACCAGAAAACTCCTGGAGGAGGTGTAACCGACGGTAACCCCGACTGAATGTTGGGTTAGAAATCCCACCCAGGTAAAGCCCTCCTTTGGCCCCTTATGAGTGTGTGTGTGTGTGGGGGGGGTCTGACTTGTTTCCTGTTTGTGCCAACACACGGAGATAACAAATGCAGCACAGGCAATTATAATAATTATAATAATCTGATTAGGGCGATGGGAACGACAATGACGGGAACAGCGAGCGTTGCGGAACCCAATCGGTGCCAGACACGTATGACTTCATGGTGCGTGTGTCTGGATGCAAGGGTGGAGGAGGGTGTCACGTCCTCCCCCCTCCACCTGGATTGTGGGGAACCACAGTCATCCCTCCAACTTGAACGGACACGTGAACACTGTGCCAGATCTCCCTCTATCTCCACGCAGGTTTGTTTTTGTTTTTGTTGTTGTTTTTTTGCCTGGTGTTTGTTTCACTTCCAGCCCGATCGAGATAATCCGTCTAGGGATGCCTCGGCTATTCAAAGGCGGCCCGAAACAATGCGATCGCAGCGAGACGGGGAAAAACTGGGTCCTCCCGAAGACGTACGCTGGCAGTTGCCACGGCAACCGCATCCTCTGCTTCTCCTTTTTTTTTCTCTCTCTTTCTCATCGCGATGGGTGCTGCCCCGCTCGCTCTGCGCCGGTTCCGTCTGTGCGCGCACGTTTCGGCGCGCATCCAGGTCGCCCCTGTGAGTGTGTGCGTGCAGGGGGGGCCGTGTAGGAGTGGGGGGGTGGGGGGGGCTGAGCGTGAAAAGGGAAGCGTACGAGAGCAAATCGAGTTAGTCAGGAAGCAGGCCCGGGGTCTGATTTGATCAGTCTAATGTGTGATCAGTGTGAATGGGAACCTGGCACTCGAGATGCCTCTGTCGCCACGCAGCTTAGTCTGCTTTCAAACAATGTGGACGGGGGAGACGGTGGGGGGGGGGTCCTTAATCCCTGCAGCTGATTTCAGCCCGATGTGTCTCTACACGCTGCATCTTCACATCTCCAATTTCGGAGATGAAATCGAGCGTCGCCCTTCCAGCTCCTACATCTTCACCAGAGATGCGAGAAGGAGGGAGCGAGCAAGACTTTCTTCTCTCTCTCTCTCTCTGCTTACAAGCAAATCTTTTGAAGCCTAAAAATAACGTTTTAAAAATTAAGATTCAAAAGCTGACGCTCTGGCAGATAAGTGTCAGCAGAGCTGGCATCTCAAATTCACCATCGTGATTACTATTATATAAGACGCAGAGTGTGGCAACGCAACTTCTTATTTTCTGCTGGGAGGATGGGAGTGGAGGTGGGGGGGGGGACTCCAAGGGCTGAAGCCAGTCCAAGCTCTTCAAAATAAAAGAACGGAGCAGCTTCCCGGGTCGCCCAGGATATGTACACGCCTTATTTTGGCAACTTCCTGTATGAGATGTGCTGGGAAGCTTGGGGGGGGGGGCACTCGGTAGAGCGCATACCTCCATTACATGCTGGTGATTCATGTGATGTGAAAGGAGGAGGAGAGCTCCCGGGCTGCGCTGTTGCTAAATGCAGCGGCGAAATGTAAATTAACTAGCGTGCGGGGAGACCGCTCACATTCATGATGTAAGAAGATGACCCTTGTTTCATACTACAAAGGAATTCTCTCTGCTCGGCTAAGGGGGGGGCTCAGATGAAGAACACACACACACACACACACACACACACACACACACACACACACACACACACACACACACACACACACCCTTCCTGCAATCCCGTTTGAAGCACAAAAAAAGAAAAAGCGAGTCCGCTTCGGTCACTTTTCTCCCAGCCGCCTCAGCCTGACAAGCGCCTGTAAATCTGTCATGCAAAGCAGCTCATTCAGGGGGCTCCCTGGCCCCCCCGCCTCCCCCGCTCACAGGCCTGTCAGCCAACATGGGGAGGGCTCGTCTGCAGAGCCACGGAGAGCCATGAGGTGTCCGGTGTCTTGAGAACGGCCCCTGGAGACGGCCTGGAAGTGTCTGCCCCCTTCCCCCAAAGCAGCGTTTGGCAACGTCCCACCACCCAAACCCACTCGTGACGGAAGAGATGGAGCGCGGGGCCCAACCAGGAGGCCAGGTGCGGGACTCTGCGCACTAGATCCATCACAGGGCGTAAGAAAGCGGAGGGAAAAAGTCCGTCATCGAAAGGAAGAAACACGTCTGGAAATAGAGCAGGTAGTGCGCCGCAGCCGCCGTGATTTGTGCGAGTGGTAATGATCTGTGTCATTCAGCTCCTAACTGGGATCTCACTCTGCAGCTGACTCATGTGCTTTTTATAGCCGTCTCTGTCAATCCACTTTATAACCGCCGCGCACGTGTGTGTGTGTGTGTGCAACAACACCGTCCCGCTGAGAAGGAAACAGTGTGTTGATACTTCACAGAGCGTTGAGTCAAAGTTTTTACATACACAGCAGTTTCAGCCAATAGGAGAGTTTGTGAGGTGGAGCTCGAGCGCTGATTGGCTGAAACCACGTTTTTGTTCAATGCCGTGTTTTTGTTAGTTTATGGAGCAAATTTTCTTTTTTTATGTTTCAAAAACTACTTAATAGATACTTTGAGTTAAGTTTTATAACTTCAAGTTGAGTTTGTTGTTTTTTTTCATGAATTCAAGTGCAAAAGTGCAATTTTTCAGCGACTGGATGCAAGTCGTCATTGGAAACTGTGCTTTTCGAATCAAGTGAAGGCATCAGACGATGCAGAGAAGCTGTCAATCAAGGCGTCACCGGGGTAACTGCTGGAGGCGGAGGAGAGTTGCCTCTGATTGGCTGGGCGGCAGCGAAGGTGGGAAGATGCTGCTGATCGGAAGTGAGCGAAGCCGAACGCGGGAAAAACACGCGAGTTTTCTGAGAAGCGCCGGCGGTTCCAGGTAGAAACGGTAAACAGACGCCTCCGTTAATGAGCCGTCAATCGCATCGACGAGATTTCCGGAAACCGGGGGGCTCGTAGCAGGAACTGTCCCCGCGGGGCGTTGTGGCATTAGTTCCCTCGCGGAGGGAAATCTCACCTAATTTGTGCCTCCCGGTTGGCTCGGCGCCAGGCGGGGGGAAAAGTCGGTGACCCTGTAGGAGGCGGGGTCAAAACGACCAATCAGGGCGTCCGCGAGGAGGAAACGCAGCCTCGAACGTCTTATTGGGTCCTGACGAATCCAGATCTGAAATCAGTGGGTGAATAACTCCCCCCGTAGTCCGAAATGACTTTGCACCCCCCCACCCCCCCCGCCGGCTCCTTTCTTCCTTCCCTCCTTTGTACGAAGCATCAAGTGTTTCAGAGCAGAGAGGCGAGATGATGTAATATCACCACTGCAGCAAAAATTCTGAATGAAAAGCTGCTGCTCTCGCCCGCACGCCCGCCCGCCGCAGACACTGCGCTTAAGTGAATTTGCAGGGAGCCTTTTAATGCACTCCAAAAAAAAAAACCAACAACAGGACACAATGCGATAAATCAGGCTCGGCGGCAGCGCGGCACACTCCGCCGAGGTTGTAAATCAACTCGTTGCACGAGGCGGCGGCGTGCATCATGCTTGGGGGGACGTTTAATGGATTGAACTTGGGCGGCGTCGCCCGGCGGGACGTTTTTTTCGGGGGCGGGGGAGGCCCGCCGACGTCAACAGAACTCGCCGAGTGACAATTCATTTACCGGGACAAACATCATCCTCAATCATCCTAATGGGAGCTTAGCGGGGGAAATCGAACGTCACCCTTTCACCCAGTTCTCTGCACTGTACACACTTTTGTTTTGAAAGAGAGGGGAAAAAAGGGAAACGGCAGCGTAATCGGGGTGCACGAGGAACGTCAGGAGAGAGGAAGGGGGACTTGGGGGACGCCGGCTTGCGGACGACACCCGGGGAAGCCCGTGTCCCCGCATCCGGGACGGCGGGGTCCCAGCGTGGCGACGCGGCCGCGGCGGGAACATGCGTCGGGGCTTATACGTGTCCCCGTGGGACGTAATCCAGTTTAAATACCGATGCAGACAATGGGAGCGTTAGCCTAAGTGGTGCCGTGTGCTTAAATGAATGGAGGCATGACGCTGACCCCGAGAGTGCGTCCTGCTGGGGAGGCGTGACAAAACAAACCGGCGCTTTCTCACGTTGACGCAGCCAAAACTGAGGAGCTGCGTCCTGACCGGCGGCTGGGAGGCGAATTCACTCTGGGAACCAGAAAACAGAAACAAAAACAAGCACCATGTGTTCAAAATAAAGCCAGAACAACAAGCCTGTTGATGGGAAATCACTTCCTCCAGGTCCTTCCAGCCTTTAAAGGTACAGTACTTATGTGGCTGTAGTTCCACTTCAGTCCACTGGGTGGCAGACTCATCTGTTCTCTGTGTAGCCATATTGAGCCCTGAAAATACAGTAAGTGTGACGACGTGGCGCCACTCAGGTTTCGGCCCCCTAAAAAGAAGATAACTACAAAAAGACTGAAAAAAAAAAGTTGCATGTTGTTCGTGAAAAGGGTCGGAACATCTGACCCCGGGTCAGTTAGACGGGGGAAAAAAGTGTCGCTCGAAGGTGCGAATCGGCTCCTCAATCAAAAGTCTAATTAACTTTCCGAGAAACTGGTGACTGCCTCTGTGACCCAGACGCCGTCCAACACACAGGAGGGTGGGGGGGGGGCGGCAGCTGGAGGGTCCTGCCTGGTGCAGGGGGGGGGGGGTCTCCTCTGCGGTACGCTGCTGATGTGATCTGATCCCTGGTCAGCGATCCGCTGTGAAAACAACATGGAAGCGCTGGCGTGCACTGCAGCAGCGAGCCTCCTCTCTCTCCTCCCTCCTCCCTCCTTCCTGCATCCTCTTTAGCATTCAGCTCAGGGGGGGCCGGCCCATTCATAAAAGGGGGCTGCTGTGGTGGAGTGGGCCAAGAGGAAAAAAAAAAAAGCCCCCTCTTCCAAGGTCAGCGATCACAGCCGCTGCAGGACGGCGCAGTGACGGAGACCACACGTGAGCGGGCGGCTGGCCGGGTGGCCCGGGGCGGAACAACAAAGGCGCGGGCGATCACAGGGCGGCCACGCCGGCGAGATAAGCACCCCCACCCCCCCCACCCCCGACACCGGAGCGCAGAGTGATTGATTCGCGGATGAGAGAGTCGGGATGTGTGTGACATCCGGGACTCGAACGAGGGACGACCTCCGTTCCAGGGGAAAAAAGAAGGGAAAAAAAAACGACATCCGGCAGGTTGTTTTTTTTAACTGAAAAGTGGATGAATAATTCTCAAAAGAGAAGCGACTCATCAGAGGAGGAATGAGTGACTGGTCCGTTTCCAGCCGGACATCTTCATGACTCATTAGGCTCCGATTTGAAGGGGAAAAAAGTTGCTTTATTTACATAAAAAAAGGAGGCAGACAGTTTGGAGACGGGACGTAAAACTTGTGATTAAAGCCTCTCTCGCAACGTGGTCACACTTCTTGACAGCTCAAGTAAACAAGGTCGTTGTGCGCTCTTTCATTCATCCCAATCTCCCAAACAAACGCAGCCACGGTCTCTGCGCTGAGATTCCGACGTGATGTCTTCACTGAGCCGGCTTGGGCGGGAGGAGCCGCCCGCTTCCCCCAGCGAAGGACGAGCGTGGAGGGATCGATAGGGATCAACCTCCCGGTATCGCCGTCCCCTCCGCCTGGAGGAAAGGAGCCCGGATCGATCAGAGAGGGAGGGGTGGAGGGGGGGGGGGGTGCTGTCCTCCTTTCCACTCGCACACACTGATGTATCACTGTAGTAAATTTACATTGGTCTTAAGCTTACTTTTCTGCCTCTCAGGAGCCCCCTGAATCTGACCCAATGGCCCCCTGGGACTGAAGCTGCTTTTTGTCACAGGACAGACTCACGAAGCCCTCAAACGAGCAACTCTTGGCTTCAAAACAACTCAAACTGGAGTAATAAAAGAGTAACAACACGATGCCGAGTTCAGGGAAGCAACCATCGCACCTGCAGGCTTTGTTTCTCTCGCTCCGGTCACTTGTTTCTTGCTTCCGAGTGTAAAAAACAACAGAAAAATGATACTTTTGTTTCAGCCTGACAGTCTGTTGTCTGCTCACAGTTGTGGCGCTGTCACAACGGCGCCTTTTTTTTCGAGAGGCTTCATCGTTTCGAGGCGTTAAAAAAAAAAACAACCTACGAGTGGCTCTGACATTTCCGGTTCACCTCGGGATTAGAGGAGAATCAAACGCACGCGCCGGACTCTCTGGGAACCTCACTCCCACCTCGCGTGTCCTCCCCCTCCCCCCTCCCCCCTCCCCATCCTGCCTTTCTCTGATGTTTCACCCCAGGCTACGGGAATCAAAGCGGCACCTGCGGACCGCCGCCGAGGCCCTGCAAACACCGCGCTCCGTGTCAAACGCCGCCGCTTGAAATGTCAGAGCGAGTCTTCCCGGCGAGCGCCCGTCATACCTCGCGATCCGGGGGGGCTGTATTTGTTTAACGCTCTCCCACTTCCTCAACTCGGCGCGCGGCGTAATCTGCCCGTATTTACACAGATTATGTATACATCTGCCTGAGCCTGCACACACAGATCAGCTCCTCCGCTCACAGGTAGCCATTAACTCGGCGAGAGCTCGAGGCAGCCGCCTGAGTCACCCCCCCCCCCCAACATACATGCTCTGGGGAGGAAAGCCTGTAATCACGGAGGTGAGAGAGGGGGGTCATTGTTAAAGAAATAGGCGGCTTGACTAAAGGACTATTTTCCCGTCCGAATGTCGGGAGGTGAGAACTCGGAGAACGGAGCCGAGAGCGGCCCCCCTGGGTCGGTGCCACGCGGGGGGGGGGGGGCCTCCGACCACGCATGGAAAACGTGATACCCTTCCCTCGTCTTTTCGCGCCAATTCCTCTCCGTTTTTTGGAAGATTTCTGCACCCAGCTCGAGCGATTCGGTTCTTTTCTTTTGAGTCGTCCTCTGTCTTTACACAAGCAGGCCGGACAGAGCGAGGGGGGCGGGGGGGGGGCTCTCCCACACGTCTGGGCCCCGGGGGCCCTCGACGTTGCGTAATCTGTCCATGTCCTTGGTGGCTTCGGCCACGTCCACGTCAGAGAGATCGACTGTAACTACAGCTGACAGGAGAAAACAAACCATCAGCCGTCATCAGTCGCTAGAAAAACGCAGAGTTTTGGCGGAAACTCGCGTTCGGGAATCAACATAAACAATTTCAGACAAGCCCTCTGAATACCGACAAACGCTTCTGACCAGATCCACCAACATTCGGCGCCTTTTTTGGGGATGTGGCACGAATACCTGTGGACATATTTAGGCGTAGATCTCACAAACACCTCCGTATTCATGCGAACGCACAAGCTGAGCCTCGGTGTTTGCGTGTCGCACGCCATCCAAGTACCCGCAGCGCCTCTGTGTACCCAGAGATTGCGTCCTGAGTGTTTGTATACAACATTATGAGTGTTTGGATTTATCTGGCACCACAAATAAAGAAAGAAATTGAAGCGGTGTTGTCTTGAGCAGGGGGGATGAAGACATCCAGCAGGAGGGAGGGAAGAAAGGAAACTCACACACACACTCACAGACACACACATACACACACGCACAAGCGCTCCGCTTCGCTGCTCTGTGTGTTCCCTGAATGGAGGAGTTCCCCGCACCAGGCCCCACTCTGCCATCCCAGCGGCGCCTTGGCCCTGGGTGGAAGCGGGCAGATGGCCTGATTGGATTTACCGTTTTTTGACGCCTGTTGTGCTCGTGCCCGTGCCGCTGCTTTGGGTGAATGGAGGCCATCTGGGATTGGCTGAGGGGCTTCTGTGAATGGAGCCGCGGGAGCGCCCATTCAGCACCGCGGACAGCGCGCGGCCGGGGAGGGGAGCTGTCCGCGGTGCTGAACGCGCTTCCACAAGGGGAGCAGAAGAAAGGGGGGAGGAGGAGGAGGAAGGGTGGGGGGGGGGGGCGTTTCACCCGAGCGCTCAGCCTGTAAACACGTCGACCAGGGGGGGAGCCCGGGGCCTGGCCCGGGGACAGGAGGCCCGTGGCGGCTCCCGGTGACGGGCAAACACAAGCTGGGAGAGTCTTCCGGCACATTAGGCAAGGGGGGGAAACCACCTCTTGACTTTAATGAAACGCTCTCGATGTGGAGTGGAGCGGCCATGATGAACACCTGGCGGACTGCGACAGCGCGCCCGGGCCGGCACGGTGGCTCCTGGAGTTGTTTGCATAAGCCAGCAGCCCTCTTAGCTGCTCATTAGAGCGCTATAAACGCGTGCAAAGGGGGAGAGGGATGGAGGGGGGGGGGGGCATTCATGCGGCCACCTATATGGGGCCATTGATGAGAGAAAAAGGAAGCGCTTCGGCGTGAAAGACCGGAGGGATGGAGGAGGAGGAAGGGGGGGGGGGCGGCGGGGGTGAGGAAAACGCACACGGTGCATGTAGCCGGGCCTCCATCTGCACATTAGCATGGGGCCTAAATACAATGAGGAGATGAATGAACATGAGGCCCGGAGCCGGGAGTCTCCTTGAATCTGTCATCCGTCTCCATGGCGACAGGAGGAGGAGGAGAGGAGGAGGAAGAGGAAGAGGAGGTGGAGGGGGAGGAAGAAGAGGAGGAGGAGGACCGAAACTGGCACCTATCCGGGGCCCAAAATCAACAGATGGCCACCACATCACACTCCCCCCACCTCCTTCCGCTACCCCCCACCCCCCCCCCACCCCCCTTTCCCCCTTCGCCCCGGTTCCCAGTCGGCGGCCAGCCTTACCTTGCACTGCTCCATGCACGTCCTCACCGAGTAGGCGCCCGGCTCGTATTTCTGCGTGAGCTGCTGAAAGTCCTCGTACTTCTCCTGGGCGTGCTGGTCGTAGCGCTGGTACGCCTGGACGCACAGGCTGCACCGGGTGGTGTCGCCTCCGCCGAGCACGTCGAGGCTGCAGTTCAAATTGTCCGGACTCGTGGAGCCGTTGAACAAATCCAGCAGAGAGTAGGAGTTACAAAAGGAAAGGTACAAATCGCTCATCTTGACTGCCCGCGTGCCCTCCGGCTCGGAGAGGCCCCTGCACAAATGGTCGGCATCCGCGAAAGTAAAGCAGTCTTGGACCGCGAAACTGTCCTGGTGGCAAGTTTCGAGGCGCCACAAATGTTTGGTAGAGTTTCCTATAAAAATAGCATCTGGGTATCCTCTGAGGCTGCTGTGTGCTGAGTGGGTCTGGGGTGAGAGGAGGTGGGAGGGGGCGAACTTGTCCCGGGTCCGGGCCAGCTTGGCCTCGGCGCAGAACCACAGGTGATCAGAGAGGAGGATGGTGAGGAACAAGAGGGATGCCAAGGACAGTCGCCATCTCTGCGCCCTCTCGGAGTCGGTGAATGGCTTTTGGTTGTCGCGGGGGGGCTCTAGCCAGATTTGGAAGCCGTCGTCATCTTCTTGCTGCCAACACGTCCCAGCACCCCTGGTCATATTTTGGGAACCGGCCGACTCCACCGTGGGGGCTCCTCTGCCGCAACAGTCATTGACGTCGGCTCCGCTTCGCCTTTTCCTCCCCTCGAGTGTCGGGCGGTGGGTTGTCCCGGCTTGTCGTGGCGATCAGCGGTAATTCCCATTAAAAGGAGCGTGGGCCGGCTGGCAAATCAGACGCTGGCGACCACGGGCCGCATCCTCCATGGCTGACCGGCGAAGCCGCGCTGTCCTCCCCGTCCGCCCTGTGCTCCGGCGCCGCGCCGCTCCGCGCCGCGCCGCGCCGCTCCGCTCCTCTGCGTAGCCTCGACTCCCGTTTTGCACAAACCCGCTCGGCGACGCGTCTACGTTTCCCCCGGCCTCGGTCGTGCAGGGACAAGGGCGCTATCGTCTTCCAACATGGCGAAGCTGTCTGCCTTTTGTGTCGGCGGATGGGGCCTGCAGCCTGCAACGGACCTCTTTTCTTTTTCAAGCCCTCACCGTCTTCATCGCGCTGCCGTTGTCAAGTTGCCGCCATGTTCGCCCAGAGACGGTGTGTGTGCGTGCGTGTGTGTGTGTGCGTACGTGTGTATCTGTGTGTATCTATGTGTGTGTGTGTTGCGTGGAAGGCTAACCGGGGAAAACCACGACCAGTTCCGGCGGCTACCTTCAAAATAAAAGCGCCTAACTGCCTCAAATCTACTTCGTATACTTTATTTTTTTGCCTCCATATTAAAAGGCAATTGACACAACAAAAGTTAAAGAACCGCATTAAAAACAAATTTTCATTTGTTTATTTGTCCTTGTGAATAAGTCATCTCTTAACTTAATAAAAAATAAATCAAAAAAATTAACGGTGGAAAAGTGATGAGTGAAAAGAGATTTTTTAATTCATAAAAAATGTGATAATGTAGGGAAAGATTATTAACAAAACATTGCATTGAGGGAAAACAACATTTCCACAATCTATTGTGACTTTTCTTTTCCTTTTTCGATTAAAAGAAAAATAAAGTCACGTTTCTGGGCAGCAGATCTCTCCGACATCCTGTCAAGTCCGCACACACAGGCAAGTCAAAGGTGGGGGCTTTTGCAGGGTTCTTTTATTTTTGCAGCTTCTACCCCTCGACTTCCGGCGAGCGGCCGCTGGTTCTCGCGAGCTTTGAGGACGAGCCTCTCCATCTCTGACGTGATGCGCGCCGCCGCATCTCTGGATACCAGGGCGCGTCAAAAGCAGGGAGACTGTGCAACAATGTCAGAGGAAAAGTAAAAGGAGGGGAAAAAGCCCCCAAATCACCGCGGGACTCAGTCCCCCTGTCAGCTGATACACCAAGAATAATTAAAGACAACCAGCTTGTGAGAGCCAGATTGTGAAAGTGAGAATAACAGCAGCCTGGTTGGAGAGAGTTCATGACACGCGTTTTATTTTGGAAATCCTCGCTGGCCTCTGACATCCTCCACTGTCGCGAACTTGACAGGGAGCCAGTCACACAGGTGGGTGCTTACCTGCTTTCCAGCACCTGGCAACGCGTTTTTAATCGAGAAGCAGCATTTTGTTTCATCTGCATCGTTCAGTCCTTTAAAATCGAATGTTAAGCATCTATTTGAAGTCTGCAATCAAAATTTTTAAGATAATAAAATGGGGATAAGACAAAACACTTATTTTTGTTGTTTTGCGAGTATTAGATGAGGAGCCTGATATCATATTCTCAATTTATCAGCTTTATTAACAGTGTTTTACGTTTTTTCAACGCCTTCACTGAGGTCCTGCTCCTGCTTGCAGCTCCACTTTATAACCTGTTTTTTTTTTGTTGTTGTTGTTGCTTTGTTTTGGTTTTTTTTCTCCCAGCAGTCTTGCTCAGGAAAATGAGCACCGGCTGAGCACCTCTAATCGATTAATTAAAGCCTGTCACTCAGAGGCGCAGCCCGCATCACCTGGAAATAGCCAGGAGTGGGCGACAGGTTGCAGACTGCTTACCGAGGCGCCGCGCATTGTGGCGGAGGAATGGCGCTCCGACTGTAACAGGGAGCCTCACCGCCGAGAGGCGACAGGAAAGAAGGCTTTGGACGCGGCGCGTCGGCTTTTATATTTAAAACCACTCCGAATTTTATTAGCGTCATTGGACGAATACACGAGGACGGCGGGATCAAAAACAGGACATGATGACGAGACAGAAGAGTGAAACAGGGACTGAGTCGCATGAGGAAACAAACGAGTTTGTGCTTAAACAATTTAAAATCTGCAGTTTAAAGTTCAGTGCAATCAGCTAAAATCCTCCACAGGAAATCTCATAAAATCCTCCACAATAAGACGTTCAAAAATATCACATACTTCCTTTCTTCTAAAAGCGAGAGTAGAATCTGTTCCTGGTTTCACAGCAGCGTCGTCATCGTATTGTTAATCACTTGATAAAGACAAAAAGCTTCAAACAGGCACTCGGTGGCTGTTTAAACCAGGTAGTCGGTGTCGCTCAGCAGGTGACCCGCCTCGATGGAGTCGGTCACCCACGCCTCCTTCACGATCTTGAACTTGCTCCTGAAGCAGCGCCTCAGCGTCCTCAGCTCCAGGAGCCGCGCCTCCTCCGCGATGACCACGTGCGAGACGCCTTCCTCCAGCCGCTGCGCCACCGTCCCCCCGTGGTAGCGGAACTCCAGCGCCCGAATGTCCAAGCAGGAGGCGGGCAGGGCGGTGGACGGCTCGCCGACGTCGGCGAAGCGGTCCATGTAGGCCGTGAAGGGGCGGAACATGCTGGTGGCGAGGTCGCTCCAGCCGTAGCGCTCCTCCAGGCGGGCCGCGTCGACCTCGGGCGCCGCGTCGCCGCCGGGGACACGGGCGAACACCTCCCGCAGCTGCTGCTCGTCGGTGTCGGCGAAGTAGCTGTCGCCGTAGGCGTCGTACTCCTTGGCGAAGGTCTCCCGGGTGGAGGGCGACATGTGGATCATGTGGCACGGTTGCCACGGCACCACCTCCCTCGTCTCCAGGCACTCCAGCAGCCAGGCAACCCTCACCACGTCGTGCTGGTCGGACGAGATCAGGTTCTTCACGCGCATCACGTTCTCGTTGCCGGCGATCACGCAGTAGGTGTCGCATCCCGGGTTTTGGACCACGACGCCTCCGCACCTAATGCCAAAAAACAAGAGTTTGAACCAAAATCTTAAAATCTGGATCAACGTCCAATATTTCCGGACTCACCTGGCCACGCCCTTCTCCAGCTCCGCCTTCGTATGGTCATCGGTGCCGTTCAGGACGCAGAACTCCACGTCCTCGAACATATCCGTCTCCCGGGCGACCCCGGACAGGTCCTGCGGCTTGAAGTGGTCCACCACCCCGGGCGCCTTCTTGGGCCGCGCCGGCATCTTGCGCTTCTTCTTCTGCGGCTCGTCGCCGTCGAGGCGGAGGTGGCGCGAGGCCAGCTTGCCCGACGCCTTGCCACGGAACTGGTCCAGCTCGGCCAGCGTCATGCACTGGTGCCACTCCTTGTCGTCCCGGATCCTCTCGATGCGCGGGAAGCGCAGCGTGCAGCCGGTCCGGTACATGTCGCTGGCCACGATCTCCGCCGCCTTCACCTGGAGGATGACGGAGTTGCACGGCTCGATGTAGACCTCGGGCTTCTCCGTGCCGCACAGGACGGACGGCGGCGGGTCGCTCTTGCGGTAGACCTTCCAGTGCTTGGACAGCTTCAGGCCCAGGTCGTAGAGCTCTTTCATGGTGTAGCCGGAGCCGATGCGGCACAGCGTGTGGAAAACCGAAGGCTTCTCGCCGGGCTTCGGCGCCTCGGCGACGGCGCACAGGAAGTGGGACAGCATGCCCCCGCGCCTCCCTTTGCCCCAGTAACCGCCGACGATCAGCAGGTCCAGCTCGTCCATCAGGCCGTCCACGTACTCCGGCTTGATCTTCAGCCAGCCCTCCCCCCGCTTGTCGGGCTTGTAGATGGAGGAGGGGCTCTTCACCATGATGCCTTCCTCCCGGCTGTCGATGGCGTCGTTGAGCGCCGCCACCACCTCCTGCATGCTCCGCGCCTCCGTCTTGGGCACCAGGTGGATCCGGCCCTTGACCGGCTCGAAGACGGTCCGCAGGCTCTCGTAGCGCGTCTTCAGCGTCTCCTTGCCCAGCTTGCGGCCGTTGATGAGCAGCACGTCGAAGACGCAGAAGCACGTCTGCAGCTCCGAGTCCTCCATCAGCCGCTTGATGTCGAACTTGCTCCCTTTCTGCATGAAGGTGTCGGCGGCGGGGTTGTACGCCATCATCTCGCCGTCCAGGATGCAGCTCACCACGTTGCTCTTGAAGACGTTGTGGATGTACGGCGTGAGCGAGCCCTCCAGCGGCGAGCCGCCGAACTGCTGCGTGTACTCGAAGGCGTTGCGGCTGAAGTACTTGTACACGTCGCCGTCCTTGTGCAGCTGGATGCGCTCGCCGTCCAGCTTGGTCTCGATGAAGAACGGGCTGTTGCCCATCTGCTTCTCCACGTTGCGGATGTTGGCCACGGCGGCCAGCATGGGCTTGAAGGCGGAGAAGAGGCCGATGGAGACGTCGCTGAGGGACACGGCCGGGCTGTGGAGCTGCACGCACACCTTGTTGAGGTCGGTGTTGACGTTGTAGAGCTCGGCGGCGTCCGGGTGGAAGACCTGCAGCACTGTTTCCTTGCTGATCCCCAGCTTCATGTCCTTCAGGATCATCCGGATGAGCCACTTCTGCTCCAGCGCCGAGCTGTGCGTGATGAGGTGCAGCAGGCTCTTCTTCACCAGCTCCTTCTTCTTGTTGGCGTTGTTGATGGCCACCGAGTCCAGGAAGTCGTTGACCTCCTTGATCTTGAGGCCGCTTTGGCCGCTGCAGCGCTTCTTCAGCACAAAGTACGCCATGTCGGCGAAGTCTCCGGCCTCGCCCTGCGACGTGGTGGGCGCGCGGTAGTTCAGCAGCTTGTTGGCCTCCGGGCCGGCCTTCGGGAGGCCCAGGACCTCGATGTAGAGCTTGGCGAGCATGCTCTCCTTGATGCCGTACGCCATGCGCTCCCGCTCAAAGGGGGGCACGATGAGGCGCATGGCGGGGTAGAAGGAGTCCGTCGTCTTGGGGTCGTCCTTGTGGAGGGCCGAGTGGAAGTTGCGCCAGGAGTCGATGAAGTCCCGGAGGACCTTGGACTTGTCCGGGCGGAGTTTCGACTTCTGGATTTTTTCCAAAGTGTTGCACAGGTCGAGGAAAGGAACCTGGGCTGCGACGGACCGCTGGTCTCCAACTCCGCCTCCGGAGGCGTCCGCCATGTTAAAATCTGCGTCACATATAAAGAGGAAAATCATTGAAATGAGAAAAAAAACCTGGTTTTGTCCAGAAAATAAACCTTTTGTTTGATAATTTACTTCCCCAAACATGAACCAGACATGATCCCCCCCTGCTGCCTCTGATTGGCTGTTATTGACACTCCTTCGTCACATGACAGAGGCTAGAAGCCAATCAGAGGACAAGAAACACTGACTCAGCCTTCTCCATTGTTAAAAGTAAAAATCCCCCATAAATCGTTAGTTGTATTAATTTACGAACAACACAATATTAAACAATAAAGCACACAATAATTATGACTCACTTCGAAGTGTTAACAACAGCTCTCTGAAACACGTCGCTCAAAATACACAAAACACGAGTGAAATTCACGTAAGTCTTCGTTTAGCCCCGTTCGAAAGTTATAACAACAAATAATAACAACAGATATTGACAGATAAAGCTGTTACCGTGTCTCTTTTTCCTTTAAAGCGGATAATTAGCTCAGAGAGAGCCCAGTCCACTACATCTGTACACTTCCTTCAACTAAACACATCTCGTCGGGTCCTGCGATGAAAACGGTCCGCCAAAAAGCAGCAACGGTACTTCTGTTCCGGGAAGGAAATTACGGACGGACTCTCCTAAAATATGTTAAACTACTCTTTCTTGTTGTTATTGACATTTTATTTAATTCATGCTTAATCTAAATGTAATATCATATAATTAAAAGTCTCAATATTAGGAAAAATATTTTTTTTAACCATTAAATAGAGAGTTTGCGTTGTTCCCTATTTAATTCCCTCAATAAGGCCAAATATATCTATTTATCTGAGAGTGTTGGGGCTATTCTTACGTAAATTCTACTAGTTTTCACTCTTTATCAAGAAAAGATTATCTCATGGGTCCACTGATCACCACCTCACCCACTGATCTCTCCTGTTCCACCTCCAAACAAGCAGCCTCGTCCTATCGTGTTATTGCCCCTCCAATATAAAAGCGGCACTGCTGCGTTTGACTCACACTTGACGTTGTTTTTCTCCTTTTCTTACATAAGGGTCAAAGGACACTCTGCGTGTCCATCACCCGCACGCAGCAGAAAACATCTCAGTCGCACGTACACACAAGCATTGTTGTGAAAAACAAAGTTAGAAACAGGAGATTAAAAATTGTAATAAGCTTGTTTTTGTTGTTATTAAACGTCTGCGGAAAGCGTGTCACGCGTTTATGCTCCAGAAGAGGGCGGCAGTGAGACGCAGCAGTTTGTTTACCGTGCGGAGTTGGTCTTTTTTTTTTTTTTTTTTTTAATCTTTTGCCAAAAGGTCGTCACAGTTGTCCTGAACATTTGCAGGTTTTGCTGTTGGGGGCCACTCGGGCAGGTGTGCAGACCTGCTCCCCTCCCGCTACCTGTTTGGACAAATCCTTCATGAACTCGGCTGGTAAACTTCCAAGTGCACGCCGTCACTTGTACAGAGAGTTCCGATGTGATCTCACCCCCCCTGGATGGGAAATATTCAAAGCTCTTTGCAAATCCACCCCAGCGGCGATGCCGAGACGCTCTATGAGCCTGCGAGGGAATTGTAGGAATACCTGAAGAGACGGTTTGTCTTTTTTCTGGCAGAAATCATGAATTGAGAAGCGTCTGAGTGTGAACTGCATGCTCCATCTCTATGGAAACGGAAAACAGGCAAAACAGCTGATCTGGGATAGAAATTACAGAGATAAAGTGATGTTTAATTGACTTATCTGTGATCAACAGAAGAGGACAAACAACGTCTCTTATGATTGGGTGTTAAACTGTTCCTACTGCTTTCACTTTCCCCCCAACGAACAAAACACACACGGCCTGCTTTCCGCTTCATCAGCAGCCCATATTTGGGCCTCTCGCGCTTCCTGCCGCCAGCAGGGGGCGACGTCAGCTCAAGCAGCAGTGGGGCCTGAGTCACACGCCAGCCAGGGTTGTTTACTTCACTGCTGCTGCTGCTGCAGTAGTGGGGGATGCTGGGTATGTGGGGGGGGGGGGGTGGTTCGGAGCTACTATGTGCTCCAGCAGTGAACCCTCAGTGTTTGCACATCACACGCTGCAGCGCAGCGGCGAGGAAGGCCTGGCCGCCATGTGTGCCCGCGTGCAGTACGTGCACCTGCGCTCTCGCTGGTCACAACCGTGCAAGGCTGCAGGATCACCCCCCCCCCTCCCCACCCTCACCCACCGTACAAGCACATGCGCTCTGCAGCAGAAAAAGGGGCCTGTCATGCTGTCATGCAGCGGGGGGAGTTACGTAACCCCTGCTGGACGTGCTGCTGCACTGCAACGAGCAGGCGACCTACAAGACAAGTAAACAAGTGACGTCACTGCTTCCGTAGCATGCATCAGCTCGCAAGCAGGAGGTGGAGGAGGAGGAGGAGGAGTGTTTACAGCGCTGCTGCTGCAGCTCTCCGTGTGACTTTGCATGGAGGTGCAGCGAGAGGATCAGGTACTGGGACCAGAGCAGCAGCAGCAGGCCCCCCCCCCCCTCCTCCTCCCTCTCTTCATCCCTCCATGATTCAGCGGCACGTCATCCTCCTCGCCGATCCGTCGGCGGAGGCGCTGGCAAGAGGCGCTCGGTGACACTTCCCGCCTCCCGCTGAAACGTGTTTGTCGGCGAGCTTCCCTATTGATTGTTGACTCTGACGCAAAGTTTTCCTGCTGCAAGGCCGGATGGAGGGATCAAGGCAGGAGCCAATATTGACTTTGAGAAAACACACACGGGAGACATGGAAATCAGCACACACACACACCAAACACACACGCGCGTGGGGGGACTTTTAAAGGGCTCGTGTCGCTTTCAAAGTCTTCATTTTCGCGAGTTGTATCGCTGAATTTGCACCCGTTGACTTCCCTCTTTCGCGGCGGCCCCAAACGCCCGCCTTCCCCCCGCAGACCGCCAGCCACCCGGAGGGGCCGGGGCATCGCAGGGCGTGTGAGGCCGCGCGCTGTCGGTACAGTATGTACCCACACAAACAGTCCCTAATGTGCGTTCCCAGCAGTTGTTTCATAAACAGAACGAGGAGGAAATAAAGGGAAGGGGGGGGGGAGGAGGAAAAACGAAAGCCCCCTCCACGCTGCTGCCAAAGCTGTTTTTTTGATGCGCCGCCGCCGCCGCCGCCGCCTCGGGGCAGGATTGAACTCCTCACCACATAATCTGGCGGCGCAGACGTCAGGAGAGACGAGGACGGGGAGATCCTGCTCCCCTCCGTTGCAGAACGCTGAAAATGTTGCGCTTGGCTTTTGTTTGTGTTTGCTTTGGGTTGTTTTTGTGTTTTTTTTCACGGAGGCCGAGCGAGCCAGACGCAGAGCGAGCGCCTGCGCTAAAATTAAACCTGCTTCTCCTCTTTATTCGTCTCCCCCACCTGTTCAAAATCTGTCTGAACCCCCCCCCCCCCCGACGCACACACACTCTGTTAGAACATGCTGTGTCATAACAGTCTCGCTCCTCTGTTATGAAATGACTTTCAGATAAAAAAAATCCCCGACTGGACAGCCGGCTGACCTGCGCGGCGCTCCCGTTACATCATGTGGCGTAACGGCGGCGGGACGTCGTCCGCGGGCGCCGCGCCGGCCCGTCTGTGACCCCCGACCCGGCGGGTTTTTGTGGCTTGCGGCGCGGCGATGACGCCAGGCCGCCCGGATCTTCACCCGACACCCGTGCAGGTGTTGGGGGTCCGTACGCGGCACGAGAATATGCGAGGAAGGGGGGGGGGGTTCCGAAGTCGCTTTATCGCTCGCAAGCGAAACGCCGACTTCCTGCGATCGTTATCCGCCGTCTCGCGCGCTTCATTTTTCCTTCGGTTGGTCCCGGCTCCCATCCTGACCTTTTGACCTTCAGCCCCCCCCTCCCACCACGACAGCTCCCGAGTCACCTTCACGCCGCGTCTTACGCAACCCCCTCCCGCTATCACCGGGGCCCAAGATACAGAACTCTGCACAAAAACAGGCGCTTACGTAACGCTCAAACTAATGACACGGCGATGTTCGGAGGCGGGATGAGATGTTGTAGGACACGGCGGGGGGGGGCGTCAACCTTTGATTCACCAGGGAACGGTGCCACGACGCAGCCCTGAAGTTTGATCCCCAAACACTTGAACGGGACCTGAGCTTTGCGCTCTGCCAGGTGGTTGTTGTTATTACACGTCTCCTCATCATTCGTTGGGTCTTTCCAACCGCCGCATCGAATCCTTCCGACACGGCGTCGAACGTTTCAGTCTCTGGGACTTTGGCCGGGACCCGGCGTGTGTGTGTGTGTGTGTGTGTTTGGTGTGCGTGCGTGTGTGTGTGCCAATCGGAGACACTTGGCAGGGACGGTAATCCAATGAGCAAATGGAGCAACGACAATCTGGTCATTTGTAAACAAACATTTGCTCGCCGCCTGTCTGGCCGGAGCCGTCTGAATATTCGCGCCCGCGTCCGTCAAACGGACACGAATGCGTGTCACACGAATAAACGGGGGGGGGGGGGTTTGAATCCACCCGATGTTTTGTTGTGACCTTTGGAAGCGGGCGGCCAAACACCTGCAGGCGTGTCGACGCAAAGTTCGAGGTCGCCGAGATAATCGCCGGCTCCTTTGGTTGGCCGCGCGTTTTCGGAGCCGCCCACGAGTCCTCACGTCCAGCTCCTTTTGGGGTCGTTGGCTTCCAGAGGTTTGACCATCTTTGCGTGCTCTGGCCCTCCGCTAAGCCCCTCCCCCACCCTCCACCGAGTGTCCCGACTCCTTGCCCGTCCTCTAAGCTTGAGCTGCGCGGCTGGCATGTTTGCGGGCTGATTTCCTGAGCTGCCGTGCGCACACAAACATGCCCCCCGCGCGAACCCGCGCCGCCTCTTGTTGTGCTTGCTGACTAAGATTCCTATAGGCGCTAACCCACTCCCAGTAATAGGATTGCTTTCAAACTCCTGCAGACTGCTTCCCGTGAAGAGTTCACCGGGGGCACGTGGGGGGTGGCTGAACACTGCGGCGGCGGCGGCGGAACACTGCAATGCCTTCACGGCGCAAAGAAAAAGCCGAAGCGGGTGACGCAAGCGGGCCGCTTGGCTGAATAAACAGGAGCTCCGTGGCGCTGAGCGCCGCGTCGCGAAGCGCAAGTATGCGCACCAGGAAGAACAGCTGTGGGCCGTAAAAAAAAAAACCCGTATCGTGACTGTGGCTTCGTGTGACCGCTGCCGAGAAGGAAGGAATTTGAGCCCATTGTCTGCCAGCGCATCGGCGGGCCGCGCACAGGTGGGCCTGGCTGCGGCGCACGAGCATGCGCACGTTACGCACATGTGGTTTTCTGTTGGTGTCAGAGAGCATTTCGGCAGAACGATTTGACACAAAACACTCTGGAAAAAAATCTATTTCGTGTGTTAAATGAGGGTCTCTGGAGGCCTGGCTTCTGTGTGTGTGTGTGTCTGTGTGTGTGTGTGGGGGGGCAGATATCTTTGGAAAGAAATATTGACCTCATCTGCACATCGATCGTGCGCGAACACACAGCGGAAACGCGTCAGCGGAGCGTTTTCGGCAAACATGAGGGGAAGTTTCCATGGACGGCGGCCTGATCATAACAACACAACACACTCTTACTGCCTGAGGTGTGTGTATGTGTGTGTGTGTGTGTGTGTGTGTGTGTGTGTTTCCATCCTGCCTGTTCAGCCTGCGTAAGCTGAGCGGGCCGTTATCTCCGCCGCGCGGCCGTAAAAAGCCCGGTAATTGGTCATAAAAGAGCGCGCATCAGAACACTGCGCTCAGGAAGGGTGCATGACCCCTCGCACACATAGGTGCAGGGTGTGTGTGTGTGTGTGTGTGGGTGTGTGTGTGTCAGCGAGGACGTGTGTGTTTGTGCCGTTCGCTCTCCGATAGATTAAGCCTTACATAAGGCCACATCCCGCGCGGCAGGTAAACAACACGGGGACTAAGGTCGGGGAGACGGCGGGCCGCAGCGACGCCCCCGTTCTACCTTGCCGCTGCCGTCGCGACAGTGACCACTGGGGGCCGCCGTGAACGCTCACTGAAGGCTCCCCACTCCACCAATCAGGTGCCAGAGATTTCACCCAGCAAAGAGTAAACAAGGCCTCCGGCTGCGTGCGTGCGTGCGTGCGTGTTGGGTGGCTGTTAGGTCACCGGCGGCATCATCCCCAATCCACTGAGTCGCCTGCCTGTGTGCCGGGGGCCACCCTCCGTCTTAAAACAGCCGCGCTCCCGCATTACGGGCTTAAACTAATGCCTCATTAGCGTCAGTGTCTCGGTGAAACGGCATCCCGCTCCGCCGCGGAGGTGGCGCCCCCCCAGAGAAGGCGCGATCCGACGGGGGGCTCGCTTCGGTTTCGCTCCCCCGAACGCGCCGACGCGCAGAGCGGACGGCCGCTTCGACGGATCGCGATCAGGTCTCCGTGGCGACCCAAAACGCTCCCGGAGGGCCTCAGCCACGTCTCTCCGTGCGTCTTAACTTCACTTCCGCCGGAAACCCCCCCCCCCGTCCCCGTCCCCCCCACAGATGGACGCGCAGATAAGCCGGGCAGGATTTATGTGGCCGACTGGATGTGTGCATCAGGGCCACCATAACTCCTAATCTTGCCTCGCGTGTTGCATTTTTTGCCCCTGATTGCGGGGGGGGGGGGATGCCGTGCTACAAACGCCGATGTCACGCGGGGGCGGCCTGCGTCTCCTGACACGGCAGATTACATTTCAGAGGTTTGCGTTTTAAACCGTATGCCGATTTTTGGGATCGGGGGACATGGGCCTAGTTACTGCTCACACACTCGTCAGTGTTTCACTTGGGGGGGGGGGCACGATACTCTTTGGTGTTTCGTGGAAACGGCACGTTTTCTCCGCGCCCGGTTCCCACGAGCCGCGCCGACACCGTACATGCAAAAGTGCAGCGACGTGTTGACACGCACACGCTGGATTTGCATATTAGCTCCGAACGGGGCGCCGCGATTGGCCCGCACAGCTGGCGTGTGTGTGCTCACCTGTTCAGCCCGAGGCCGGCGCCCTGGGATGCCTCTATCAAAGATGATTCCTTTGAAGGGGGGGGGGGTTTCCTAACACAGGAAAACAGTGAGATAAGTTAGTTAGTGAAAGTGGTGTCAAAGAATGCAGGTGGACAGAAGAGGGTCAGGCCAAAATGACAACATAGGAGCAAGTGGGGGGGGGGCACATGGGACGCAGCCCCGTTCGGCCCTCTCGCAGAGGCGCCACGAGAGCGAAAGCGCCGGAGAGGATCCGCCGAGTCATGTTTGGCAGCCGTCGCTTTCCCTGAGAATTTCCACTGCAAAACATGTTTACAAGCCGCCAGAGAGAGAGAGAGGGGAGGAGGGGAGGGAGGGAGGAGAGGAGGAGGAGGAGGAGGAGGAGGAGGGAGGGAGGGAGGCTGATAAGGCGGCATGTGGACCGGCAGGCTGCAGTCTTCCACTCCAGTGCCGGCGCGGTAAACAGCAGCAGCGGTGTTTTTGCGAGCGGAGTGGGCTGGACCTGGCCTCCGCATGCCGGCCAAACACGTGGGGACTGTGAGCGGTGGGCTCCGGGTTTGCCGAGCTGTTTTCCACTCACACACACACACACTCTCTCCTCACATGTGTGCACAGGCTTCCTCGCTGGGAAGAATGTGCAATGCGTTTGGTCTCGGCCGAGTTATCTGGAAATCATGTATCCCGTTCGCTCTCTTCGGTCCATCTTTTCCATGTGTGGCGCTTTTATCTCTTGGAAAACGGCAATTCGTCTTCGGTTTGTGGCCGATGGAAACAGCGTCGCCATGTTCGCTGCAAAAAAAACACATCTTAGCAAGAAGATCTGAGTTATTTTAACTCAAAATATCAGAAAATACTTCAAAAACAGGAAAATCTCACCTGAAAAGCAAACGTTTTCCTGCAACTTCCACCTCTGTTTGTCATTTCTGACGACCAAAACATGGATCGTGCACAGTTTTGCGTACATGACGCGATAATAAGCAAACAACACTGACCTCGGTGATTCAGTTTTGCAGGAAAAGGCCCGAAACAGAAGCGTTTGGGACCATTTCATGATGTGGTGTCAGTGAAATAAATCTATGTCAGTATGTTATGCTTCCATGTGGGCTCAGCGGCGGGCGTGCGCCTCAGCCGGCCCCTCCGAGGGGGAGCCGGTGCTGCCTGGCTCCCGGAAAGTGGGTCACGGCTCCGCCTCGCTCTCTCGCTCGCTCGCTCACTGCTGCTGCCGTGAGCCGGGCTGCAGCCCCTCCTCAGGCTGATTCGGGGAGAAATAATGGGGCCAGTGACGCCCAATCCTCTCAGGAGCTGCGCGGCAGCGAGCTGGCAGAGGAGGCCTCGGCCAGGGGGGGGGGAGGGGGGCGGGGGGGCGCTCAAAGGAGCAGCGATTTGCCCCCGTCGAAGCATCCAAACGCTGCTCGGAATCCGGTGCACCGGGTGCACGCAGGGCGCGCGACTTCACGCGACGCTTTCCCAGCATTCCTCAGGGGGAAAGGGGGGGGGGACTCAAACCCAGCTCACGCTTTCGCTCCAACGAGGCTCTTTATTTATTTCATTTTCTCGTCTTTAAAGACCAACTGGCACCAGGAATGTCGCGGATTAAGCCCCGTAATCTGGGACTAACAATGAGAACTCCCGGCTCTCCAGCGTAACCTAAATAATTGAGTCTTTTGGTGGCGTGGCGTGAGCTCGCAAAAAGACGAGCTGTCACGCAGGAACCCCCCCCCCCCCGGGCTCCCCTGTGCAGATTCCACACGGAGAAGTCCATCAAAAGATGTTGTTTGTGTTGTTTTTTTATCGTTTGTTTTTCCTCCTCCTGCTCTCAGAGAGGTGGTCGGCGCAGTCCAGGGGTGAGGAACATTGTGTTCCTGCTGGTGGCTCGGCGCAGGGGGGGCTTATGTAAGGCTGCTCTCTGCCTGGCAGCAGCAGCAGCAGCAGCAGCAGCGCCCCGATGACACCGTCACACTGCTAATTAATACGCAGCAGCGCGACGCGCGCCCTCGGTGGCGGCGAGTGCGCCTGCGAATGCAGGGTTTTCTTTTTGTTGCAGTTAAAGTGCAACACGAGGTGCGCAATAAAAAGCTTTTAATTTGAAATTAACAGGAGTTTTTTAAGCCGCTTGCCCTCAATTAAACCTTCAATTAGCCGGATTTCTTGATCAGGTTCACCGCGTCGAGCGGACCGACCAATGAGGGGGCTTTATCGGTGAGTTGTGCCACACTTGGCGGACCAGCGGTGTCACTCGATGATCCGTGCAGCATTCAGACGACCAGAGACCCCCCCCCCCTCGCGTGCTTGACAGGAAGTCATTGGCCCAGTATGAGCTTCCTGCTTCCCCCCCCCTTATTGTCTCCGGTCCAACTCGAGGACGGCAGTTTCGTCCCCACAAAACCAGGAAGCTATTTGACCCGGTGCCAAAGACGCTAGTCAGTGGAGGTGTGTGGGGGGGGGGGCATGGTGGGATTTAGTTTAAGTGGTTTAGAGGAAGACAATCTTATTTAGCCATCACTTTCCCGCAGACATGGAGCGGTCAGGCCGGGGGGGGGGGTCTCCCTGCAGTTACACAACTGGCTGTGACTAGCGTGGCGTCAATCCGAGGGGGCCGTCCCCCTCGGATTCAGGTGGGACGCGGGAAAGGAGGAGGACAGGACGCGGCTCGTCTCGTTAAATAAAGTCGTTTATTTTCTGCAGGTCGCCGTCTAGAATCAACACAGACCAGAAGCAAACACCGGACCACCCGAGTTTACGGTCTCTCCCCCACCCCCCCTCCCTCCCGCGAGCGTCATCACAATAAACAGTACGCGGAGCTATGTAGCTATGTACAACGGAAGACAGGCGGGAGTCAGGAGGGAGGGGGGGGGGGGCAAACAAAGGAGGGAGGAAGAGGGTCCGAAGCGCTCTCAGACATCAAGATATTCCCGGCGATGAGAAAGACAAACAAAAGAAGTTGGCAGAAAGAGAGAGAGAGAAAGAGAGAGAGAGAGGTGGAGCAGAAAAAGAGCTCCTGAAGAAACAGAAACGTTACATTTTGGTTCCACAGTTGTAAACTAGATTTTACTCATGTCACTATTGCATATGCCATCAGGTAAAGTGTGTCGACAAGGCAGAGAGATCTCTATAATAAAATAGACAAATAGTCTTTCTTTTTTTTAAATATATTTATATTTGTATATATATATTTATATATAACGTCACAGAGTTCGTGGAGGAGAGAGAGAGAGAAAAAAAACAACGCGTACAATAGATCGTACAAAGCAAAAAGAAAAACCCGCCCGCTTTGGAAGAAAAAAACACTCGCCGAGTGTCGGAGCAACGAAAGGTCAAATCTAAGTCCTCTCTAATATCAATAGATTCTCTGTTAAACTCTGTCTATGTACAACAATATACACATTCCAGATAAATAGACGCCGCCGCTGCCGCCGCGGCAACCGCTCCAGTATCAGCTCGGCGGTACATTCAGGCGTGATTTGAAGGTTGGTGTTTTTTTTTTTTAAATTACAATCCGCTGTACACAGAAGGAGGAGGGGTGGTGGTGGTGGTGGTGGGGGCGGCACGGCGGGGGGGGGGGACGCCATTCAAATAAGGAGAATAAATATGCGTTGGGCGGCGCCGAAGCTCGCCAAAATAAAAGTTTCAGTCGGGCTCGGATAGAGACGGGTGATATTTTACGATTACAGTAAAGAGTTCCTGGTTGGATGACGCAGGTCGGATTCCCGTCAGCGGTGGAACCGGTTCGAAGCCCGTTAAGTTTGTCGCTTCGGCGGCCTCTCCTCCACCCTGCCCCCCCCTCTCCTACCCCCCCCTTCCTTCTTCGCGCCACAGTTGTACAGTCAAACGATAATCACAGCAGGGACGGCGCGGGCCGGGAGAGGGGCCTGCGCACGCCGCGGGTACGAAGGTAGGAGTGTGTGAGGTGTCTTTTTTTCAGGCTCAGGTGACTGAAGGGGCTGTAGGAGGGGGGGGGGTTACAGTGCATTCAGATGCCTGGGATGTTTTTTTTGGGGGGGGGGGGGGTCTGAGCTGACAGAGACAGGACGACGGCGGGGAGAAAAAAGGAAAGCGGAAGCCGAACTGGAGCGAGCTCGAATACGAAAGGGACTCGTTAAGAAAATACTTCAATCTATGGAGAGATCAGAGGCGGAGCGGCGAAGCGCCGCCGGACTGTACAACTCTGAGATCGTCGGTTCGAATGGTAAACTAGGCTTCCCACAAAAGAATAACAATATAGAGATGTAGGTCCAAACAGACGTACAATAATAGAGTATTTATCACTTCTCTCATAGAAAACATAAGGACAGTATCCACATTAAGGCCTCGGGTCAGTCTGGACAGACATTCATCATCCAAAAATAAATAAACACCTCTCAGCTAAATATACTTATATACTCAGTGTACCTTGGTGTCCTCCCTCCTCACGCGCACGCACGCACACACACACACTCTCGTCACACTACCCTGAAGTCAATAAATAGGATGTGGGTACCGCTGGATTGGCTGCTTCTGTGCTTGTGCCGGGATGTGTGTGTGTGGGGGGGGTCACAGGAGGAGGCGGCCTCTGGAAAGCGCCGGCGACCGCGAGACGGGCCGATATGCAACCACGCAACACACACACAGTCACACATACACACACACCTGTATCGCTTTCAGCAATTTCATGCATAGATGGTGACCTGATGGGTTGGGGTTTTTTTTTTTTTGTCGTTTTCCTGTGAGTGTGTGTGAGAGACACAGAGAGTCCGTTACAGTCTTTTGTTTTGGGCCACAGTGGAGGGGCGTCGCAGACGCGACGGTTTTCCGGTTGAGCAGCAGGTCAGTCGGGATGCCAAGACGGAGGAATCCTTCAGTCTGCAGAGAGAGAGAGAGAGAGAGAGAAAACGGAGGGGTTAATGAAAACATCCCCACATCAATCCCAGGATTTTATTGTGAAACATCGAATATTGCTTCCTGTCCGGACAGTCATTCGCTGGCGGCGGCGCGATCTAATCGGAAGCGCAGCGTTCCGAGAGGAATGAGTCAAACGGCGGCTGTTTTCTCACAAACAGCGCCGGTGCCAGCGAGACAGACCTTTGAGACAGCGGATGCGGGAGCTTTAAGGGAACAAAGTGTTACTCGGGCTCCGTACAGCGTGAACTCATTCACAGATTAGTGGGCTTTTTTTATGCCACAATAACAAGGAGACGCCGGGCTGAATTCAAAACAAAAACAACACAAAAACACACACACACACACACACACACACACCTCCCACCCCGGCTCTGAAAAGCAGGAACAGTGCGTGCTGCACGCGCTGCTCTCAATTCAGAGCCTCGCAAAACACCATCAAGGTTGTGGGAACCAGGTGAGTGTTGCGTTCAAGGGCCGTCGGGAGGGAACGGACGCTCGCATGTCAGGGCGGAGTGGCTCCTCTGCAGCGGCCGTAATTACATAATCTGAGATGTAGAGCAAAGGGGAGATGGCGAGAGGGGGGGGGGGAGGCGGGGTCTCTCCTCGCACTGCCGTGTTGCTATGGACACACGCTGAGCAGAGACGGGGGTGGGGGGTGGGGTTGGGCGAGGAGAGCGGGAAGGCTCAGAGAGAAAAAAAACAGCAGGACGACCACAAAAATGCACAGGCTGGTTTTTTCTGGAGCCGTCATGGCGTCCGCGAGGTAGGGGGGGGGGGGGGGGGGGGGGGGGGGGGGGGGGGGGGGGGGGGGGGGGGGGGGGGGGGGGGGGGGGGG
>JASSRZ010000022.1:59001-80302 GCA_032164315.1 Malacoctenus gilli
ACGTAGCCCCCCCCCCCCCCGCTCCTCTCCCCAGCGGAGCTGCGTAGGCCACTTCCCCCCCCGCGTTGACATCCGGACGGACAGAGTGAGTCAGCCCCGGCGTGTGGATGTTTTTTTTTTTCGTCCCGGGGCGTCCTGGAGGCGTCTCTCCGTCGCCCGGCCGGCCGTGAAAAAGGGAACGGAAACAAAAGGAAGCGAGCGGCCGCACCTGCTCGGTGTGTTTGTGTAATTGGGGTGAGATAACGGCGTGCACGCGACGTGCCACGTCGTCCGCCGGATCTCGCCGGGAGAGATGACGGGGTGGAAAGAAAGGCAGGGCGACGAGAGAGAGAGAAATCCCCCTGCTGTCTCTCCAATCAGGAGGCCCCTTTATTTTTCTTTAATGCCCCCCATTTCCAACCCCCCCCCCCTCCTATTTTTCCTCCATCCGTCCTCTTGTCGTCTTCCTGCGTGGAGACGCCGCGATCGAAACAGAGACACGGTGCTGCTGGAATGACTCACCTGCGTTTCATCTGAAGCCCTCCACCCTCCACCCTCCACCCTCCTCACACCTCGCCCCCTCCCTCCCTCCCTCCCTCCCTCCGAAACGGCGGCGCTTCAGACCAAGACGCCGCCAAAGATCCTTTTTTTTATTTTTAAATCGTGTCTTTAACTTTAAAAGCAGCACTAAATGATGGATGACCCCCCCCCCCCCCACCGACCAGCGTTAATAAGTGTCTGGCTCAGGATCGGCCCACTTAACGAATAAATAATGAACGGCAGCCGGCGGGTCAAGGCGGAGTCTGTGCTGTTAACTTGATTCATAGGGGGGGGGGGCACGCATTAGAGCCATGGTTACCATGGAGGAGGTCGGGGACGTCTGATTTGTTGCGGCGCGCGCGGATGTCGCTGACGTCGGCGGCGGACAGACCATTCATTCATTCATTCAGTCATTCATTCGTTATCGCCTGCCTCGTTCCGCTGCCGGCCAATCGCACGGTCGCAGTTCAGAGCCCGGCGAACTCCCCCCCCCCCCCCTTCCTCGCGCCCTCCCTCCATTCATCCCCTTGAGCCACAAGTGTGTGTGTGTGAGTGTTTGTGTGTGTGTGTCACAGGTTTATATTGTGTTCCATTACCAGCGCATGTGTTTCTGAGCGCATCTCCCCCCCCCCTTTGCTCTCCCTCTCAGCCCCTCCGTCTTTTCCGACACACACACACCCGCCCACTGACCCCTCCCTCTCGGCACTGGTTGGTTGCCACGGCTACAGTGTCGCCTCTCTTCCTCATGTTGCTATGAGACTCGGACCGACAGACCTGAGCTGAATGACAATGCGTCTGTGGGCTCTGGCAGGAGGCTCACGACAACCAATAAGAGGCCGTCTAGACAAACACTTCCCAATCTGGGGTCTGGGGACCTCCGGGGTGGGGTGGGGGGGTGGTGGTGGTGATTGTTTGGGTTGGCAGGAGCCCCCCCCCCTTTGCCATATGTGGTGCAGTTTATTGTCAGTGTCATTTAGTCATTTTGCTTCAGAGGACTTCAGAGGC
Organism: Malacoctenus gilli; assembly: GCA_032164315.1. Taxonomy (NCBI): domain Eukaryota; kingdom Metazoa; phylum Chordata; class Actinopteri; order Blenniiformes; family Labrisomidae; genus Malacoctenus; species Malacoctenus gilli. The sequence continues at coordinate 60,526 of JASSRZ010000022.1, forward strand.
GTCTTCTGTCCAAACACGCGGAAACAGACCATGGAATCAGCATCCTGAGAGAGTCGCAGGGGCCGGGTGGGACAACAGGTGGTCGAGTGAAGTGTGTCTCCCCCCCTGTGTGTCCCCAGGAACTGTTCACGGCAGAGTGCAAGTTCAAGGAGTCGGTGTTCGAGAACTACTACGTGATCTACAGCTCCATGCTGTACAGGCAGAAGGAGTCGGGCCGCGCCTGGTTTCTGGGCCTCAACAAGGAGGGGCAGGCCATGAAGGGCAACAGGGTCAAGAAGACCAAACCCGCTGCACACTTCCTGCCTAAGCCTATAGAAGGTAAGCCCGCCGTTGTGCCTCTGCGGGGAGGGCTGTGGCTCCGCCTACTTTAAGTTTGAGGAGAAGAAGTGGCTTCCTGTTGATTTGAGAGACTCCCGGAAGCTTTTATTTTGAAGAGCGTGTGCATCAGATATCGAAGGACACTCGCCTCACTCTTTCACCCCCCCCCCCTCTCTCCCTCCAGTGGCGATGTACCGGGAGCCTTCGCTGCACGACGTCGGGGAGGCGGTGCCCAAGCTCGCGGCGGGCCCGCCCTCCAAAAGCACAACCAGCGAGCCGGTGGTGATGAACGGCGGCAAGCCAGTCAGCAAGCCCGACAAGGAGGCCACATAACCCCCGCCCGGACCCCAACCCCCGCCTCCCCCCCATCCTTTCACCCCCCCACCTAAACCCAAGGCCAGGAAGCACCACAGACTCGGCCCCGCTCTCCAAACGAAAGGTAACGATAAAAAAAACCAAAAACAACCCCAACAAGACAAGCGGCGGCGGCTTCAGTTCAGCCGTGGGGGGGCCGCACGTCCCCGCCCCCGCCTCGCTGCTTGTTGGACAGTGCCGGCGTCGTGGGGCGGGGCGGCAGGGGGCACCGCGGCCTTCGGCGGGGTGAAAAGACGATGGGAAGGTCAAAGGGGGGGGTCTTTCTTCGCCGGCGTATTTCCTTCTGCGACAATCGGTCCGATGGAGGCTCCTGCGTCCCCTCCCGGCCGCGCTCTCCCGGCGGGCCACGCGGGGTCCACTCGGGGGAGGGACACAAAACAAATCGAGCGTCCGCGCTCGGCCTCCGAGCAAATAAAGGACGGATTAAACGCGTCGGCAGAACACCGGGGCGAAAGGCAAAGCGATGACTCGGCGGACGCTCGGTCATCCATCAATTAGGGTCCGGCACCGGGCCCCTCTGGACTCGGTTCAAGGTAAACACACTCCTCCGAGTTTGATTACACATTATGTATCCTTTGAAAAAAAAAACAAACGACCCAGAGCGTTCTTATTTCCTCATGTTTCACCTTTCAGTATTCCTTTCTGACCCGTTTGTCATTTACGCACACAGACGCACTCGCGGTGACCAAGCGATGTACAGACACGAGCCCCGACTTTGGTTTCTACCTCTCCGTCCCGCCCCTTTTATCCCCCCCCCCCTTCCAACGTGTGTCGTCCCCCCTCCCCCCCTACATCCATTTTTGTAGCGACACAGAGACTATAGGACGCGTCCCCGGGCAGCATGGTAGCAGTCCGTGTTTACACAGAGTAGCAGATCGGCGGCGGCGCCCCTCGCCTCCGCCGTCTTTCTCGCTGTTGCCTTCCCAAAGTACTTGAAAAATGAGGGTCCGAGCCAACAGGGTAAAAAGAGGTGGGAGCCGCCAAGTGTAGAGGATGCTTCAGTGTTTGTTGCTTCCTCCAAAGGTGGGAAAAAAAGTGCATTATTGCTTGTTTGGGTGGAAAAAAAAGGGGGATGTCGGTCGGTCCGCGGTGGCTTCAAATCAGCCTGCACAAGTTTGAATCTGTACAAGAGAGACAACAATGACCACCACAAACAAACAGGGCTCATCCATGGGTGGGTGGGTGGGTGGGGGAGTGGGGGTGGGTGGGGGCTGAGTTCTGGGTTGCGAGTCAAGCCGATGAAGGAAGGAAGTGACGCCAAACGCTTCGCCCTCTCACTGTGACAGTCAAAAAGCGACGCCGACCCTGTGAAACGAGGTGGGAGGGGGGTCGGGGGTGGGGGGGGGTCGGTCCGGTCAGGCTCAGGATCCCCGCATGTCCGCTTAAAAAAAACAAACAAACACTGTGCACCCCCCTTTCCTCCCCCCCTCTCCTCTCATCTCACCTTGAACCCTCCCCTTCTTTGTTTGGTTTCACGTGAAGCGACCGCTTTGCATTTGGAGGATGAACGACCTCACGAGGTCGCATGATTCGCACTCACGCCGGTCCCACGCGGTCACTCAGGTGTGAGTCGCCCCCCCCCCCCTCCTCCGAACGCTGTTTCAGGAAGAAGAGTCGGTGTGACATGTATCCCTGCTGTAGGATCTTAGCGAGTGCCTCTCGTCCCCCCCCCCTCCCACTACGCCCAGGACGCGGCGTCCAGGGCGGCCGTAGGATTTGTGTCAGGACCCTTCGGACGTGTCCGTCTGACGTCTGGTGTCGTGCTCGTCCAACGTCAACAAGCTTGTGTGGGTGTTTCTTGACTACTCGTTGTGTCACTCTAGAGGGGTCGCTCGCAAAACAAACGTTGAAAAAAAAAGTGTAGGATGAACCCTGACAATCAGGTCTGTGAAGCCTCGCGTTGATTTTCTGTTTTTTTTTTACTTCACGTCCCCTGCGTCTGTCTCCGTCCTCGTCCCCGACGCGAAGGAGAGCGGCGTTTTTCCGCCCAAACGTTCAGACTGACGGCCGCTAACGAGGCCCCCAAAATATCATCAATCAGATCTAACGGTTCATCGCGCCCCCCCCCTTTTCCCCAATTACCGTCCCCCGTCTCCTCGGAGACGTCTGTCTCCACCAGTGGCTCGCCAGGTACCACGGCGACAACTGTGAAACAGAGAGAGAGAGAGAGAGAGAGAGAGAGCGGCTGATTTAATTAGAAGTGAGCAATCATGACAACCCGGGTCACCCTTTAATTTCCATTTACAAGCAACGCTCGTGTCTCTGACGGCAGCAACACATGTCGCCGTCCCACGTTTGGAGGGGTGGGCGACACCCCGACGGGTGAGCGAGGGGGAAAGGGGGGGGGCGCCGTTGACCCTGGCGGTCAGCACGGGACTGCCGATGGAGCTCGTCTCCCCTCAGGTTCGGTTGGGGGTTTTTTTTGGGTTGCCTCTCTCGGCCACTTTAGTCCTCCAACAAAAGGCTGCCTTATTCTGTCTGAGCCTGGAACACGCTCTCCTCCAGCCTGTTACTTTCTCTGACACTCGTCCCACACACACACACGCACGCACACACACTCATCCTTTTTTACTTTTCAATTATCCTTTGATCCCCAATCTTGTGTTCACTGTAACTATGCTCGCTTTGGCTCTCTGCTCGTTGTGTAATCATGCAGCCAGAGAGCTGATCCCCACCTCCTCTTTTCTCCTCCTCCTCTTCCTCCTCCTCCTCGCTCTCTCTCTCTTTGGACTGTTTACCACTTGTTGCATGTTTTTTTTTTCCTTTTGTTGAAGCAGAACGATGACGGGAGGGGGGGGGTGGGCTAATGCATGTGGTGACGTAGGAAATGTGTTTTTTCAAAACAATTACAGCGCAGCACCAGCGAGGCGTCGCCTCCGGCTCGTTTCTGCCCGTTTGCGCGGATACGGACGCAACATGTTGATACAAACGTTTGTTGTTGTTTTTTTTAAAAAAAACATAGAATAACAAATTATCCTGTTTAGCAGGAAAAGAAAGTCCATGTTGGGAGAACGGTTGGACGAGGCAAGTGGCTCCGTGCTGCTGCCAGTGGTGGGACGCGGTAAATACAGGAAACGTCCAACCACCGCCTTTAATGAACAAATCACGTTTAAATTGACGCGTGTTGTGTCAAATGTCCTCATCCGATCACCGACCGGCCCGTCGTGTTGTCCCGAAACCCGCCAACCGCGGCGGCGAGCGAGCCGAAAGCGACGCCCGGCCGGTGCTGACCTCGGAGGGAGCTCCTCGTGTCTGTCCGTAAATGTACAGTAACCTTTACATACATATTATGCAAACAGAGTTTGTCTGCACTGTACAGTTTGTGTCCAATCCATTGTATACACACGGAAAAAAACAACAACAACAACGAGGATATTGAATAAAGGGTTTATAGAAAGGAAACGTGTCTGGAGTTTCTTCTTCTGTGATTGCATTACCCCCGAATCTGTTCAACATTAAACGGCACTTTGAGGCTCTGCAACACACAGAGTCGGAGCCTGGAGGAGAGTTCCTGGTACTTTGTGAGCGGGGTGCCGAATGGTGGCCAGCTTGGCTCGATCTTGTGTGTCTGAGAGGCGTTCGGGGCCTCGCCGAGCGAGTCCCGCCAGTGGCCGGACTGGGGCTCGGTTATTCACGGGGCGAAATGACTCGACGGTAATGTCTTATTAAAAAGCAGCCAATTAGAGGCAGGCCGTGAAATGACATTCTGTTATCACAGGCTGGGGGGGGGGGGGGATGTTTCGATTTCCCGTTCGTTTGATTAATTTCATTAAAACAGTATCGAGTTGGGATTTCTTTCTGGTCCCTTCTCTACCAGCAGTACACACACACACACACACACACGCGCGCGCGCACAAACACACATGGGACACCCGAGCTGAAGCGCTGTGTTTGAGGTGGCAATGAGAGCTCACTTGAGAGCCCGTTCTCTGTCTGCCTCATTATCATCAAAGACAACAGGCGCTCCCGCACGTGCGCGCACACGCTCACGCTCCCACGGAGCCGTGACTCATCCACGGTCCCCTCATCCCTCCCTCCCTCCCCTCACTGAAAACCTTGTATCTCCCAAGTGTCAGCGACTGTGAGTCTGAGAGGAGACCCCAGTCATCCCCACCCCCCCCTTACTCGCCCCTTTTTCATTGCTGATTTGACTCTCATCCTGTTGTTGTGTCTCATCCTGTCTGTGATGCCAGAAAATCTGAAAATTAGCAATATTATCGTTCGGAGGTCATTGCTGTTGATCCTTCTCTCCTCTCCATCGTCATTCAACCCCCCATCCTCCTCTCCCACCGCCCTCTTCCATCCAAAACAACAAGGGGGAGAGGAGAGAGAGAGAGAGAGAATGTGATAGCAGGTGGAGGAGAGCGGCGAATAATTTATCTCTCAGGTGATAAGTGACATTTGATGGACGGACACACAGATGCAGACGGGGACAGAGTCGCATCGAGCCCGGCGCGGAATACGCGGCCTGAATACTGATTAACCAATCAGAGCGCAATTCTGCCTGGCACCAGAAGATACTCGTTGGCTGCCATGGCAACGCAGAAAGCATCTCAGCTGAAAAGCAGAAGGAGGAAGTGCCTGTGTGCTCGGGAAAAAAATCTGAGAGAGAGGAAAATTACAAGAATGACTCGAGCTGGAGTGATCGCGGCCGGTTGCCATGGAAATTCTTTAAAAACGTGTTGATCCCGGTCTGCGTCCGGCGGCTCTCGCCGTGTGTCGGGACAAACTGTTGCGTCAAGCTGACTGTGAACCGCACAGGTCCGAAAACGGCGGCGTGCACGGGCGCGGCGGCCAGCTGTTTCCTGTTAGAAAGCCCTGACAAGCCACTGCGCGCCACCTGCATCTCTCTCTCGATCTCTCTGTCTTTCTCGCGAGCGCGATGTGTGGCCCAGGGGTCGCCACGGGGGTGGGCGGGTGGGGGGCGAGGTTTTTTTTTTCCGACATACAGAACAGAAGTGGGGAGTGGGGCTGCTGCGTTGAGTGCAGGAAATGAGACATGATCCGGTGGTTGTGACAAGCGTTTGATTTTCCTGCATCATGACAGGTGCAAGTGTTAGTTTGCAGTATCTAAACAGCAGGGGATGGAGGTCTGTATGTGCGATATTAAGAGACGGCGGAGGAGGAGGAGGAGGAGGAGGAGGAAGAGTGGATTATTACAAGTTGAAGGGCACCTCAGCAGGTTTAATATTGAAGTCCAAAAGAAGCCTCCAATAACAGCGTTCATACATATTGCATTTCATTTGAGACGTGATTTCCCCGGCCGTCCCCCCCCCGCTCCCTCGCACACGCGCAGGCCAAATCTTTATTGGATTTCGGGCTATTCAAATCGTCTCTTATTGAGCCGCTTCATCAGCCGCAAACTCACGGCTACGAGGCTCAGAGTCTAAAGACTGGTGTCAGAAAAACAACCTCCAGAAGGCCCACTTGCGGGTCGGAGGGATTTGCGTTTGTTCCGTCGATTGCTGCTGCTGCAGCGGGAAGCGCAGACCTGTGGAGTGCATTGGAACCTGGATGACTCTTCTTCAGGAGGGGGGGGGGAGTGGGGAGGGGAGGGGGGTGTCGAAATGGACTGGAGTGGAGCGAGGAGAGAGTCGGCCAGACGGGGAGATCAATGCAGGGCCGCTGCTCACACGGAGAAGGGAAAATAAAGTGTTTTTCTCTCCGCCGTTTGGCGCCGCGCGGTGTGCCAGTTTGGTGACCTTGGCAACTGGAACTGGAGGAGAACGTTTGATTGCGCGCGCGCGCGCGTGTGTGTGCGCGCACGCGTATCACAGTCAGGGTCAAGATGTCCGAACGTCACTTACGCGTGCACGCCAAAGAAAATGCAGCTTTATGATTTTTAATCTTCATTTTTCCAAAATAAAAGCTCCTTGCTTGTTTTTTTTTTGTTGTTGTTGTTGTTGTTGCCAGGGCTTCCAGTGACTTCACCCGTGGGTGCAGCCGCCACTCAGCCTTCTCACCCACCCCACCCCGGGTGACTGTGCGGGCGCGGATGACGGACGGGTGCACGAGCCGTGACCGTGCAGTAGAGAATTGTGCACTTGCACAAATGCACCAAACGGGAAGCAGAATGCGTGTGAATAATGTGTCGTGTCTCTGCCAACTGGGGACAACAGCGACATGTTTTCACCCCCCCGCCCCCCCCCCCCTTGGATCATGAATATGCGGCTCTATTAGCATTAAACATTAACAACAAGCGCAAACAAACAAAGCCACCTGTTTCCTCCTTGTCGCCCCCCCTCCCTTTATGTTTTGGCTGTCTGTCACTGAAGACGAGGCGGCGACTTCTCCCACCGGGCCCGGCGGCTTGACGCGCGAGCTCACGGGGGGGGGGGCGCAAAGATGGGGCGTGTCCGCGTCCTCTCCGCAGGTGTCGCGCCTGAGGGCGATTGCGACCTGGTTGAAAGTGCGTCACTCCCACGTGAGCGCGAGGGGGAAAAGGACGGCGGAAACGTCACGTGTGTGGCAACGTTCTCAGGCTGCAGATCGGAGCTGTCAGGAGGTGGGGGGGGGGGGCGAGACGAGTCGAGCCTTCACCGCGACATCAAGAAGAACCGAGCTGAGCCCCGGTAAGCTCACCTGCCTCCGCGCCTGACAGCAGAAGGCGGGCCAGATGAGAGCAGATTACCGCGTGCGGGAGGGGGGGGGGACTTCTCTTAAGACCCCCGAGACGTCGCCCCGAGCTTCTCTGGGTTTTTTCGTCCCGTCATTTTATTTCAGTCTCAGTGTGGCTTCCGATGTGTTTGATTTGTGATCATTCCAGCAGTAAGACCCTCTCTTTCCATCGCCCTTTCATGCTTCATGCTTCACTCCAATGTTTGTTTCTCTGGAACAGTGAAAAGCTCCGTTTGGCTCTGACTCTGACTGACACTAATGGCTGGTATAATGAGGTTACTTTTTTCTCACCTTGAAACTTACTTTTCACCGCAAAAAAGTTGGAGAAGACTTGCTTCCTATAAGTCTCCAGCTGCTCTTTGAAGAGGCCTTTGTTGTTATAGCTAATTAGTGAACGAGCACTTGGTAGAGCGCAGATCCTCTGCCTCTCAGCTCTGAAAAATGTCACTTCTGTGGCGCGTTTTTCATCAAAATTTCATCCAAGTTTGCCTAAAACTAAGTTTTCTCCCGAGTAATCGCAAAGTGGCAGTTTCTGGCCAGAGAAATCACACCAAAAGGTCAAATTATAGGGGCCCCAACGACGAACAATTGCTGAAAGAGTTTCCTTGCAGCTCCCTCTCTGCCTGGACACAAACCGCCGCCTGCAGCGGGCCTAATTACCCCCGTTAAAAATCCAACAAATGCAAATGTCCAATTAATTCTTCACATCTATCCTCGGGACTCTCGTTACAGCGGGCTGGTAACGAAGGAGGCGGAGGTCTTTGCACACAATACGGGGGGCCCCTGCGAACCGCGGCCTTCGCGAAGTCGTCGCCGTTGGGTCGCGCGTCGCTGCGCGCGTCGGCCGCGGCGGAGCGCCGCCTGGTTGCCCGGGAGACGATGGCGACGAGAAGGAATGATGAGATTGTCTCAAAACACACCTGCTGCCAGAAAGGCGTTAAATGTCAGCTGTCTGTATCCGGACACATCGTATCTCTGCTTGTGTTCACGCAGGAAAGCTGGTGCATGATGGGACACGCGGGTCGGCACCGTCGCTTCACTGCAGAAGCTTCAACTTCTGATTTCCTCTTGAGCTTCCAGCGCGATTTTTGCCGTCTTGCAAGCTGATCAGGAGTTAAATCAACCTTTATTAAACCTGCAGGTTCCTTAATAGATGAAAGGGCCACAGACTGGCTGAGGAGGAAAACAGAGGCTGTGTCTCCCTCTAGCGGCGTTTCAGGCTAAAAACACCCAAACCGCTTGTTGAAAGACTATTTATTCCACTTCACGTTATTGACCTTCAAATAGGAGCTCAGGTCAAGGTAAGTAATTATGCAATGATTTGTCTGAAAGTTATTTTAAACGCAAGGATTTATTTTGACTTCACGACGTTTTTCTGCTCCTGAGTCACAATCAAAGCCTTTATTTTGTTTTGCCAGTCTTTTTTTTTCCAGAATGCAGTTTCAGCATTGTTTTCTTACAGCTTCTTTCAAAAAGTAAAAGTTTTGGCAGACATTGAAGATTCTGATCAAGATATGCTGACGTTTTTACACGTTCATTGAATTAAATTCTGGAGACATGGTCGAGAAAAATTAAACGTTAACCGACGAAAGAAGAAAAAAAACATTTTAAAGGGTTTTGTTTTTGTATTTATTTTGATACAATGCTGCCATCAAGTGGATACAAGGAGAAGGTACAAGCCAACTGTCCTCGTTAAGAGAAAATCTTAAAATATCCTTTTACATGTTTATCTAAGTCTTGAATCAAGTTAATCGACATATTATAGTTAATTACATTTTTTAAATGATTTGCTCGCTGTAAATGTCTAAACCAAACAAAAAATGATGACCTCGCTGCTTGTAGCTGTGGGATCAGTGATAGGTACGGACCTGGCCAATGTTTCAAAATAAAATGATGACGAAGAAACACACTCTTTTAATTAATAAATAAGAAAAAAACACAATAACGTGTTCACAGACACTTTATTTTTGGTTTCTTTCAAGCAATACAAGTTCCAGTGTTTGTCAGTGCTGTATTTTGTCTCTTTCCGGATGTGACCGGACACTTTATACTGTGACTTCCGGTGTGGGTGACGGTAACTTGACTCGCTGCGAGCAGCAGCAGCCGCAGCAAGAAAAGCGACGGTCCCGCTTTCTCCCGGGTCACATCCATGCTGGCGGTGCTGACCGGGAACATGGCGCCCGCTGCCGCCGCGGCGCTCCTGCTGCTCATCGCCGCCTCCGTGTGCGGCCGCGCGGCAGCCGAGGCGGAACTCGTGTTTGTGACCGTGGTAAGTGCGCTCAACTGCCGATCAACGGCGCGACGGAAGCCGCGCTGCCCCGGTTGCGCGTCTCGCTGGCTTGTTTCTGCAAGCAACTTGCAACTTCGCTGCAAAATGAGACGTTTTAAGGTTTTCCTTGTTGTCATCGCGGTTTGCTGTAAACTTTTCAAACTAATCATATCTACCGGATTACTTAACGTCTTTTCAACAATTCGGCTAATTTTAAATACACCCAGTTACTTTTTTTCGTTTAAATAAGAGTTCGTTTAACTGTTTGGGTCACGTTCCTAAACTGTACAAAATAAAAGCTTATTGTGATATGACAGGGAACTTTGTCTTGGTGTCAGATGACTAGACAGAGGGAACTTGTTGGGCGGAAGACTGTCGAACTGTCCCTCGAAGCGCTTAAGTTTGTCCCAGAAAAAGACGCACTTTTCAGGTCCTACCTGTCATGCCGGTAAACCTTTGCCCAGCTGTCTGGAGGGTGTTTTGTCTTTTATTTTTTTCCACCTCATTTTCACCGGGAAAGCCGCAATATTTCTGTACATATCTCTCAAAACAAGCATGCCAAAACTGGTGCATGACAATAGTTCATTGTCGTTATCATTTTTGACTTCTTTGAGACTTCGTACAGTCAAAAATCAAAGTCAGTTCTTCCAATTTTTGTAGTCATCTTGAATATTTACTTCCTCTCTGGGTGAATGTTTAGTTTTGATTTGTTCTGCATCATTTGTGTTTGTTTACATCTTTGACTTCCTCTTTGGTTCCCTTGTTATTCTCTCTCTCGGCTTTGCCTATTTGTAGCCGTGATGTCTATTTGCAGCCATCGTGTGCCTATTCGTGCGCTCCCGCGCCTATTTGCGCTCCCCTCCGTGACTCTCCTAGTCCCTCTTGACCCTTCGGGTCCACTCGGTCACGCCTAAGTGCCCCTCCGGGGCCACTCAAGGTGACGGAGTAATTAATGTCGGCGGCCTCTGTACAGTTGACCTCTGGATTGTGTTGAGGATGTGCGAATTGAAGGCGCTTGTCAGGTCCGATTGTTTTACAGCAGGTCGCAGGAGCCCAACGCGCGCAGTCGTGCCGCCTTTGGCTCCTTTCTGTGCCGCCCTGTTCCCAGAAACGGTTCCACGCGGCCTATTTGCGTCCCTCCCACGGAGATCAGATTAGGAGTTGGAAAACGGTTAATCCCGCTGGGAAAAAACTCCCACCGACGAGCCCTTGTTTGTTCCTCTCCCCGCTGATTGCTGGAGCAATAAGTCTAACGCGTGTGTCGTTGTTTTTTTTAGGCGAGTGGCGCGAGGGGCCGTTTGTGTTGACAGCGTGCGAATGAGATCACTTTGTCAAACACTCGGCAGGATCCCGGCGGTCAGCTGACTTCGCCGCTGCCGCCTGGATAGATGGGACTCGGATGTGCGCTGTGGCAAACCAAACAAATAAACCCCGACCTGTCTCTCTCCGCAGTTGTTCCGGCACGGGGACCGCTCGCCGGTCAAGGCCTATCCCACCGACCCGTACCAGGAGAGCAGCTGGCCGCAGGGCTTCGGGCAGCTGTCGCAGGTAGCTTTTTCGTCGGCGCTCAAGCAGGCGCCTTTCGGGGTCCGGACTCATCGGTCCCCCCCTCCCTTTGTTTTCACAGGAGGGGATGAGGCAGCACTTTGAGCTGGGACAGTTCCTGCGGCAACGCTACCGAGGGTTCCTGAACGCATCGTACGACCGGCACGAGGTGAGCCGCACAAACACACACACACAGGAAGCCCGCCGAGACAGGCCATGATTCACTGGGACATCGGAGGCCTCTTTGCCGTGTCGGTGTGAGACAGGATTCCCGCTCCTGCCGGAATTCCTGAGACACGCTGGCCGCCGGACAGGACGCTGGGTTCACCTTTTGACTCTTTTTTGTGGTTTCTGCAGATTTCGGTCCGCAGCACGGACTACGATCGCACCCTGATGAGCGCCCAGGCCAACCTCGCAGGTCTGACCCCCCCCCCATCCTCTCTCCTCCCATTCCTCCTCCTCCTCCTCCATTCCTCACTTGCCTTGCTTCCTCCCAGGCTTGTACCCTCCCAGCGGCGAGCAGGTTTTCGACCCGGACCTGAAGTGGCAGCCCATCCCCGTCCACACCGTGCCGCAGGACCAGGAGCGGGTGAGTCCGCCGGGCGCGCCGGAAGGGGCGCTGCTCCTCTCCTCTCTCCTCTCCTCTGAACTCCTTTTCTTCCTCTCCCGTCTCAGCTGCTCTCGTTCCCGCTCGCCGACTGCCCTCGCTACAAGGAGCTGATGGACGAAACGGAGCACACGGAGGCGTTCCTGAACATGACGGCGGAGTACCAGGTACGAGCTTTCACTTATCTGTGATTAGTGGGAATACAAACCGTCATAACGTGCTTTTTAAACTCTCTTTTGAAGGACTTCATTGAGTTTGTGAACAACAAAACGGGGCAGAACAACACCAGCGTGGAAACCCTGTGGAACGTGTACGACACGCTCTTCTGTGAGGTGAGCGGGGCGCGGGGGGGGGAGAAAGAAGAAGAGAAAGAAGCTGTGTCGTAACATTTGCGGCCTGGCGTCGCTTTCTGCTCATGTGACCGTGAGTCACGGGGAGCGTCGGGAAGTGCAGCCTGATGATTGTTTGCTTTTTTTTTCTGTTTTGCAGTCCCGACACAACAAGACGCGTCCTGACTGGGTGACCGACGACGTCATGGAGAAGCTGCGGGTGCTCAAAGACTTCAGCTTCCAGGTCGAACCGCTCGATCCGCCGGCGCAGGACGGACGCGCATCGACGCCTGACGTGACCCCCTCCCCTTTTACTCCCCCCCCCACAGGTCATGTTCGGGGTCTACAAACAGCAGGAGAAGAGTCGACTGCAAGGCGGTATGCTGCTGGGCGAGATCGTGCACAATCTCTCCGAGATGGCCGGCTCGGATGCCAAAAAACGCCACCTCAAACTGATGATGCTGTCGGCGGTGAGTCCGACGACCTGATTGCCCCGCCTTCGTGCCGGTGACCCTTTCTGAAACGCGTCCCCCGCCCCCCGCTTCCCTCCAGCATGACACCACCCTGGTCGCGCTTCAGTCCAGCTTGGACGTGTTCAGCGGGAAGCAGCCGCCGTACGCGTCCTGCCAGATCTTCGAGCTGCGCCGCGACGACAACGGGTAAGGCTTCGCCCCGAGAAAGGCGCCGATTCGGTGGCGGGAAGTCCTCACGGCGGCGTCTCTTCTCGCAGCTCCGCCTCCGTCTCCATGTTCTACCGCAACGACAGCAGCGCGGAGCCGTACCCGCTGCGGCTGCCGGGCTGCTCGCGGCTGGACTGCCCCCTGGGGGAGTTCGTGCAGCTCACCAAGCCGTCCATCTCAGGCGACCGGGACAAAGAGTGCCAAGTGCCTTCAGCAGGGAGCGATAAAGGTCCACGCACGTCTCGCTCTGATAACGATGGCGCTACCCGCCACTCTCTCACGCCTTTAACTCCCTCCCCCCCTTCCTCCGTCTCCAGAGGTCATCATCAGCCTGGTGCTGTCCGCCGGCGTGCTGCTCCTCCTCATCGCCCTCCTCCTCGGCGTCCTCTGCTGGCGGAAGGAGCCGACGAGGGCGCGGGGCTACCGCCACGTGACCAGCCAGGAGGGCGGCGAGGACTCCTGACAGAAGCAGCGGCTCCTCCCGCCGAGACGCGCCGAGCCGTGGGACAGCGACGACGGTGACGGGGGACTGTGACCGGCCCGGGACGGCGGGGACGAGTTTGGCTCTCGATAAGCTGAAAATCGTCCTCACTCTTCTTTTTTTTTTTTCCCCACTGTCACGCTCAGATTGGAACTTGATGCTGGACACTAAATTACGGCAGCGTGACACGTTTGTCTGTGTGCTTGCAAACAATCGTTTGTCCTAATTTAAGTGTGTGCAGATGATCTGATGGACGTGTGTGCGTCCCTCCTGTGTTTACAATAATAAAGGTTGTGGTCCATATTTAAATTTTGGGGTCCAAGGGCAATTTTAAGCCCTTTTATTCCCAAACGGTACTTAAAAAGCTGTCACATAGCTGAATTTTTTCAAGTTGCGTCTCATTTCCAAGTTCCACAATAACCACAAGGAGGATTGTTTGTGTTGACTGAGGCCTACTGACCAAGATGCCTTAATTATTTTTCATGTGTTCTTTTTTCCTCTCTAACTTTTCTGTTCTGAGGTTTCAAGGCTTTTGATTTGAACTCCTTTGAATCTCCAACGGAGCAGCAGCGTGTCCTTCCACAATAAACGTGGAGTCACACAGTGGTGGAGCTGCAGCGCCTCCAGTGGCAGACACGCGTAACTACTGATGAAGTGTAGCATCCAGAGTATTTCGGAGGGGGGGTTTCTCTCCCCCCTCCCGTCTTTTCTAACCTGTCGTCTTTGAGTGTTGGAGGAAAACTTTGTAAGCTGACTATCTGACGCTCTGTCTGTGGACCACACGGGATAGATACAGAAATGTAAATGCTGCTCTTTGTCTCTGTACAATCTGTAATAAATCAAACCTGCCGTATTCACGCCTTTATACTTCTTTTTTTGGCTCAGGAAGGAGACACCTCGCTTTGAGCTGATGAAACTCCTGTAAACAATAAATTTGGCCAACGAACAACCACAAAAAGCCTGTGAAAGTACGTTGAAAATGAATTATTTTAAGAAAAAGGAAAAAAAGCTCCTTTGAGGAGTAAGTCTGCTGGAAAATGATTCGTGTTTTCTCTTAAAAACTATAGTAAAAATCAAAAATGTGTGCAGCGACCCTGCTGCGTGTATTGCTTTCACACTCCTCGTCGCTGGATGGCAGCAATGCATCAAAGTTGTGAGCAGTAAACGAACAACCGCCAAAATCCTCCAGAAGAAGCAGAAGAAGAAAATGGCGGAGTACCTGGCGTCCATTTTCGGCACAGAGAAAGACAAGTGAGTTTTTATTCGATATGTTCCGATGTTGCTGCCGAAATGTGGACCTCCACACGACGTGTGCTTGCAGAGGTCCACATTTATTGCAGGCCGGGCTCCGTTTGGGGCCGCGGGGCCGCTGGATGTCCCCGTGAAGCTCGGATTAGCAACAGGAAGCTAACGTGGAGCTAACGCATTGAATGAAACTCATGGAGCCAGTTAAGCTAGCTCCCAGTCAACCTGGGCTCCTGCGTTCCCCCCAAAGCGCTTTATTTCGATGTTAGGTGTCCTTATTAGTTATAGTTACCTTAATAAGCATGTAATGTGTGAAGAGAGCTCATCAGGTAACTTTTAGATCGGCTACTGAGCAGTTTGGTTTCTTTCTCCGGAGTGTAGCAGGGGGCATGTTGAGCTAAGAGGCTAATGGAGTAGTTGTAGGGTTAAAAAATACAACTTTACCGCGCGGTTTATCTTTCAAATGTGGTGGTTTGAGCACCACAGACAGACTAGAAACGGGGCACCGACTTTCAGAAATTTAAGTAAGAATTTAATTTCGGTATCATCCGACGTCTAAAACTTTGATTGATTGAGGAAATAAAAGGATAATAACAAGATGAGCTGAAACGTGGCAACAATGGAGTAAAGCACAGAACTTTTTGAGAGGGTTTGATGCTATTTAAAAGGGGTTGCTGGTAAACTTTGTTGTTTGTTCTCAATATGCTTTAATTCAATATAATTGCGACTTTGTAACGTGTCAGAGGTCCATGTGATGACATTGTGTCCCATTTTTCAGGGTCAACTGTTCCTTTTACTTCAAAATCGGAGCCTGCCGGCATGGGGATCGATGCTCGAGGTTGCACAACAAACCAACTTTTAGCCAGGTGGGTCACAAAGCTCGTCCGGACCGTGTTGACTCATCGAGGCGCTGAAACGCCAAACTCTGGCCAAGCCGCCCGCGCTCCCACTGTGTTTTCCCAACCTACTTATCGGCGCTCGCACCCTTGAGCTTATCGCGTTGTTTTGGCTTTGGGAAATGTGTGCGCGGTGCCTCAAGATGAAGGGATCCATCGTCACATTTCTCCTGTGTTTTTGTCCGCAGACCATCCTAATCCAGAACATCTACCGCAACCCCCAGAACAGCGCACAGACGGCCGACGCTTCCCGCTGTAAGGCCCCGCCTCCCCGCAAAAACAGACCGCTTCACAGTTCCTCCTTTTTTTTTCCACCCTAAGACTTTAAAATAAGAGGAGTTTGGCCTTGAAACAAACAGAGAAGGGCTTTTTTTTTCTCTCCCTGTGATTGGTTTAGGACCAAGAGAGTCTAATCACGTTTTTTTTGCTTCCTCCCCAGCTCTTGTGTTTGGTTGGATTTCTATCACAGACGCTTACGTTTTGTATTTCAGACCATTCCCCTCTCGAACATTTCCCTTCATAACCTTGAACACTCTACCCAGTCTGCTGCTGGTTCCCACTGTAAGTCCTCCCTTCATCCGCAGGAGCCTCCAGCACTCGGTTGCACCCAACTCATTCTGTGACCCCCCCCCAAAAAAAAAACACCTACGCAGCCCCCTCCCCGCTACAACTGGGACACCTTCGTTTTGCTGTGATCCTCATAATAATCTCAGTCTTTGCCACTGATTCATTGCTCTCATTGATCGCCATGGCGACGGAGATGGTCCCTCTCAGAGGCAGGGTGCGCCCTGAATTATTTGAATAATCCCACCAAAAAAAGCCCCCCCCCCCCCTTAAAAAAAAGCAGGTTGCAACCAGGACACCTCACCAGGTTTGTCGAGCATGTTGCTAAGAGACACCAGAACATTGACAGGCTGTAACACTCAGAGAATACGTCATTGCAGTCAGATCAGTGACCTCAGTCCCTTTCGATGGGGGTCTTCAGCTCGGAGCGACCTGACTCTGTCCCCCCCCTTCCCCTCCCTTGTTGTTTCACAGGTGCCGTCAGCGATGTAGAAATGCAGGAGCATTACGACGAGTTCTTCGAGGTCAGTGACCCTTTGTGCTCCCCTCTGCCGTCCGTGCCACGGAAGACGCGGCGTGACGTCACAGCGGGCACTGTTATCAGCCTTTTTCTGTCCCGTTTCCAACGTAGGAGGTGTTCACAGAGATGGAGGAGAAGTACGGGGAGGTGGAGGAGATGAACGTGTGCGACAACTTAGGGGACCACCTCGTGGGCAACGTTTATGTCAAGGTAAGTTTGGTCCATAACGACGCCGTTGATGGGAGTCGATTCGTGATTGTTGATCATGGCGCCCGGCTTGCGTTCGTAGTTCCGGCGCGAGGAGGATGCGGAGAAAGCCGTCATGGACCTGAACAACCGCTGGTTCAACGCGCAGCCGATCCACGCCGAGCTCTCCCCCGTCACCGACTTCAGGGAAGCCTGCTGCCGCCAGTATGAAATGGGGTGAGTGAGGCCGCTCCAAAAGCCGGGCTTTATCCTTTAATTTCCAGGTGGTCTTAGGGGGGGAAGGGGGGATCTCTGCCCTGCAGCTCTGCTGGGATCACCTCCCGTGTTTCGAGAAATAAAAACAGCGTTTCCTCTGTGTGTCATACTAAACTTTGTCCTCGCGCAGAAGCAGCAACCCTCTGACTCTCCCGTTTACGAGCCGCTCAGTGATTTTCCGTTGGCTGCCGGGTTGTTTGCCCCCGCCGGCGATAGGACGGCCCCGGAGCGGAGGCAGATACAGATTAGGTGTTCTCCGCGGTGGGCCCGCATGCTCCTCGGCATGTGTAACGGAGAGCCAAGCCCCCACCACACCCCCTCCCCCCCGCACCCCCCGGCCCCGTGGCAGCGCTCCACCGCATGCTTGGCCAGCGGGTTTTCAGCCTGACGTGTCCCGTTCTTCTGCCCCACAGCGAGTGCACCCGAGGTGGCTTCTGCAACTTCATGCACCTGAAGCCCATCTCACGAGAACTCAGACGCGAGCTCTACGGCCGCCGCAGGAAAAGGTGGGAAGGGGCTTGCAGGGGGGATGGGGGGGAGGATGAAGTATTTATTCCTCTGAACGTGATAAACTTACACTCGTGTTCCCTCCTCCAGGCACCGCTCTCGCTCGCGCTCCAGGGAACGACGCTCGCGCTCCAGGGACCGACGACGGGACCGCGAGAGGCGGAGATCGAGGGACCGCGAGCGCTCCGGGAGATTCTGAAGGGAGCCGAGACCGACCCACCAACCTGCCCACCCTCTCCCCTCCCCTCCTTCATTCCTAGCCTCCCCCCAGCAGTGATGACAGTTATTTTCTCTTTTTTGGTGAAATGTTGGAAGTGTCTTTTCTTTTATTCCCTTTTTTTAAAAATGAGCCCGTGTCGCTTTCTCAATAAAACACATTTGTAACTGCACTCTCGCCTGTGTTTACCTGATGGAAACGCGCTGAGACTGGATGTTTTTGCTGAATCGTGTTTAGTAGGTCATCTTCTGGTTGTGCGGCCTGCCAAGTCACCGAAGGGTCAAACAAGTCACCTCTTGTTCTGGGAAGGATTTTGTTTTGTTTTTTCTCAGCTTTTATCAGTTAATTCTTTACACAAGTGTCCCTCAAGATGGATCGCAGCTCCTTTCCCCTGGAGAATGAATCAGCAAAGGTCACACACCTTCAAAGAGCCGCCGCTTCTTCTGCTGCACCTCGTTTAACTTAGTGACTGATGCAATAAAGCTTGGAGCTCGATCAGCCAGTCCTCGCACCCTCTTTTGTCTCCCACTTCTGTTTTCTGCTGCAACGCTCTCTGAAAGTTGCAGCAGAGCTTTGTTAAACTGTAACGTTTTCACACATTAACATGGAGCAAAGGTGAAACCAAACAAAAATAGAGTCACTGGGCTGTTTTGGATCTGCATGAATGCACTCAGAGACCCACCTGGGAGTTGAACTCAGGACCTTTCTCTTCAAGTGTTGTAACCTCTCACTCTCATCCACCATGAGGCCTTCATCGAACAAACTTCAATAACATATTGGAATAATGATTTCAAGCTGGTTTGTGAAGCAAAAAGGTTAAAGTGAAAGTTTGAAAGTGTCCAAACACCAAAAATCGTTTGTGAGTGAAAGTGAAATACTGAAGAAGAAACTTCAACAATAAACTGTTTGTACGTTGTTGTTGTTATTGTTGAATGAGCCTCTGGTGCTTTTGAGTTATCATAAATGTACATCGTGTGATTTTATGTTTCCCAGCGTTATGCAATACCCGAAATAAACGACAAATAACAATAAAAAAAGACATAAAGTAATGACAATAAATCAAAGTTATTAACCATAAAAACAAAGTATCAAAGCATGCGGAGACGGAAACGAAATAAAACAATCTACTGACTGTAAAGTTGAAGTTATGATCGACACTATTGCAAATCATATTAGTTGCAGTTAACGATAAACCGGCGCGCGTTGATAAAAGTTTCCACACTATTGAACTTTTGGCAGGTTGCTTTAACATTTTGTTAATAACGGTGAAGTTCCCAGGCGTGTCACATGCGTCAAAGTCCGTGCACTGCGTGTTTGGTCAATAAAAGGTAAACAGATGGTGCGGACAACTTTAACTCAGCGTTTTCCCAAACCCATATTGAGAAATCTCGGGCCGGATTGGCGGAGTGGGCCAAACAGACGCCCCCGCCGCAGCCAATGGAAGAGCGCGCCGCCGCTGGGCCCGCCCCCTCCCCGTCCGATACACGTGCGTCGTCACGATAAGCGCCGTCTTTGTCGGAAGTGGCTCACTCCGCGGTGTTGTCCTCTGTACGTCGGAGTGCTCGCTGGCTCTGTGTGTGTATGTGTGTGTGTGTGTTTTTCTAAAACACTTTCCGCAGGTTTTTCAGACGCACTTTGAAGCTGAAGGTGAGTGATAGCAGCCGGACGGCGGCGGGACCTCGCACGCGCGACCACGCGTGGGTTCCTGACATTGGCTGACAGAAAGGACGCTTTTTCTGATGCAATACTGCGCATCTGGGTTTATTTGAGGTTATATCCCGCATTTTTGGCTCATTTACTCCTCTAATCAAATTATTTATCCCTAAATTTTCCACATTTAATCTTTTTTATTGCCATGATGACATTTGTACTGCGTTGTTAGGGGTTGTTTCAACGAATTTCGTTTTTTCTTGATCCGTTTTTCCATCAGATTTTTGAATTTCTATTTTGAGGTCGTTGGATGTCAGTTGACACTTTTGGTGTTGCGTTTCGATCTGTTCGCATGAACGACCTTCAATGGGAGTCGGTGTTTTATTGATGGACGAGCGTCACAAAGAATCCACATTATAAAACACGTTATTATGAGACTTAAAATCGTGGGGGCGGGGGGGGGGGCGTTTTTTTTTGACAACGTTATTTTTGTG
>JASSRZ010000022.1:80312-115129 GCA_032164315.1 Malacoctenus gilli
CCCCCCCCCGGTGTTTTGTGACAACTTTATTTGTGTGCTCGGATCGTGTTTTTTGTCATGAAATGCATTTGTAAAAATACATCATTAAAAGCAAAATCCTCTTTTTTTGTCTTTTTCAAAGAAATTCGATAATTCATCCGATTGACTGTGATTTATTGTTACGTCTAAAACGCTTTCCCGGAAGCTGGACAATCATTCAATCAATCAGGGAAGTTTTTTTTTTATTTTGTTTTTATTTTTTTGTATCTGTGTCCAAAGCCTTTAACGAGGCCTCCTGATCAGGTGCTGCTGAACTTTGATGAGTTCCTGTCTGCATTTTGACATTGTGTTTCTATGGCCAGCATTCCTGCTGTTCACATTAGTGCTGGTCCAGCAGCTGCCTATAGTCTGATACTATGGTTTGTTGCTGGCCAAGCAATAATCAGACCCTCACTTGGGCCATTTAATTTTTTTTTAGGTTTTTTTTTTTAAATACTCTTAAGTCTCAGAGAGCCGCTCTCCTCCCACTATTGTTCTTGGAGAGCCCCGACATGCCAGAGGTGATTAGAAACGCCCCACTTTAAGCAGATAAAAGTTTTCTGATCGGGGATTTTTTTGTCATTAGATTGGGTTTAAAGTTGCCAGATCAAGAGATACTTTTTTTTCCTGCTCCTTTTCTGCATGCTGGAGGCGGGATTCGACTCCTGGCTCAAGTGTACCACGAGACAGTATCAAAGTTTCTCAAGTTTAAACTCTTTTTTTCTCTCCCCCCTCCTCGTGTCTGGCTTGGGAGGATCATGTTGCCCCTGTGGAACACCCCCCCCAGCGAGCCAAATACCACCTAATGTTTCCCACGACAGCTTCTCATTCGCTGCATGACCCCAACTGGGTTGATGGTGCACTGAGGTGCGGTTCACTACCTGTATTAGGGCCCCTTTTTTAAAAACTTTTTCCATGCTGAGCTGTTTGCTTAAGGAGACGTAGTCAGTCCACTGTGTGAACATCGCACAGCGGGGTGGGTAGGGGGCAGAGGGGGGGGGCTGTTTTAACAGCTGGCCCCCTGTGTGCACTGCGCATTAGTGCAGGTTCATGCGCTGGGTGATGGAGGAAATTACTGGATGTGTTTAATTAGCTGAGGAAACACATTTGGGAATTGATAGAGGCCGAAAGATCAAGCGATGGCTCCTTTTTATTCATGGAGGCAGGGATGATGATGAGGAGGAGGGTCCACATCCTCCGTCAGGAGGGGTCCTACCAGGCGGCCCGACTGTCTTCCTCCCCAGCCGTCAAACCTCCCTGTTGACGTGGCCGTTCTCTCACGAAAAACTACGTGGTAACGAACCGAGAGGAGGGAGGAAACAAATCTCTTGGCCAACCGTGATCAAGCTGGTTTTTTCGTCCCTATTGTCAACGTGACTCAGCATTCGTGCGAGGAAGGAGTGGCTCAGGGTTTGTTTTCCTCACAGCCCGGCCCGTTTCCTCTTTTATCAGCGCCGAACGTGGTTACTTTGGAAACCGGAGTTCTAGTTGTAATCTTTGTCGCAACTTGTTGCAACTCTCCAAGGACAGCAAACAATCTCTTTCTCTTTCCAGCTTTGGCTGGTGCGAAACTCTGAGCCGATCTCGGCGTGAGTTGGGTCTCTGGAATGCAAGACTGGCACAGTTTCCTGTTAGCTCGGCGTTTATTGCACAAGGCCAGATGTTGCGCGCCGTTGCGCAGAAATTCCGAGCCATCGACGGCAGAGAAGTCCCTCTGTGATCAGTCGCGTGACCCCCGGCGGGCTTGTCTCCCTCCAGGTTGAGCCATGCCGTCGGTTCCTTCCACCAAAGAGCCCGTCAAGGCGGCGGTGTGCCCGCATGCCGGCAAGCTGATGGGCCACACCAACGGGGACGCCAAGCTGCTGGAGGGCCCGTTCCCCCTCAACGGCGTGGACAAGCTGAGCTCGCCGGTGGACCCGGGGGAGACCAAGCGGACCATTCAGATCACCACCAAGAGCACGTCCCCCGAGAGGAAGTGGATCCGCCCCGACGCCCCCAGCCGCTGCAAGTGGAGCCTGGGGGCCTCGCAGGCCGACAACCCCCACACGCAGATCCCGAGGTGAGCGGCAAGAACATGATCAAACAGCTGACGGCTTTCATTGGTTAGTTGAGGACCCGGTGGAACCAGTTTGTGTTAACCGTGGCCTGGCGACACCAGCGGTTGTTGTTCAAGCTTCACATATGGGTGTGATAATCCCAGACACGCAGAAGCAATAAAACCTCCCGCTTTCTCTCCAGGAAAGTCTCTCCGACCATCCTCCCAAACATCCTGCACAGAATCGGCGAGACCCCCCTGGTGCGCATCAACAAGATCCCCAAGATTTGTGGACTCAGATGCGAAATATGTGAGTTGTTTTTGTTTTTCTCCAAGAAGTCGGTTGCGTGTGAGGGCGGGCGCGGCGTAGGAGATTGGTGTCAGTCCAATGAGCAAAAGAAAAGAGCGCCGTGGTTAATAATCCCCCTCCTTCCCTCTGAGAATCCGCTTTCAAAAGGCAACCTTTGTCTTTGCTCCAGTGGCCAAATGTGAGTTCTTCAACGCCGGCGGCAGCGTCAAGGACAGGATCAGTCTGCGGATGGTGGAGGACGCGGAGCGGGCCGGGATCCTCAAGCCCGGAGACACAATAATCGAGCCCACCTCCGGAAACACGGGTAACGCAGTGCAGGTGCAGGGGCCTACGGAGGGCTGCGAGGGCCAAAAAGCATTTCTAATGTGTGTTTTTGTTTGTTTTCAGGTATCGGACTGGCTCTGGCTGCCGCTGTGAAAGGTTACCGCTGCATCATCGTCATGCCTGAGAAGATGAGCATGGAGAAGGTCAGTTTAAGGTCGCATCCACGCAGCTCAGCTACACGGCGACCGCCTTTTTCTTCTCTGCTCTTTTTGCCTTTGCCCAGCATCATTTTTGTCCCCCGTTTGTCCCCGTAGGTGGACGTCCTGAGAGCCCTCGGGGCGGAGATCGTCCGCACGCCCACCAGCGCCCGCTTCGACTCGCCCGAGTCCCACGTGGGCGTGGCGTGGCGCCTCAAGAACGAGATCCCCAACTCGCACATCCTGGACCAGTACCGCAACCCCAGCAACCCGCTGGCCCACTACGACACCACCGCCGAGGAGATCTTGGAGCAGTGCGACGGTGCGAGACGCCCCCGGGCAACCCTGAAGGCGATGAGATCGTGGCCGTTTAGCGGGACTGACGCCTGATTTTTGTCTCGGCACAGGTAAAGTTGACATGCTGGTCGCCGGCGCAGGAACAGGAGGGACGATCACTGGCATCGCCCGCAAACTCAAAGAAAGATGCCCAAATATCAAAGTGAGTGGGTTGTGGTTTTGGGGGTCTTAAAGCTGCTGGTTAAAGAGGGGATAAGACCCTTGGGCCCCTCGGTTTGGTCATGAAAGGTCCTCGTTGTGCGCAGATTGTCGGCGTTGACCCAGAAGGCTCCATTCTAGCTGAGCCGGAGGAGCTTAACAAGACCGACAAGACCCAGTACGAGGTGGAGGGCATCGGGTACGACTTCATCCCCACCGTGCTCGACAGATCCGTGAGTTCCCAGCGCGCCTTCTCTCTTGCCTCCTCCCTTCGTCGTTCTGAACGGTGACCACGAGACGGCGCTTTGTTTGTTTTATCCGCCTCTCCAGGTGATCGATACCTGGTACAAGTCCAACGATGAGGAGTCCTTCAACATGTCCCGCATGCTGATCAGAGAGGAAGGCCTGCTGTGCGGTGAGTTCTCGTCTTTCCAGTGGCGTAGGGGGGAAAAAAGCCAAACGTCCATGGGAAGTTTTAAAATTAGACTATTCGTTTTGGAGCGAAGTATTAACCTTTTGCCCTTTACCATAACAGGAGGCAGCTCCGGCACGGCTATGGCTGCCGCCGTAAATGTCGCCAAAGAACTGAAGGAGGGCCAGCGCTGCGTGGTCATCCTGCCGGACTCCATTCGCAACTACATGTGAGGGTCCTCCGGGTTGGTTTCAGGTCGAGTTCTTTGCTGTTCTTCCAGAAAATCTGACCGTTTTTGGTTCCCCCGAAAGGTCCAAATTCCTCAGCGACAAGTGGATGGTTCAGAAGGGCTTCCTGAGGGAGGAGGACCTCATGGTGAAGAAGCCCTGGTACGTGCTCCCCCATCGTATGTTCTCGGTGCGTGTCGCCGCCGCGTTGGTTAACGTCGCCGCCTTCCCACCCGCAGGTGGTGGAACTGGAAGCTGCAGAGCCTGAACGTGTCGGCCCCCCTCACCGTCCTGCCCACCGTCAGCTGCCAGAAGACCATCCAGATCCTCAAGGACAAGGGCTTCGACCAGGCGCCGGTGGTGGACGAGGCGGGGTGAGCGTCCCGCAGGACAAAAAGCGTGACGTCACTTCTGTGGTTCGCCGTGGTTCTAACGCGACTCGTCACTGATGTTCACAGGTTGATCCTCGGCATGGTGACTCTGGGGAACATGCTGGCCTCCATTCTTGCAGGGAAGATCAAGCTGTCGGACCCGGTCAGCAAAGTGCTCTACAAACAGTTCAAACAGGTCAGACGCCAACTTGAACCCAGTCCTCCTCTTCCCTCCAGTGAGAGCAAAATCAGGTGATCCGAAAGCACAGGACGCTGGCCAATGAGGGCAAGCGATCCAGGGGAGGAGTTCCAGGCGAAAACACTGCAGTGGGCGAGACAGAAGTGATGTGACGATTAAACGGGCCAGCAGTGGCTCGTTTACAGGAGTTGGTCCAACTTTATCATGATCAAGCTGTCAAATATTTTTCTGGGAAGCAAACAGCAGCTCCAGTATGCTGGTGACTAGCACCACCATGTGGAAACATTGTGAAACTGCCTGATCTGTGAGAGAAACCTCGCTTGACAAGAAATGTCTTCTTCCTCTTTAAATTTCACATTGTTTCCTTGGATTCCTTGACGTCAGCATGTGTTAGTCTCTCGTCCTTCTTTCAACACTCTTCCTCGTTGTCCTCCGCAGATCCGTCTGACTGACAACTTGGGAAAACTATCCCGCATCTTGGAGACTGACCACTTTGCCCTGGTGGTGCACGAACAGATCCAGTGTAAGTGCAGCAGCATCTTTGCAGGTCGGACGTTACCTGCTGGAACTGTTCTAATATCGCCATCACTCTCTCTCTCTCTCGCCCCCTTCCAGACCTAACAGATGGCACCCCCACCCTGAGGCAGATGGTGTTCGGCGTGGTGACGGCCGTCGACCTGCTCAACTTCGTCACGGGCCGGGAGAGGAGAGAGCGCTCCATGTCGGAATCCACCGACGAGATGTGACCGGCTGATGGGGGGGACGGCGTGTGCGCATAACGAACTCGATGACAACGTTTGGTGAGGCTTTCCTCAGAAATGGAGACACAACTTGTTTTTTTGCAGTGCTGGATTTTATTGGCTTTTATTTCCATTCTAATATTATTGATTTTTTTTTTTTAAATATTTGAACTTAAGTCTTAAGGTATAATAAGCAAAGTACATTTCAACACTATCACGCCCTGATAGGCTTATGTATTATTTTCTTCCTGAGAATGATTATTCCTGATTATAAATATATATTATTAGTAAGTAAAGCAAAATATTTTGTACATTTTTATTTTGCATCAGGTTGGAGTAGAGGCCTTTGTGTTGCTTTGTTTGTTCCAGATGATTGTATAATTCAAGCATTGTTTACCGATCGAACATTAGAAATGAGATAAAAGCAGTCCTGCAACATTCATCCCCTGAATCAAAACGAGACAAACTGAGCTGCTGTACATTTGCTTCGTATCTTTTTTTTCTGTGTTGCTCACTGTTAGCTGCTTTTTTTTATTTGTGTAAGGATACACAAAATGATGGTATGATTACATTTCCTTATGACAAACTGGTGTTTTCCTCTGTTTCCAAACGGTGTTTACGATGTATTGACTATTTAATCTTCACTGTGTCGACAAACTACATTGACAACATTTTGTATTGCATTGTTCCTTTTATTGAATGTGTATAAATGAATAAAGTTTAAAGACAGCTTGTAATCTTTTGGTCCTTTATTTATCTTACATACACAAACTGGTTATGAAGTAGCAATTGACAGTATGATGTTGCTTAAAGCATGAATATTTACACGATGCTTAATCAAATTAGCGACAAACAACGGGTAATGTGATTACAAATACACTTGCAAGTATTTTAAACCTGACGAGTTGTGATGCATTCAAGGTACGTCCACAGAAAATCTTTGGCGCCCAATTATTATTAATAGAGCACAGTTAATAACCTAATTAAGTGATTAATTGATGAAAGATGACAACATCCTAATTACTAAGGCTACATAATCGGTCTTTTCTCCCAAGTTTGTACAAAGGGACACAAATATCAACACAATTAACGCGCTGTGTTTGTGTCTGCCATGTGGTTTGTGGCGCATGTAATGCTCTCCTGGTTACACCATGTAGGCGGGGTTAACATTGCAGCGCAGGACTCCGGCCTGCCTTGTCGTTCTTTCGGTGTACGCTGGCGGAGTAAAGGAGCGCTGTACGCTCGAGCTACCCAATCGGCGCTGTCAGTGCGTGCCGTTGACCGTGGCGATGTATGTGTTGTGTGGTAGCTGCTACGAGCAGGGCTAGACGGGCAGTATGGCGGAGGGAAGCACTGTATGCGAGTTAGAGGGGCTCGAACAACAACTACAGAGCCTGTTAACCCGCTACCCAGGCCATGAGCTGCGAAGCGACAGTGAGCAGTTCTGTTCCGACTTTTGCGAGGTGAGTAGCCGCGGCTAAAGTCGGTGACAGGCTGGCTTTCGAGGACAAGAGCCTATATGTTGCTGACTCCCCTCCCCCAGAACTGCTAGTTTACACGGCTAGCGTTAGCATCCAAGCTCGTTAGCATCGAGCTTTCCAGCCGTCACCGCTTCAAAAGCGGCTAACGCCTT
Source organism: Malacoctenus gilli (assembly GCA_032164315.1). NCBI lineage: Eukaryota > Metazoa > Chordata > Actinopteri > Blenniiformes > Labrisomidae > Malacoctenus > Malacoctenus gilli. Next base: position 87,214 of record JASSRZ010000022.1, read on the forward strand.
TGAAACAGCGCGTTTGGCAGCGCACGGTTGTATCCAGTGGTTGTTATCGAAGTAATGGGGGAGGAAAACGGTTAAATGTGGCCAACGGTAGTTCAGGGTGCAGCTTGAATGCTAACTCGGCTAATCGCTTGAGCCAAACTGTTTAGCCAGCTGAAAACCTACCACGGAGCGAAGCGACACGAACATTTCTACGTTTGCACACACAACTCAGGAATCCTTTTTCTGTGGCTCCGTGAGACGACGTTTTCCTGGACCACCTCCCTGTCTGTGTCACCGTGCATTTGTAATGCAGAACACTTTGTATTGTTGACAATGTCCAAAACATTTTACCCCACAGAAAGTTCTGTTTCCGTGCTCCTGCTCAATAAACTGCCTTCACCTCAAAGTTTCACACCTCAGCATTATCACATGATCCTAATAAACCAAACTAAAGCCCACATCTCACCGGGAATGTGTAATTAAATCTCCATTCCTGGGGTTTGCTAGTGGGACACAAAACAGAGACAGTTTATAGCACAGAAATAATTAAACCCAGGGATTTATCATATTCTTGTCAATCCCTATGACAAATATGAGGCCTCATTTTTGTAATGTGCTGCAGAGCTAGTTCAAGCTCATAATATCAGTTCCAAACAGTGCAAGTTGAATAAACAGGCTTTTGTTACAGCATTATGACACAGTTCACATCCAGACTTGTGTTTCCTGGCAGGCTGTGGATGTTAGGAGCTGAGCAGCGAGCTGTCAGGACAGTCCAAAGTCCTGCTATCAGGACTGTTTACAGTTAGCTTTCGTTAAACTCTTCACATGTCCATTAGAGGGCGTTAAAGTTTTCCCTTTTTTGGGGATGTCACAGGTCAGCTGTGAGCAATTATGCAAAACAAGGCTGAGAGGCTCAGTTGGTCTGAAATCTGAGGCATAATGGTGAAGGATGGACTTAGCTGGAGAGATAACGGTTCAAGCCGCAACTAAACAAACACGTGCAGACTGAGATGTGAAAGTGAGGCGACCTATCAAAGAGTACAGCCAAAACATTCAGCGTTGACCTTGAAGCTCCCCCTTTTATTCCCCCCTGACTTGGCCTCGTGTCACCTTCTGCCTGCAGTTGGTGGAGGAGTACGCCTCTCGCTGGCAGGTGCCGCTGCCACAGCTCAGGGTCCTGGAGATAGCGCTCTGCTATTTTGCCCGAGCCTCCAGCTTCTTCTTGTCCAACTGTGATCACATGCTCCACACTCTCAGTAGTCTGTCTCTGTAAGTACACAGACCCCTCCCCAACGCTCACACCTCAGTATCGCAGCTTTTTCACCCTTTTTTTCCCCTCTTTGCAGGAGTATTTTTGAGTTGCTACTGTTCTTTGACCCGAAGGACTTCCACCAGGAGCCACTGAGACAGTTCACTGTTACATTCCAGGTGAGAGTCGTGACGCCGGTCTGCAAACAATCGGAAGAAACGCGTCAGGTCATGGAAACTGGATTGTCCCTAAAAGCCGCGTAACTCTCGCCCTCCCCTGCTCTTCCAGGAATGTCACTCGGTCCTCGCAAAGCATCAGAACGTCCACTTTCTCCAGGTGGCGCGTTTGGTTCAGGGGGGCGGGCCGTGGGCCAGTCCAGCCTTACAGGCAATTCTCAGCGAGTCCAGTTTACCTCAGAATGAAGGTGGGTGAGTCCGCACTACGCACGCGCAACGATAGCAATGCTGTTCCGATCACTGAAACCACCTCCGTCCCCCCCTCCTCCAGTGGACGGGTACATCAGCTCTGAGCTGCCGGTCTTCTTCGAGCTGCGGGTGCACTACCTGCTATCGTGTCAGCGCGCCGGCGAGGCGCTGGCGCTGGCCAGGTGCTGCGCCCGGCATCCCGCGGCCGAGCGGCGCTCGTTCTTCCTCCAGGTCTACCTCACGTGGCTTTACAAAACTTCGCAGCACGACTGCCTGCACAAAGAGGTGGGTGGACACAGTTTCTTTCTTGGACTCGTTTGAGATATCGTTTGCCGACAACACGTTCTTGTCCCAGGTTGCCGATTTGAACGGCAAAGATGCAGTACACATCATCTGTAGCTTGGAGTGTGAGGAGAAGGACGAGTTGCTGCTCGCGCTCACCACAACCTTCCTGTCGCAGCAGCTCCGCAGGGGAGACATGCACTATTTGTGGTGAGTGAACTTTAAGCTGCATCCTAATGTGGCGAGGAAACTGTGCTGAAGCCGAGGGGATCAGAAGTTGGTTTTGTTTCTGCTCCACGCAGCGACCTAGTCCTCGTGTGGGCGAAGCTCCACAGTCGGTTGAACACGGCGCGGCAAGCGCTGCTTCAGGAGACCCATCAGCTGATGCGGTCCGCCACCAACGTCAACTCGATCTTCCCGTTCATCAGAGCCATCCTGCAAGAAGTGAGGCGTCGATTTAAGCTCACAAAGCAGCTCCTCGGTAGATCCCGCTTGTTTGACCGTGGTCTCCCGTCTTCAGGTGGGCGAGGCCGGCGTCCAGTTCTGTGTGGAGCTCTGCGCAAACGCCCTGAAGTCCTGTCTTCCCTGCGACGTCGTCAGCAAGACGCTGATCTACAAAACCATCGCCGCGCTGCTGCCCAGCGACCTGGAGGTGTGCCGTGCCTGCGCGCTCCTCGTGTTCTTCCTCGAGCGCACGGTGGAGTCCTACAAGACGGTGTACCTCCTGTACATGCGTCCCGACCAGGAGTACGACGTGGACTGCAGCTCCATCCGAAATCACGTCCGCTTCGAAACGCTGCAGGTGAAGCATCTTCTTCAGACCGAGAATGTCGGAGATGATCAAAAGTGATTTTCTGTGTTTACTTCAAACTGTGGTTTCCTTTTTTTCTCCCCCCCCAGATCTTGAAAAAGGATCTGTACTTCGACCCCGAGTTTTGGAACCTAATTGCGCTTCGCACCAACTGTCTGAAGCTGCTGAGCGAGAAGGTCGTCAGCTCCGCCCTGGAGGAGATCATGGAGGACGAGTGGATCTCCAACTACTGCGCCAAAGACTCTACAGCCCGATGTCACAAAGGCCGGCGACGGGCCCTCCAGCAGCACCGCGGGAAAGACGCCGCGGTCCCCTCGAAAAGACTGAACACGGAGCAGGGACAGGCGCGCCTGAACGCGTCCCACGCCGGGAAGAGACGAGGCCGCCGGGCGTCGCGGGCCCTGAAGGAGGCGTCGTCCCAGCCCTTGAGGCGCTCGTTTTGGCAGCTGGACAGGCTCCAGGACAACGGGGAGCACAGGCGGACCACCCGGCTGTCCGAGAAGACGCAGCAAAAGCGGCGGATCCGCACGCCCAGGTGGCTCCTGGAGGACTCGGGGAAGCTGGAGGAGAACAACAACCTGAAGATGAAGCGGCACCGGCTGCGGCACCACAAGCACCACCGCTCGTCTGGGATGAAGCGGCCAGAACTCGGTCAGCTCAAGAACAATGTCAAATTCAAGCCGTCGCCGAATGCGGATTTAACGGTGAAGGAAAACGGCACCGGGTACCGCAAAGGTTTTCCTGTGGACTGTGCCAAAGCTGCTCCCACCCCACAGGTGGTCCTGGAGCTCTCCCTCCCAGACAACGAACTGCTGGGAACGTTCACAGATGACGCGTGCAGCAGACAGCGAGGCCTCCCGCAAGTGCTTCTTTACAAGCCCACCGTGAAGCTTCCGGAAGCGTCGCAGCCGGCGAAGGCCGTCCACCGCAAGGAGGTGATTCTGAGAGCCAGAGACGTCGCCATGTTCGTGCAGCAGCTGCACTGCTACACGCGGCGGCAGAAGGGAAAGGGCAGCGCGGCGAACGCTCACGGCTCCGTGTCGACCATAACGCGCTCCTCCGTGCAGGGGAGCCCCGCCAAACATCCGCGCAAGGAACCCGCCGCCCGGACAGCGGGCTCAGCGAAAGACAGAGAGCCCCCCCGGAGTCCGAGCGCGAGGGCGACGCCGCAAAAGGTTTCCCCGGCGCGGGAACCGCGCGAAAGGACCTCATGCGGCGGGGCGTCCCTGGGGGAGACGTGCGAGGAGCCTGCGGTGGAGATGAAAGTCACGATTGCCTCACAGTCCCCCGTTTTAGATAAAGTTTCAAAGGACGTGGCGAAGGTCGAAGCTCCACAGACGCCAACGGAAGATAAAAAAGTGGCGGCTGAAGTCCCTCCGGTCTCCAAAATCGTCAGCGATACAAACGCTGCCGATGAGGCGAGCAAGAAAGCGGCTCCGAAAGACGTGGAGGAGCAACCCCTGTCAGATTCGCCGCAAACTGAAAGTCTTACAAAATCTCGAGCAGGTGAAAATATCTCCAAAGCAGACGCCAGGAAGAGTTTGGCCACAGACTCGAGAGCAGCTATTGAACACGGGAAAGACACTGCTTTTACACCTCCGGACCAGAACGATATAAATAACATCTCCAGCCTGACGTTAGTGACGGAGATGGTGAGCGAACTTCCCCCGGAGCGGTTCGCTCAAAATCCGGAGAGCGACAAACAGCGGGCTCCGGGAAACAGTGCCTCCAACGGGTTCAAGACGCAGCACACAACCCAGGCTACCTCCACCCGCTCGGCCCCGGAGCAGGAGACCCCCGCGGCAGCCGAGGGAGACGGAACCAAAGGGAGCGTCCGGGACGCCGGCGAGGACAGCGAGCCGGAGGAGTCGGCGCCGGAGTCGGAGGAGTCCAAGCTGGAGTACTGCTGCACCTTCTGCAACAAGGAGTTCAAGGGAAGCCGCGTGGTCGCGCACGCCATGTTCCACTACCGCAGGGACGAGTGCATGTTCTGCAGGGTGGCGTTCAAGGACGACCTCCTCGCCATGATGCACCTGTCGGACCACATCGAGAAGCTCAAGCGGATTAAGGAAGTTGCCGTTGGCAAAGCGAAGGCTCCCCCCGACACCAAAGAGACCGCCGCGTCGAAAACCTCCGCCAAAGTCAGGACCGGGAGCACGGAGGGCAGAGGGCGGCCGAGGAAAGCCGCCGTAAAGTCGGACGCTCCGTCGGATCCGAACTCATCCGAATCAAGAATACTGAGATCAAACAAGCCGGCGGATGGCCCGCCCTCTCACTCCAAACAAAGTACAGCGAAGCACCTTAGAGCGAACAAGCTCAATGGACACGCGGTCAGAAGGAAAGAGCTGAAGAGATTAAGGAAGGACCTGGAGGGCGAGAACGCGGTCGCACAGCAGAAGCGGAGAGACGTGCTGGCGGATCACAAACACGTGGTTCCGGCTGCAGCCGCACCTCAGGGAGCCAGAAAGCCACCGGCGTGTCCCGCAGAAGCTGCAGCGAAGCCTCCGCGGGAGCAAAACGGGGATCTGGTCGAAGACCAGAGCACGGCGTCGAAGGGGAAACTCTGCTGCCCCTCGGACGGCTGCGCTTGGTTCACCGACCTGTCGAAGAACCGCGTCGCTCTGCTGTACCACGCGCTGGAGGATCACTACGGCGAGACGGCGCCGCTGGAGCTGGCGTTCCGCGTGGGGAAGAGCAAGTGCAGCGTCTGCATGAGGGTCCTGTGGAGCTTCGAGCACTTCCGGCACCACGTGGAGAGGCACCGGCTGACGCCGCGCTACCCCTGCCTCCACCAGGGCTGCACGGCCCGCTTCAAAACGGGCATCGAGATGAGGCGCCACACGCGGAAGCACAGCCCGCTCCAGGCGCAGTGCTGCCTCCCGGGATGCTCGAAGCTCTTCATCTGCCTCTGGGCGCTCAACCTCCACGAGCGCGAGCATTACGCCTCCCGGCCGGCTCAGCCGGGCAAGCACACGAGCGAGACGCCGGCCGACGGACAGGGCGACGCGGCGGAGAAGAAAAGGAGTCTGACTTCGCAGGACGCCGCGAACGCACGGTCCCCTCGCAGGTTGAAAGAGGAGGCCGCGCCTGAGATGCACAAGCGGAAACAGGCCGCGCGATCGTCCGTCGCAAAAGAAAAAGAAAAGAGCGAGGATTCAAACGTGTTGAAGAACCTGTCCAATAAGGACACCTCAGCGCAGCCGTGCGCGTCCAACCTGAGGTTGCGTCAGACTCTGAGGAAGGCCACGAACGCAGCCGTGCTGTCCTCGTCGCTGTTGAAGCGCAGCAGGAAACTGAGGCACAAGCTGAACAAGAAGCAGGTCAAAGCCAACACGAAGGGGGCGAGAAAAAGAGGGCGCCCGCGCAAGATCAGCCGAGCGGTGCACGACGAGAACACCACCGTGAGCCAAGACAAGGACAAGAGTCCCGCCCGGCTCGCCGTTTCCAAGACGAGCGACGAGGGAACGAGCGGGCGGATCCGGGACGAAGCGGGGACCGGAGAGGAGTCGGCGGCGGGCCAGCCGAAGCTCCAGAAACCTGCGGGCAAGCCGCTGAAAAGGAGCCCCGCGGAACACCGGTCGGTCCCGCGAAACGCCGCGGCGACGTCCACCAACCTCAAACACTCCATCACCACCACCGTGCACACGATCAAGACGTCGTCCACAGCGGCGAAGAGGAAGCGGTCCCTCACGGGTTCGAGCGCGTCCGAACACGCCAAGAATCACAAGCTGACGAACGGAAAAGTCAACAGAAAGCCGGAGAAAAGACACCAAAAGACGGAAGTCTCCTCACCGGCCGCGAAGAAACCCGCCAAGCGAAAGTCTGCCGAGCTCAAAGTCGAAGAGTCTGACGTGGGCGACGCGAAGGTGGAAAGGACGGAGCAAGGCGTCGTCGGCGAGCCTCAGCATCCCGCTCCACCCTCCACCGACACGTCCAACAGCGAAGACGCGTCCAAGAGGCTGCAAAACAAGAGAGAGAGGCAGAAGTCTGCTTCGTCACATGTGAACAAGTGCCCGAAGGACTTGGAGCAAAAGGAGGAAGAGACACGCAAAATAGTGCCCCCGCCAAAATGTGAAGAGCAGGATGAAGCCCAGGGAGGAGGAGGAGGAGGAGGAGTGTCGTTGGAGACTCCCGTCGTCGAGGAGGATAAAGGAGAACCCTCCGTTTCCTCGGAGCCCGTCGGGAGTCCGACTCCTCCAGTCGATCCCGTCCAAAGTGCAGCAAAAGAGGCAAAACCTAAAAGACCCAAAGCGCCCAAAAACTCGGACTCCGGCAAGGCGAGCAACAAGCGCAAAGGAGCCGAGGCGGACGACAAGAAGACCGTCAAGAAACAGCGCAAAAACCAGAGTGAGCCCAAGAAGCCCCCGAAGCCGAAAACTCAGGCCCCGGAGGAGGTCAAGGCGGAAGCAACGGAGACCTCCGCCGCAGCCCCGGTCCCGCCCCCGCCCCCGCCGGCGCCGACGCCCAGCGGCCCGGGCTACTCGAACAACACGAGCAACTCCAAGTACTCCATCTGCATCGACACGCTGAAGAAGTACAGCGAGAAGCCCCACCTGCGCGTGCCCCCCACGGTGTACATGGACGAGAAGTACACCGCCATGCCCAAACGCCGGAAGGAGCTGTCCCTCTTCCCGTCCCCCCCCGAGCCGGCCCGTGACGCCGCCGCCACCGCCGCCGCCGCCACCACCCTGCACCGGCAGCGGTGCGCCAACTGCTTCACTTCCTTCGGCAGCGCCGAGGAGCTGCAGAGCCACGTCCAGCTGCACAAGTGCTCCGAACTCTTCGGCTTCGACTCCGACGACGAGGGTGAGTCCCGCACGCGTTCCCGCCGCGGTCGCCAGATATCGAACAGGCCGAGCTTCGCGTTATGTAACCGTTTCTATTCTGGTGCGTTTGTTCCTCAGACTGATCCCGGGAGCCGCACAGAGCCCCCCCCCCTCCAACCACCCACCACCACCGCCCGCCCCCTCTGGAGACGACACGTTTTTCTGACGGCGGGAGGAGACACGTGCGCCCGGAGATGCAGACGGACAGCTGGAAGGGTTACCGCACACTCGCCGCCACCGCTGCTGCTCCCGCCGCATGTGCACGTAAAGAACACATGTTGTTCCCCGCGAATCAGTGAGGGGGGACCTCTGAAAATGTACTGTGTGTGGGGTTAGACCGGGGAGGGGGGGGGGGGGGTTGTTAGGACAGCTCGTACTGAAGTGCCTGCTCTGGAACCGCCGTGCTGTTTTTTTCCCCCGGCTGCTTCACCTGGTTTGGAGGTTAAACGCTCTGGCTTAAAGACCGGACGACTGAAAGCTGTGAAAGAAAAACAACAAAACAACAATCTCCCGCCGCTTTCACCCGGAAACATATTTTTTCCATGTCACGAAGCCATAAAATGACATTGTTTGCTTTTTGCACTCTTCTCACTTTTGCTTTTCGTCTCTCACCCTGAACCTTCGCGGGGACGTGCACGCACACTGTAACCAGGCTCACCTTTTTATTTGTTTGTTTTTAACCCCCCCTCCCATGACCAGGCCCGATTTAGACCAAGTCTAAACTTGTAAGATTACTGTAACCGAGTCTTCTTTGAGAAGCCGGCGCGTCCGCCGCCGCCTGTCCTAACCACTCGTCACCACTCGGGGTCAGCGTCGCACCCTGATTCAATTTCTTTTCCTCATTCTAACCAAGTCAAAGATGCCAGTTTTTCCGCAGCGAATCATGAACTGACTCGTCGTTTCGTTTTGTGCGCGCTCTGGTTTGAGTCGCTGACCCCGGTGGTCTTTGATATATATTCGTTTGAACCTAGATTCCTTTTAATTACGACTTACAGACGCGTAGAAAGCAGTGATTACTGGATAACAATTGATCCTCCACTTCATGAGTGTTACTGAGAGTCTCCAGCAGGTTCTATTTATTTATGTTTCATTTTATATCTTTTGTAAATACTTGAAGAGGTCCAATGGCTTATAATGAGAAGGGGTTGTGGGGGGGTGGGAGGGTGGGGCGGGCGGGTGGGGGGGGGATGTGGAAGCTGGGTTTATATTTTGTTCCCCGACAACAAAAATAAAAAGGTATTTCAAATGAAACCACGTCTGCCGACCTCCTTCCAAGCGCATGTGTGATGCTTTCTGAGAGTTTCTGTGTTTGACTGCAGGGACGGAACCGGCGCGGTGTCAGCGGGCAGGCGGTCTCTCGCAGGGGACAGCCAGGGACAGACAGAGACAGAAAGGACAGCTCCTTGTTTTCCCAGCGACTCGCGTTTGTTGTGGTAGACTCAGACAGGCCGAAGGGGAAACTGGAGACCGCAGCGAGAGTCAAGTTCCCACCCACAGGTGTGTGTGTGTGTGTGTGAGAGATAGAAGGATGGTGTTTCCTTCCACTCCACTGTGGTTTGAAACGTAAGTAGAGGTGCATCTTTTCTCATCCAAACCAACAAACATGCAGCTACAAATGTTCCACTGTAAGTTTATACAACAGACCGTCCGGAATCACTGACAAGGCTTCAGTCAAACTACACATACTGTTTGTTTTTACCAAAGTGAGAGTCTGTGGTTTTCCTCTCCTTGTCACAAAGCTCTTTTATTATTTGGAGGTGGTCTCTGCGTGCCCGCTTTGGATGTCCTGCTGAGCGAGGGTCCAAAATGTAGAGTCACATGACGAAAGGTCCCCATGGTGATTCATCCAGCCCAGGTACAAACACATCAAAAGATCAGCTTCACAACATTATGAACTTAAATAGGTACATATATATTTTTTTACAACTACACATGATTTTCTCTTTAAATATGGAAGAAATTATGTACAAATAACATTACTGGGAGTGTGAAAAAGTTAAATAAGATCCTGACCCAGGTGTTAATACGGGTTGCGTTCAGCAGCACTGCAGTGGAGGCAAGTAACTGGAGTATATCATGTCTGATGGGGGGGTAATTTGATTCGACTGGGTCAAGCTTGAGCTATCTGCTGTTGTGGGAAATGAATGAGAAAGTTAAGGGGGGCGGGGGGGGTTGCAATCCGGTCGGCGTTGTCCGCCTCAGTCCGTCGTCCTCGGAGCGCAAATCCGCAGCGTGCGGAAGCCAAAATAGGGAATGCGAGGCGTCAGAGGAACATCACATGAGCTCCCTGAAGTAATTCCTTCAACCTCTTAACATTTCTCGCCTCTTAAGGCTGCCGGAGCCCCGGAGCCGCCCGGGACCGCGATGGCTTGCTCTTTATTAGAGAGGAGGAGGAGGAGTGAGGAGGAGCAGCAGCTCTGTGATCATCTCGCTGCACTTTCCTTTCCACCCCCCCCCCCCCCACAAAAAAGGTGCGACGCGGCGCTCCCGCGGCAGCCCCTGCTTTTCCTGCTCCGACACGTCCCGGCGGGGACGAATGCCGGCCCTCCTCCCCTCTCCCCCTCCCCCTCTCCCTCCCTACTCCCCCCCCCCAGGTGGGAATGGTTTGCTTTCTCACTTTGGGATTGCGTTAATAACAGTCCTGGGAGAGATGCAGGTATCGCAACACGTTTCCGCCCCCATTCTTCCCAGGAGACTTTGGCCTGCACGTGGGTGGCTTCCCGGGGCCCGTCAGTCCTCCTCAGGAAGCCGCCTGATCCTCTCTTTTTTCAGTGCCTACTCATACGTAGCTCTCTTCCCGTCTCGAGGCTTCTCTTCTTTTTTCCTTGTTTCCGTTCCACCGCGTGGCCCTCTTTTGTTTTCGGGAGTCCAACGGCCGCGCAGCCCTCCCCCCCCCCCCGCGCCCATGCGCCTCAGTTCCACTCGGGCCTCATGTAGTTGGGGACACACTGGCAGACGGGGTGGCTGTAGTAGAAGCCGGCCTGGCACGCTCGCCGGGGCTTCCTGCAGGGCAACCTGTAACAGCTGGAGGGGAGACAGCAGAGGGGGGAGGGAGGGAGGGAGGTCAGAGGGATGAAAAACAACTTGAAAGGGGAGCGAGGATGCGGTCAGAGGGAGAGATTCTTGGGAAGGGTGAGGTTGTTGGAACAAAAGGCATGGGGGGGGCGAGATTAGATCCTCTTGGCGCGGATTCGGGGGTTTGATTTGCATGCGTCTCAAAAGCTCCTGTGTGTGAGAAGAAGAGGGAGTGGGACGCTTCTGGCCGGGAACCCCCACCCACCCACCCTACCCACCCCTCTCTCCCAAAAGCACCCTAAGCTAAAGCAGAGACTTCTGGCTTTTTCTTTTGAAGGGACGCCACAGTTAACAGCAGGAACTTTTAACGACTCTGGAAAAGCCAGTCAATTTTTCGAGCAGCTTTTTGTTTAATCTCGCTGCCAGAAAAGGATGAAATAAATGGAGGAGGGGGGGCGGGGGGGAAGACCCCGACAACAAAGGAAAGTAGGTCAGGATTAAATCTAACCTCGCACGGGAGGAAACTTGGAACGACAGATCATATTTCGGCGCCCTCCGGCTGCGATTCACCGATCAAATCTGACTCTCCTGTCTGAGGAGGAGGAGGACCCTCCATCCTCCTCGCTTCCCGGCCTGTCTGCTCCTCTGGCCGACGTGCATCTGTCATCAGGTTCACCCCGTCTCCCCCCCCCACCCCATCCCACCCCACCCTTCCTCCCTCTCTGCGGGCCTCCCGGGGGGTCAGCGGAGGGTCGCCGTCCTGCGCGCTGGCTGTGGGAACGGCGGCACTCGCGGCAAACACGCAAATGTTTAGGACTTCTGATGTCCATAAAAGGTCACATGGAAACATGTGAACGGGGAGAAAGTCCCCCCCCCTCCTCTCGTGTGGAATGCTGGACATGTCCATTGAGAGTTTTATTTTACTCGCGCAGCTCCGTTTTTCTCCAGAGCGTGGGAGGAGCCGTGATGTCACCCCCGGTGGCTCACCGGTCGTCCGGAGAACCCCATCGCGACCCAGCATGCTCAGATGTGCAGCCCCTCCACCGATAGAGACCCTCCGTTTCCACGCTGCATCTCTGAAACGTGAGGTCAACCGGGCGCCGCGCGGCGCAGCTGCAACAGCGTGGAGCCAATCTGCGGATCCACGCTACGCTGTAAATCCTTTTCCTTGCCGTTGCTTCGACACAAGCACGACGACCGAGTTGGGGGGCGAGAAGAAGGAGATAAAAGTGCTCCCCCATGTCTATAATTAACTTCTCTTGACTCCAGGCGACGTGGATTTTTCAGTGTCGACTTGGCAGGGACCCGCCGCACGGATATTTGGGATAATTTCAGCGCCAAAGGAGACGATCCGTCTTTGCCGCAAAAGAAAAGAGGGGAAGCGAGGCCACTTTGGCTCCAGACCAAGAACAGAGACCTCCGAGACTCCCGTCCCCCCCCCCCCCCCCTCACCGCGCACCCACCTGCAGGTGTTGCGGTTGAACCTCTTGCCCTGGCGCAGACACGACTGCTGGCTCTCCCGGCACTCGCACAGGCAGGTGTCGGGGTTCAGCGGCTGGTTGCCGGGACAGTCGGCGGCGCACACGCAGCCGCACAGCTCGACGTCCCAGCGCTGGCCGGCGGGGCACACCTTCCCCTCTGCTTGGCCTTCGCACTGGCACTCACCTGGTTGTGGGGGGGGGTTAAGAGATTAAAAAGCACAGTGTGAGAAAAAGAAAGTAGTGAACCCTCGAAGATATAAAAACGCACGCTCCTCGCTCACACACCGCTGCTGGGGCTGAATATTTGATGGTCATGTTAGTACACGCATGAACTTCCCAAACTTCACCTTTGTGTGTCACTTCTCATCCCGCTCGTTTACCTCTCAGACTGAGCGTGTTTACAGTAAACCCCCGGTCCGCTAAAACCCTCGACACGCAGCCAGAAACCCCCCCCCCCACCTTCCCTTTAACACTGGGAAAACAAACGCGAGTGGCGGTGCGGCGAGGCCCCGTCGGGCGCCCTCACAGGTGTTGTGGTCCAGTTTCCAGCCCGGATCGCAGCTGGCCTCCGTCAGCCCGTTCTGACACACGCACTCGCAGGTGGACTCCTCCAGGACCCTGTTGGGCCCGCAGAGAGCCAGCAGGCCCGAGTCCAGCGCCTCTGCGGGACATGGCGGAAGAAAACAGGTAATGACACGTTTATCCACTGTGCTCCTTTTGCAGACTTTCATGTTTCAAGCCATAACCTCAGTTTTGTGCTTTTCTGTTCTCTTGCAGGAAAAGAAATCCCCTGTTTTTGACCTCGTGTTGAGGAGCGGACGAGGCCTTGCACAAGCATTGTTCCGCGGACGCCAGCACGAAAGGCGGCAGCGGCGGCGGCGACTGCGGTCGGAGAGCCGGGTACTGTCTTTTTTTAGTTGGCCCACTTCAGCCTGTCGCATACTTGTGGTCACTCCAAAGGCGACTCTCCTGTTTACGTTTGGAGTTTTTCGAGCGCAATAAGTTTGGCTTTCTCCTCTCTGATACCAGAGGGTTAAAAAAAAAGAAGAAAAGCAACAGATTCGTTTCAAGCAGACATCCAAAAAGAGCTTAAATCCTCAGATTTCTGTTGGTGGGCTGAAAGTGGCTGATGCTCTGCGTGATTGGACAAGTGGAGAGCGAAGTAGACACTCCTTGAACAGTGGAAGAAACTTCACCGCAGGGACAATTTGTAACAGATCGTTTGAACTGCCGTCATCAGCGTTAGTTCACCGCGGCGGATGATGTTTGTCTCATGGCCCACGGCCTCCTCGCCGCCCACTCGGTCCCCTCCCACCTACCTGTTTCCCTCATGGAGTAATTGATGGTGTCCGCCGAGAGACACACGCAGTTGACCGGGTCCCACAGTGACCCCGTGGGACAGGGCACCTCCGGCGGGGAGCACCTGTCCGCAAAACACAGACTGTTACTCCTCGCGAAGGAGGGGCGGGGGTGGCTGACGAGCGCTCGTGCCCGACGCGCGACTCACAGGTGGTCCGTCGCCGCCCGCCTGATGATGGAGTGCAGTGGCCGCTTGGACAGGCACTCGCACGAGGTGTGGTTGATGAAGGTCACCATGACGACCGAGCGGTCCATCCTGGGCGGGGACAGCTCCATCAGCTGTCGAGGAGGAGAAGAAAGAGCGTTTATCTTCTGCTGCTGTGCCTCCTCCTTCTTCTCTCTCTCTCTATGGCGTCACACTGACACGCAACTGTTGCGAGGTTGTGCAACTTCACACGACTCGACGTCCGCTTGCAGCCAAAGCGTGTCCCGGGTGGATACCGACGAATCCGTTACATAACGGGGCAGATTAGTTCATTGTTTTTTACATAACTGGGCAGATTAGTTCCCTGTTTGAGGTCGGACGAGCATGAAATGCCAACAGCAGTCGAAAGAAAGAGGCGATTCATTGAAACAGGAACTTCTTCACTCAAACTCTTTGTTTTTTTTTTTATCCCGCTTGTTTATTCAACTACTTGGTTTTCTCCCCCTCCGGCTGGAACAGGCTGCCTCTCAAGCGAGACAGGTGTCAAATTACCAGCAATAAGTGATGATTTCCGCCCCCCCGCGTCACGCACCGTTTTGTTGACCAGCGTGTAGCTGGTGTTGCCGCAGTAGTAGGCCTCGTTGTTGCAGCAGCCGCCGCAGCGGTGCAGCGCCACGCAGCGCGGGAGGTAGAACTGGCTGGTGGATTCGGGGTACTCCTTGGCCACCTCCACGCAGACCTCCCGGGGCTGGCAGGACGTCCGCTGGATCTCCTCCAGGATGACTGGGGACGTGCAGAGTCCGGCATGAAACCCCCTCGCTCGGAGCGTCGCCGCGACAACAAGCTGCCTTTATTTACCTTCCAAAGTCCCGTCGACTTTAAACAGGGGCTCCTTCCTCATCTGACCCCACAGGTCGTCCACGTTGGAGTGGACCAAGGGGCTTGCCGAGGAGGTGGAGAAGGACGGCGAGGAGGCGGCGGCGGCGTGGAAGGACCGCCTCCGCATGCAGTGCTGCATCAGGCTGTATTCGGGGTAGAGGAGCTGCAGGAGCTGGTCCACGCTGGTCACCGTCTCCAAGCTGGGCTGGTCGTCCGACAGCGCCGGCACCTGGACGCGAGTGAGCGGATCGTGAGGAGACTGGTGAGGAGAGCTCGTTTTTCGGCGCGATCAGATAAAACAGGCGAGGAAAATTCGGGCGTCAGACGCAAATTGGATTTGCTTCGACTCTTTTTTTTCTTTTCTCCTCATGGGATACAAATTACAGACGCCGCATCCCGGAGTGGAGATCGTCTCTTATTTACACGCATCCGGCCTCTCCGGTGACGTTGAAGTGGCTTTGCGGAGCTTGTGTTGCTTTGAGGATAAACATCAGCAACCAGAAATTTGACAGTGTCAGCGCCGCTGCTTTTGTGTGGGATAAACACGGCGCGCCGCAGCTGCCAATGTGTTGTGACACGTTGCTGTTGGCTACTGTTGGTTATTAGCAGCGTGCGCGTCCTCACCCCCCCCCCCCGCTTGCGCGCGAGGGATCGGTGTTTACTTCACGTCTCTTTCTTGCGCTTTCTTGTCCTTTTTTTTTTTTTTTTACGGCTGCTCCTCGTCCTGCGCCAATAAAGCTGAGGAGACCTGGCTGGCTGACCCAGTTTCAGACCACTTCAATGGACAGGACAGGGTGGGAGGGGAGGGGGGGGGGTTGCTGTCAGTCAGCACACGCACTGTTATCGTAACGTGTTCCAAGTCTATGGAGGGAAGCCTCAGTTTATAGAAGATATGGCGGTGAGTGAGTCACGCCGCTAATGGTTTTCCTGCCGCTTTGGTGGGACCAGGTGAAGTGTGCCGTGTCGTCAGCCGGGAGGAGCTCCCGTGCCCCCCCCCGCCTCCCGTGTCACAGCTTAAATCTTCCCCCCAGGGAAGCCGAGGGCTTGTTTAGTTTCCCAGGCTGGCACAGCTGGCATAACCTAAACAGAAACCAGATCCCTGCGCGGTTATCAGTCTCCTTATTTATCTCCTCCTCCTCTTCCTCCTCCCTGTCTGTTTCTTAACATCCATCTCCTCTGTATCAACATTTTTCTGTCATTAATCACCTCCGCCCTCAGCTGTATCTTACACACACCAGACCTGATTTCCCCAACTTCTCCCCAGTTCAACTGAAGACGCTCTCGCGGGAGTCCCACTGGTTTTTTTCCCCACCGATGAGCAGGTATATCGGTCCCTCGGCCACACACACGCCACCTCTTCCTCTCCCACGCTTCCCTCCCTCTCTCTCTCTCCCCTCGTCTCAGGCGAGTCACGTGACGCGACGTCACCGGCCCCGGGGGGCCGTGAGGTCATCGGGGGCCCCGGGGTGTGTCCGGCTCCGGAGCGGGAGCTTCGGCGGGATCCGGGCGACGTCCCGATGACAGAAACGCGGCAAAAGGCCGTGAGTCACCCGGTGAGCAATGTGTTTCGCAAATCGGAGTGTGACGGGCCGAGCAGGTGGTGACTTTGAAAAGTAGCCCGTCATTCCCAAGAGCTTTGAAATCAACTGTATTCATCTGAACACTTTCAAATTTCAGAATCTGTAACAGCAGCACAGATTTTAAGTATCCTCAAAGTAATATAACACACACATCCTGTCTTTATGCTGATTATACGTGTCTATTTGGGACTTAATCTTTGTCACTTCGCAAATCTGGAGTCACACAAAAAAACCAGCAACTTCCAAAGTTAAAGACTCCGTCTGCAAGGAGTTCTTTCACAATAAAGGCAGAACGATTAATTGAAAGGGTTGCGAAAACCCCCCAAAAAGCACAGCTGGGCCACGGGTGTCAGCGAAGGTCACCTGTGACATCAGGAGGCCTTCGGCTGAGCGTGGCACCACTTCTCAGGGTCACGCTGCCTCAGCGGGTCGAGGTAAAGGTGGAGGAGAGACTTGTTAGTCGGGGGGGGAGTCTTACCTCCTTGCCCATGTCTCCAGGCTGGTAGTAGTCTGTGTAGTCCTGTCCCGAGCACACGTTGCAGATTTTAAGCATCCATAGGAGGACAGCTGGTATCCACATAGTGAGGAGATGGGAAGGAGGGAGAGGAGAGGAGATATCAGGATGGAAGGAGGAGGAGGAGGAGGAGGCTGCCAGCGGTTTTAAAGCTGGTGGAGGAGTCTGAGGTGGGAAAACCGAAAACAAAAGGAGGAGCAGGGAGGCGTCGCGGGGTCTACAGCTCTGTCAGGTGTCCGCTCGCTCCTCTCGTCATTCTACCCGGGGACGAAGTTGCTCTTCTGGCACGGGCGGCTCGAATCTGGGAAACCAGCGGAATAAAACATGATGAGGAAGTCCCGTCCTCTCCCCTCCTCTCCTCTCCTCTCCTCTCTCCCGTGCCCAACGCGGCTCCTTCCAGCGCTCCCCTCTCAGACGGGTCGCCTCCTCGTGTGCCGCCGCGCCTCCATTCCCACCGACGTCAGGTGTCTCGGAGCACTTGCCGCCGCTGAAGTTTTGTCTCGGGCCTCGTCGTCGCGCGAAAAGAATTCCTGGGGTTGCTTGATCCTTCCCGGCCTTCAACTCGAGTAATTCCTCTGTCGCCGTCGTTTTATTGCTCCCATTTATCTCCTCTGGTCTCTGTAGCCTTGGCTCTCCCCTCCTCGCCCTTCAGACTCGTGCGCTTCCTTCGCTTTCTTTATCTGTTTATTTTCTCCTCCTCCTCCTCCTCGCAACAACAGCTGTGCTTCCCCCCCCCCTCCTGTCTCTTTATCTGCCCTGCTGCTCCCGCGGAAAACCTTCGGAGGGGGATAGCGCTCGCCGCTCCTGCCGCCCGATCCTTTAAAACAACAACAGGCACACAAAAAGAGAAAGAGAGAGCGACGCAAACGCTCGCACGCGGGAAAGTCGTCCAGCTCCTGGAATCGAATGCTTGTCCTCGCAGGGCGAGTGTGCGTCTGGCTCGTGGACGTCCTGCCGGAGTGAATGGGGGGAAAAATCCAAGAATGGGAGGCTTGTGTCTTGTGGGCGGAGTGAAGGCGCTTGGAGGGATGATTCGTGCGTGACAGCTGATTATACTGCCTTCCCCTCCGAAATTGCAGGCTGCGCGGCGTCGGCAGGAGCAGGCAGCGCCGCGGCGCTGGCACACTTTCCCCCAGCCGTCTCTCCTCTTGACTCGACTTTGGCGTTCGGAGTGGAAAGGCCGCCGCACCGGCCGGATCGTTGGTTCCGCTTCAAATCATCCGGCCGGGCGGCCGGGCGTCTCTTCCCCCCCGTCCCCCGCGTCTGCTCCTCCTGGGAGCGGCGGCCGTGGGGGCCGTCGGTGATGAATGCGAGGTGTCTGACTGCGGCTCTAAGTGCCTTTTTATGGGCTGATAATACCTTTCGCCGTCTGTTTGGGACGCTTCTGCTTTATGTCAGTTCCTGCTGATCACCATAAGTGTTTTTTTAGTTCCCGGGAACCCTCGGAGACAGACCGCGAAGTCACAAAGTTGCTCTCACACCTGCGGCTCTCTCTTTTTTCTCTGTTTTCACTCTCTCACACTTCATCAGGCTGCATCTTTGCCCCCTCCTCCTCCTCCCTCCCCCCCCTTCTCTGGTTTGTCCATTCAGGCTCCTTAAAGAGACAACTTTACATACCTCTCTAACTATACCGCCCCGAGGCCGGGAGCCTGTGTGTGTCTGTGTGTCACGGGGGAGGGAGGCAGGAAAGGAGCTCACGTCTTTGTCTAAATCACGAAGTCCCGTTTCATCTGCTTCCAGCGGGCCGCGGCGAGACGACTGGGGAACAAATTACGGGTGGGGGGGGGGGCGGGCTGGAGAGTCAGGGCGAAAGAGGTGTGTCTGGGAAACGCTCGGATGAGGAAACATCCGATTTTTGGGCCAGTCATTGCCAGCCTCCCGAGGATTAAAGACACACACGCGCACGCACACACACGCATGCACGCGCACAGTGGCAAGTGTCTGCTTGCAGTGCGCTTTATGTGTTGAAATCCGCAGAACCAAATTCCACATTCCAGTCATTGTTTTCTCCATTTCATCATGTGAGCCGGGAGCAGGGGATCACAGACGAGTGTGTGTGTGGGGGGGGATTATCAATATGCAAGACGGCCCTTCATCTTAGAGTGAATCTGTGCCACCAAGAGGAGGAAAATGCACCGATTTTAACGCAGGTCACTTCTTCAAGGAAGTTAAACAGCGTGTTTCTCAGTTTATCGCTCTGTCTGTTTAATCCCCCAGTCTCCCGTCTCTGTTTCGGGCTCGCCAGGCACCCTTGTCCTGCCCCCCACCCCTCTCCCCGCGACCCGGCTCCGCGGCAGACAGCGAGCGAGGCCACACAGCCCTCCCATTGTGCTCCATAACCGTGAAAAACTGCTTCCTCTCCTTTTCAGTGTCTGCGGCTGACTTCATGTCAAAAGGGTTTCTTTTTCTTTCTTTTTTTTTTCTTTTTGGTCCTTTTTTCAATCGGTTCCTCTGTCCCGTCTGCGCTCGGCCGGCGTGCTGCCTGGGCTCGCGGGGGGAGAGGACGTAAAAATGTCAGCGATACATCGCAATTGGAGCCCAGTTGGTTCCTTTTTTAATCAAAGGATGCTCGACAAAAGCCAGCATGCACAGGAAGGAGGCTTTATTGTTTAAAAACACACTCTGAAGTGACCTCTTGGGAGGCCAAACGGTGGCCAAAGTGCCCCCCTGGTTGGCAGAACACATCCAACTGCCCTTTTGGCTGGATAAAATACACTAAACTGTTGTCTTGGGGGGCGAAAACGGTGCTAAAATCACTGCTGCGCCCCAAAAAGTCTGAACATTCCACTGCTTGACAAGTTGTGAGGAGGAGAAAGCTCTTATCTAAACCGATGTGTTTAATTCACCTTCAGGGCCGTTTTCATCCAGATTCAAACCGGAGCCGAGCGATCTGCCTCTCACAGCATCTCCCCGCTCGGCTGAATGTGAGTCTTCTCCACTTGGTGTCTGAGCACCGTGATCCCTTGTGTTGTAACGCCGCTAAGTCCCGTAATTAAATGATTTGTGGAGGCAGTGTAATGACGGCTTAAGTCCGAAGAGAGCGACATTCCCCATCACATACGGGATCGGGCGAGTCACGCAAGGAAGCGGAAAACTTCCATCGCAGCAGTCAGTCGTCTCGGTCACCCGGGTCACGATGTTTATCTGCTTTCGCCGCCGCTGAGGTCAGGATGTGGGCTCGCATGCTGGCATGTGACAGACTGTGAGGGCGAAGGTAGCCAGGGTGGCGCTCTGCCTCCACCTCCGCACCAATCACACGGCTCCCTTCGGCTGTTCCTCCCGCACGATAATCCTACAATCCCTCTTTGAGTGTGTGCATCCTATTTTTTGTTTGTTTATCATCTCCAGGGTGTATTTGACTGTGTCACGTACATCCCTCACTGCAACCGACGGGACGTTTATTTCAACTGTGAATCAAGGAAATGCCAACAACCTGCTGGGCAGCAGCAGCCACTGTTGAACTGTATAATCAGTAGAGAAAGACAGAACCAATCAGTATCAATGGATAAGTTATGGCTAAAGTAACCATCTGGTGCCACCTGCTGGCTCAAAGTTGCAAGATGTGACTTTAGAGTTGAGGATATTTTGGTAATAAATTACTCGTCTTTGTGTTATTGTCATCAATATATGCGTTTAAAAAGCTGAATAAACACTCGTATTTGTTATGTGCACGTCCTGGGACTCGAACCCGCGCCCGTAAAGCCTCTGCAACGTTCTCCCAACTCTCCGTTCTCTGGGAAATCTTCCCATTTATACCTTATTAAAGCTAAACTAATTGAGTCTTTGCCATTCATAATTCGAAACATTGTTTTTGGAGGTCTCGAGTTTGCGCTTTTTGAACTTTAAATCAAACTTTGTCTCACTCCCGAGCATCTGCGAGGCGGCCTGTTGCCATAGTTACCCGAGAGAGAGGGCGAGACTGCTCACGTGACCTGGCAAGATGGCGACCACAATGTAGAATGGATGTGAGTGTGAGTGGTGCGTTTTCTTCGCCAGCGGTGGGCTTACCGGGGCGGCTTCTCAACACGCGGCCAAGTTTACCGACGTCGGCGTTGTTGCACGTTATAACCGAGCCATTGTCTGTCTTCCGGCGGGGCGGTGAACGCCGTAAATTAGCTTCTGTCCGCCCTGCTAACTTAACTAACGCTGCCTGCTAACGTTAGCTCTCCTGTAGTCAAAGCATGAGCCCCAATTGTTTATTGTTACTCAGCTGTTTTTTCTCCCTCCTGAACCCGGTTATCCGCCACAGCAATTGTTCGGAGTGTTTGACGTTTGCTCTGTTCACGTTTCCTCTGTTTCAGCACCTGAACTAGACGGGCCCGTTTCGGTTGGATGTGCTGGTCAATTGTTCAACACGGCAGAGAATCGAAAATGGCTTTAAATGTCTTTGGTAAGCAGCTGCATCACACCCCCAAAACCCCCTCTTGCATTTCATGTGTCTCGATGTCAAGTTGGTGCGTTTCTGTTTTCTTTGAGGCTGTCATGATAAATCTGTGCATCTAAATTTTTTGTCATTTTTATTTTTTAACCATAATTCATTCAAAAGAATCACAGACCAAAGTCTGAGGTGCAAGTAAAGATGTTGTAGTTGCATGCAGGAACAAATAAATGCTGCTGGAACAAGAGCGATGACTAAACTATTATCAGCAGAACGCTATTTTATTGCATTTTTATGAGTTTGCGGCGAGAATAATACATGGGACTCGTTGCATTGTGAGTGCAAAAAGGACTGGAGTTGAAGCCCTGTGTGCGATTGTGTGTGAGTCTGTGTTATGTCTGGTTTCTTGCGAGTTTGTCTTGCTGCACGGCTGCGTTGTCTGGAGGAGGAGGGAGAGACATTTACCCAAGGGAGGGGGGGGGGGTGAGGGTTATTCTGAAGACAGGATACCGAGGCGACGGGTGCTGAATAGATAAGACTTGGAGACTGCACACTGAGTGGGCGAGGGCAGGAAGCTGGGCTGTTAGTTTTACGCTCGCGGGGGGGAGGATGGATAAATCCTGGATTTAGGAGATCCTGACTTCAGATGATGCATTTTGACTCAGAAACATCACTGCTGTGATGATATACATCCAGGTAGGCTCGACTGGAGGGGCCAACAGTGAGAACGCTAACTGTTGCACACCGATGATCCCTCCTCCTCTCCTCAGTGTTCCCAATAAATCTTTCTTGTGTCCATTTAATTCCACACGGGGGCACTGTGGGAGAGGGAACCCCCCCCCCCCCCTTCTGAGCTTTCTCTCCTTCTGCCTTGCAGATCATGACGAATACAGGCCGCCTGTCTGGAAGTCCTACTGTAAGTGCCAGGGAAACGTCCTCACCTGATTCTTCTGCCGATTGGGTTTGCTTTTATCTAATGCTCACGTGACCTTTGCAAATCCCTTTGTGACGCAGTGTACCAGCTCCAGCAGGAGGCGCCTCACCCCCGCAGACTCACCTGCACCTGTGAGGTGAGACCCCCCCCCCCCCCAAGACCTATTCACCTCTGCTTTCTGCATTTGTTTGTTTCATCAAATTAAAGCAATCGTCCTATCAACCACGTGTAGAGCGTGCGTGTGTGCGCGTCTCTCCAGATGCTGCATTTGCTGACTCTGCAGAGCTGTTGCAGAGCTGATTGTTTTTTAACTGTAGCCCTCCCCCCTATTCCTTTGTTTCCCTTGAAGGCATCTGTTAAGCTGCCCATAATCCCCCAAATGTTACCTGTTATCACAGCGTCCTTATTCGTGTTAATCGGGAAAGCACGAGCGTGATTAAGGCAGCTAAAAGCTGTTATTTTGTGCAATTGAACGCGTCAGCTGTTTTATCTCTGGTAATCTTGGGTACGGCGAAGGAGACGCGGCTCAAGGTCACGTGCTGCTTCGATCCCGCGCTCCACGGGAGAAGGCGGGATGCATCGCAGCGCCGTGGGGCGGGAGAGATGGCTCCGTGTCACGCCTGACCTCGCCGGAAGTGCGTTGCGGGTGCCCACTCAATCCCAGACACCTCTGGCCCCGAGAGTAGCCAACCACCAGATGTGTGCGTGTGATTTTTTTCGGGGGGGCCTGCGCAGTTTAGGGGGGAACCCAGGGGGGCCATTAGGGATGAGGATTTTGTGTCTGGTGTTGACGTGGATCGTCACTCCTCAGGGTGTGTGTGTGTATGTGTTTAGATGCTGATTGAGCAGCTGTTTGGACTGATGCCCCCCGGCCTTTGCGTGGCCGCCGCCGCTGACCCACTTAAAGCGGGCAGACAGACGGAGTCGAGGAGACCCCCCCCCCCCCTTCCCCTTTCATTCATTTACCAGCAGCCCCCAGTCGTCTCCTGGGAGGTCATCCATATGTGGTTTAATGATGCACCAGCAAACTGTCTGGTACCTCTAATTTGTGCCATGTTGGACCACCCACCAGAGACCGTCATGGCTGGGTGACCTTTCACCACTGCAGGACTCTGCTATATTTAGCATTTGGAGGCCATATTTACGTTTGAAGACTTGTCCTTTAAGGCTTTCCGCCTGTTAGCGTGTCTCCGTTTCAGACGCGTCTTCACCTGATTGAATCGGACGGTAAACACACACACAAACCACGCAGATCTTTTCTTACATTCACTGTTGTTTGTTGCGTCTTTGTTGAGTTATCGGCGCGACAGCAGTTTCGGTGTGAACAAACACGTCATGTTCGGCCTTTTTATCTGACTCATGCGCTCATCCCGGCGCCCACACGCTCACGAACTCGCTCGCCCACCTGCTGCCAACTGAGGTTGGTTTTTTTTTTTACGTACAAGTCCTCAAAGTCTGGGAACTTTTCTCTGCAAGCGCACAATTTGTATAGTCAGAAAATGTGTGGAGGTTTACACACACTGTTGTTGTTTTTTGTGATGAGTAATCCGTGTGTCATTGAGCATCGTCGTCTCTAAACACAAGATATTGTTTTGTTTTTCCTCGCAGGTGGACAACCGACCTAAATACTACGGGAGAGAGTGAGTTCTGGACGTTTTTGCACTTTTCTTCTCTTCCTTTGTTGTTTATTTCTGCCTCTTTACATTCCTTCTCTTTTTGCACCCAGGTATCACGGGATGATCTCCCGAGAAGACGCCGACCAGTTACTGAGTCAGGCCGAAGGCAGCTACCTCATCAGGGAGAGTCAGAGGCAGCCGGGCACGTACACGCTCGCTCTCAGGTTCGTCACAAGGCGGCTTGATTCCCACGATTCGCCGCACCTGGAATTCTGTGGAAAACTGTGAGAAGGAAAAACAGTGTCAGGAACAGTTTTCGGGTCTCGACCGCAACCTGATCGTCATCTCTGACCCCACATAGCGCCTCACCCCTCCCCTCCCCTCCTTTGATAAGTCATCTTTGCGGCGAGGTACTTTGGAACTCATTCGGGGGGCTCGTCAGCGTCGGCCGCGGCAGCTGTCACACTTAGAAAACGGGCGCGTGGCTTACTTTGGATTCGGTTTTGGGTCATTTCAGTCTATTCATAGGCAAGTCATTCTTCCACCTGCCTGTCTTCCTCTCCCGCTCGCTGCCTCTCCGCTCCCTGTGGTTCTAATTACCTTCCATAAATACCCCCCGTCATAAAGCGAAGTCCCAGTCTGGGGGGGGTGGCAGAAAAGGAAAAGGTCTGATTTTGGGTTAATGACGCCGTTTTATCTGGCGCCGCTTTTCGCTGCGATCTTCCGAGGAGCAGCTAATGCGTTGGCCCAGTTTAGACTCGGCCTGGGGTTTATTTACTTCTGCTAATTCTGGCTTTTAATGGGCCGTAGAGTAAAGTTTGGCTCGTCTCAGATCAGGCCTGATCGCCGTCTGGTTCAGCGTGCGACAAACAAACTCTTTGACCTCGTCCCTCAAAGCTGTACCGAGAAAATCAAACGTCCCTTTATTTCAGATTCGGGAACCAGACGAGAAATTTCCGGCTCTACCACGATGGCAAACACTTCGTCGGGGAGAAGAGGTTCGAGTCCATCCACGACCTGGTCACCGACGGCCTCATCACGCTCTACATCGAGACGAAGGTGCGTTAAAAAGAAGGGAGGAAAGAACATGCGAACAAACGTCCAGGCGTCCACCTTCCCTCAGCTGGACGCTTCTCTCCTCAGGCTGCCGAGTACATCGCCAAGATGACCATCAACCCCATCTACGAACACGTGGGCTACACCACCCTCAACCAGGAGCCCACCCTCAAGAAGCTGCTGCCGCTCAGCCCGGAAGCGCCGGACGGCCCCTTGCCGGCCAAGGACGACTGCAACGCGGAGGAGAGGGTGAGAGTTTTTCGGGGGAGCGTTTCACCGCTTGTCATGTCGCTTTCAAACTTGAGGAACTTCAAGTTTGCAAGTCATCTGGCTGGAAATGTTGCCCGTCAACACCACCAAATAAGGCTGCTTATCTGAAACCCTTGATGGATGCACGAGTGTTATGTAAAGATCCGGCTTTCGAAAGCATGAATATGTAAAGTAAAGAAGCCCTGCAGGGAATATTAATGAGGCCAAAGGTGAGCAAACTTGCTGTAAATGATGCAGCAGCAGGAGGAGGAGGAGGATGAGTCCAGAGCGGTTGTGCAAGAAGGTGAAGAAGAGGAGGAGGAGGAGGATGGATGCAGAGGAGAGATGGCCTCCAGCCAAGGGCTCTGCAGTAAAATTACATAACAGCGGTTCGCCTGCAGACACCAGTTATCTCCCGAACGCCGCCTGCTAAGTATTCATGAATCGAGTCTGCGGCCGCTTCATTAATTCTCATTCGGCCGAGGAGGAAATTGGAGTCTGGGAAAGTTTCGGGGTGCGGGCGGAGCTTCGCCTACGCGAGGTAGCCCGACCCTGCCGGGGCGTAGATTCCTGCGAGGGTGCGGGTGATGCAATACAGTTTAAGTGCGCTGCCTTCCGAGGCCTCGCATGACCTGCAGTGCACGACCACCTCCGCCGCACCTCATACATCACTGTCTGTGTGCGGTGGAGGGGCGATAGGGGGGTGGCGGCGGAGGCGGCGGTGGTCCCGGGTACGTGCTTGCTTTCATAATTGGGTGGATTTGCAGACAAAGCAGCGCGGCTGCTGACACGGAGACCCCGAGGAGGCGGACGCAGACGGGGGCATTCATATTTAATACGTCGGCGCAAGACGCCGTTTTGGTGTTGACTTCGATTCCAAGGCCTCGCCGTGAGACTGGATTCACTGCGGTCTGACGGCGTTGAGACAAAAAATCCAATCAACCGCACATTTTTTGGTCACGTTTCTGTCTTAAAAAAACCCCTCACCCGTTGTTTTTGTTGAATGCTTACAAAAAAAGGTCAAAACACCAAGCTTAAGCCTCTAAATCCATCCTGGAGTAACAGGATTTGATGCACGCCTCGTTTGTTTGCAGTCCACTCAGACAAGAAGATCCCTTGCATCTTCCGAGATCGTCTCTGAACACGGTTCTAAATTTAACAGAAATCTGAGGACATGCGGCTGCTTTTTTGTTTGACTGTTTGTGGAGAAAGCAAAGAAAAGCTGCTTCTATCTAAAAGGGAGAAAGAAGACGTGAAAAGCTGCAGGTAAATACGTCCTCCCCCCAAAAAAGAAGGGAAACAAAGAGGAATAAAACGTGTGAACGGGTGAATCAAATTAGCGCTTATTCGTCTCCCCCCCCACCAAGTCCCCCTGGGACAATCGAGGTGGCAGAATAGGTGGGGAAACAACAAGGCTTGCCGCCTCCTCATTGGCCCGTTCCCCTCTCATTGTGACCTGTTAAATTCAGCCATTACCGCGCCGGAGCTCAGCCTCCTCCCTCCCTCCTCGGTCTCTCTCCGCCCCCCTCCCTCCCTCCTTCTCTGTTCCTGCCTGGTGAGCGAGTCGCGGATGGAGAAAGAGGATTAACGCGCAGCCGAGCCATGTGGGCTGAAGCGCTCACCTACGCGAGGCAGCAACAGCAGCAGCAGCAGCAGCAGCAACTCACTCCACAGGAATCTGACCAACGCATCCTGAGTGACCAGTTCTTCACTCTCTGATCGCGAAGCTGGAATTTTCTCAGCTCGGCTTTTGTTTTTGTTTTTCTTCTTGATGTTTTGTTTGGACCCGGTATTGCACCATGCAGCTCCATCAGTATGCAGCGCCTAAGCTGATTGGCTGATCTTTGTGGCTCTTAAACTGCACCATTGGTCCCGTTCCTGCTCCTCACTTTGAGATGTTGTTGTCGCGTGGCTCCGCTTGTTTTTCTTTTTTGCTCCCCGCTGTTTTTTCCTGCAACTTCCGGAGATATTATCCACATTTTTAGCAGTCTTTGTCACCTTTTTTTTCCTAAATTCAGCCTCGATCATTTTTTTCTACTTTTAGTTTTGCCGTTTTTGACTCAGCCGACAGGGCTGCAGGTCCCGCGATGCCGAGCCGGGAGTCGTACGTCGTCAACAGGCGCAAAAAGCCGCTGCGCCGGCGGGGGGAGAAGGACGCGGGTCCGAGGGGCCCCTTGCTTCCCGCCGCTCTGGCTCTGAACGCCGGTCCCATCCCCTCCCTGCCGAGCCCCGGCGCCACTCCGGACGGCGGCCCGGGAGCCCGCCTCACCCCGGCCAAGCCCGCCTCGCCGGCTTCCACCTTCTGGCAACCAATCAGATCCTTTGCCCTTTCACAGCTCACGTCGCTGGTGCGGCGGGCCACCCTGAGGGAGAGCGATCTGGCGCCCAAGTACGAGAAGGTCCACAACTTCAAGGTGAGACGCTCCTTCACTCTTCCCCCCCCCGGTCCCGTGTGTGCATGCGCGTGTGTGTGTGTGTGCTGGTGGTATCGCTGATTCAGCTCAGGGGGTCTTATTCAAATTCGCCGCAGAGGACGCGGAGCGTAAAGAAACACACATTTGTGCATTTTACATTCGGCGCGTTGAGCCCCTGAGTGCTTTTCCATTCAGGAGCGCAAAGGTCAGAGACACAAAGAAGGGAAGTTATTAGCATTTCATTAGCGCAAGTCAAATAGTGCCATAATTGAGCAGATTGGAGCGCCGTCGTCTTCCCGCTCCGTCTCTCGGAGCCTTTTCAGCCCCCCTATTGTGTCTCCGTCATCCTTTTGTCACTTTCTAATAACAGTTTCTGCGGCCTTTCAGGTGCCACTTAATCCTCTTACACCTGCCCTCTTGGTGTAAACTCATTAGAAAAACTATTTAGGTGAACGCTGTCCGACCAGTTTTGTGGTCAACCGTCAGCTCGGTGCCAGAATGGAGAATTTAACCTGCTTGTTTTGTCTGTTTCTTCCACCAGGTTCACACGTTCAGAGGCCCCCACTGGTGCGAGTACTGCGCGAACTTCATGTGGGGTCTCATCGCTCAGGGAGTCAAATGTGCAGGTGGGACACACGTGTGTGTGCGTGTGTGCGTGTGTGCGTGCGTGCGTGCGTGTGTGTGTGTGTGTGTGTGTGTGTGTGTGTGTGTGTGTGTGTGTGTG
>JASSRZ010000022.1:117498-157150 GCA_032164315.1 Malacoctenus gilli
TGTGCGTGCGTGCGTGCGTGCGTGTGTGTGTGTGTGTGTGTGTGTGTGTGTGTGTGTGTGTGTGTGTGTGTGCGCGCGCGCGTGTGGTTGGGACAGCAGGCTAAAGTTAGTCACTTTGACTGTTGACTCATCTGCAGTGGATTGAAAATGTTAAAGGATTCAGTTTGATGCCAGAGAACACACAGTCACTGTGATCATCAGTGTGTTTGTGTTTGTGTGTGTGTGGGGGGGGGGGTGCGTTCGAATTGATCCTCTCCAAACGCCCACGCTCGAATCCTTCCACCATCCGAGCTCACGACGCCGCGTTCCGGGTAGCAACCGGCGCTGACGAGTGTCTCGTCTCCCTCCCGCCTTCCCTTCCCTCTCCAGACTGCGGCCTGAACGTTCACAAGCAGTGCTCCAAGGTGGTCCCCAACGACTGCCAGCCGGACCTCCGGCACGTCAAGAAGGTGTACAGCTGCGACCTGACCACGCTGGTCAAGGCCCACAACACCAAGAGGCCCATGGTGGTGGACATGTGCATCCAGGAGATCGAGGCTCGAGGTGAGCGTGCGAGAGAGTGAGTGATGGAGCAACAATCTCCTCCCCGGAGGAGCTGAGTGGTCACATGGGAGCCGCCGCAGACGCGAGTTTATTGGCTTCAATTGAAGAGCTGAGAGAAACCAATATGCAAAATCAATACAGACGCCCGCCTGGAAGTGATTGAACTTGACAGCTCAAGTCGTCTCCGTCTCTGTGCTTTCCTCATCGGTCCTCTCTGCTCCCGTCCAATCCGCGCGCGCGTGTGTGTCTCCCTGCTGCTTGTGTGAGAGAACATCGATTCAGCGCAAAGAATTTGATGGAAGGCGGACGATCTGTCTTTTCCCCTCCTGCAGGTCTTCAGTCTGAGGGGCTGTACAGGATATCCGGTTTCAGTGAGCTGATCGAAGACGTCAAGCTGGCCTTCGACCGAGGTGAGCGGCCGGTCAAGCAGCATCGCCCCCTCCGTCGGGGTGAAGGAGGGTCTCTGTCCACTCATGCCTGTGTCTCTTTACCCCCCCTCCCCGCAGACGGAGAGAAGGCGGATATCTCCTCCAACGCCTACGAGGACATCAACATCATCACCGGAGCCCTCAAACTGTACTTCAGGGAGCTGCCCATTCCTCTCATCACGTACGACGCCTACCCACGATTCATCGAGGCAGGAAGTACGACTTCTGTTCCATTCTTCTGGTTCAGCACCTCCAAAGTCAAAGGATTCGTTTGACACTGAACGTGTGTTTATTTTTGTCTCTCTCTGTGTTTTTTTCAGAGATTTCCGACCCAGAAAAGCGCCTGGAGTCGCTCCATGAGGCGCTGAAGCTGCTGCCGCCAGCTCACTGCGAGACTCTGCGGTACCTCATGGCCCACCTCAAGAGGTATGGAGCACGCAGCCCCCCCATCTCTCGCCTCGGAGGGATTTCTCTGAATCCTCTCCTCTCTCGCTCTCTTTCTCGCTTCTTCCAGGGTGACCCAGTGTGACAAGGAGAACCTGATGACCAGCGAGAACCTCGGCATCGTGTTCGGCCCGACGCTGATGAGGGCCCCCGAGCTGGACGCCATGACGGCCCTCAACGACATCCGATACCAGCGGCTGGTGGTGGAGTCGCTCATCACCAACGAGGACGTTCTCTTCTGATCGTAGGAAGAGGAGGAGGAGGGGGAGGCGCAGTCGGAAAAATGTGACTTAAAAAAAAGGAAGTACTACCTGCAACAACGGATCAATGAAGGAGAAGCGAGAGTGAGGAGGTGGATGGAAAAGGGCGGAGTTTTCACAGCCACTCGTCCTCCACAAAAGAACAAGCATCTGAAAGGAGACGCCTTGTTTATTTCCTGCTCCCTGATGGGGAGAAGAAGCACTGGCTTCACAACTGTAGACAGCTGGATGAATGAATGAATGAATGATAAAGTGAATCACATCACCCTGAAAGCAACTGAAGTGATTCGGACCTATTGTTTTGTTGTTTGTCTTTATTTCCCCTTTTTTCAGTTGAGTAAACGTAACTACACAGCAACACTACAAAAACAATCGTCTTTAATTGAAAGTGTTTATTTTGGGCTGCTGCATAATTTGACCCAGATTAACTGCGTCAATTCCTCAGTGTTTGCTGATCACGTCCATGTATTCGAACTGTGAAGCCTCTGAGACAAGAACCCCATGCAGACTCCACACGCTTATTTTTTTTGTTTTTTTAATGTCTTGTTTACTTCTGCCAGTAATAAAACAGAGACCCCGAGTCTTTGACCTGAACACGTCTGTGTAATAACGCGCTGGCAAAAAGTATTATTTGAGCTGAGTGAAGCGGAAGATGATGATCACATCATCTGTCTTTTTTTCCTTAAACTAGTGCCATTTGAGAAGGTGGATCCCTTTCCGCATGCCCCCCCCCCACCTCACCCATCCACCCCCAACTAACACGTAAACCACCCCCACCCACCCCTTTTCTACCACCTTAGTTAATTTCTAGCCCCCATTTTTGTCGGGGGCGCTGATTAGTACGCTGCAAAGTAGTGAGCGCCAATTAAGTTTTGCCAAGCAGGTTAAGATAAATGAAGCTGATTTGGGTCAACCTGGATGTAACATATTTATCATTGACAGGTTGTTCTTTTTCATATATATTTTGGGGGTTTTTTCTCCTGTTTTCCACCTTTTTGTTGACTAACTGTGTACTAACTCATCTGGCAGTGTGTGAGCCTTCAGTGATCTGTGACAACTTTTTTTTATGGCATCATCAACTGTTGTTTTTTTGTAATGTCATTGCTGGAAAGTATTTTCTATGTTTCATGCATGGTGGAATTAAATTATTAAACATGAACTGCCAGTTGGTGGTCTGATTTTTCTTCTATTAATTACTTAAGGACAGTTTTAAAGAACTATTATTTAGAGAGAGAGAGAGAAGCAGTTGGGGTGTGTTTATTTCCTGTTTATATCACGTTACACGCCCTCTGCACATGGGCACCGCGTGAACAACTTGCCCGCTCCTGATTGGCTGCGGCTTAATTGATCGGCGCCTCTTTCGGGAAGTGAAGAGACCGTTCAGGTGTCTCGCACAAGTGGTACAGTTTTGCCCCGTTATTCCCAGGAGACCAATGCAGCCTCCAACGAAGACGACGCTGGCCTGCGGGTAAAAACTCCGAGTCTTTATCGGGAAGATGTGTTTAGTGTTGGGAGTTGAGCTCATTTCTAAAAGCGATAAAGTCACACCGCTACTGCGTAGTTACTGCTAACGGCTCGCTAACTCCTCTAGCTTGATGCTACTTTCCGCCCCTAAAAGGTGCAGGTTGTCGGCGAGGATGAGGTAGTCACAATGAGCCTCCCCGAACACACTGGTTCTGTACCTTACTTATATGATAGTTGCAATTTATTATGAGCAGTAAATTGAAAGGTGAAAGCTCGGCCGCCGCCTCGGCTGCCGCCCCCCTACACCGTCGCAGCATGCACTCAACCTTGGCTGTCGCAATGCCTGCCGTCCGTTTTATCCAAACTTGTAACGGATTTATTGTCCTAAATAAAACACAGCGGATAAAAGACGACGTATAACAAACGATAAGTAACAGTTGGAACTGTTCTCTGTAGTTAACTTGTGGTGACAGGAAGTACTGTTTTGTGTCAGGCCACACTCGTCCATGATGCCCTACCGCCCTCCTGTGGACAATATGGAGAACTGCACCTGAAAACTGCACAGCGGCAAACCGGTAAACACAGTCGCCCACTGTGTGGCTGTCTTTGCACATCAACATAACTGAAGTCAATTGTCTTGAAATTACCAATATGTTGTTCAATGTTGTAACATTGGGGGGGGGGTGTAGTCCGATCAGAAATACTTGTTGTTGAAGTGAGTTTTTTGTTTTATGAAATTACATGATGGATGAATAACAAACATTTGTTACAACTCTAACCTTTATCTGTGTTTAACTTATGGTGAGAGGAAGTCCTGTGTTGCATTTCAGGTCACAGGGTGCGCTACCGCCCTCATGTGGACAATATGGAGAACTGCAACTGAAAACCATACAATGGCCTACCGGTAAACACCGTCGACCACTGTGTTGCTGTCTTTGCATGTCAATGTAACTGAAGTCAGTTGTCATTAAATTACCCACTTCTGGTTACATGTTTTCATGTTTTTTGTGGGGGTACGTGGGCATT
Organism: Malacoctenus gilli; assembly: GCA_032164315.1. Taxonomy (NCBI): domain Eukaryota; kingdom Metazoa; phylum Chordata; class Actinopteri; order Blenniiformes; family Labrisomidae; genus Malacoctenus; species Malacoctenus gilli. Next base: position 121,664 of record JASSRZ010000022.1, read on the forward strand.
CGTAGCTCGGTTAAAAATACTTCCGGTTTCTGACATTATCAGGCCTCGTTGGCGCAGTAGGCAGCGCGTCAGTCTCATAATCTGAAGGTCGTGAGTTCGAGCCTCACACGGGGCAGATCTTTTTTGTTTCTGCCTTCAATTTTTTGCGGCACGTGTGGAAAGCCTTTGTTGCACATATTTCACTCTTGGACCAAGCATTTGGTGTCAAATCTTGTGTCCTTACGTAGCTGGAAGAAGTGGAAGGTGCAGCTTTGTTTTGGTTGGATTGATCTTTGCATTTGGGATCTGCTCCAGGACCTCCTGTAACCCGTTTCTTGTATTATAAGTGGTACAGACAGTGAGGTGAGATCTTTTCAGCTACCATGTGGCCTTGGGTATGCACTCATTTTATGCAGTCCTTAGAGAACAGCACAGGTGTCCCTTCTTAAACTACAGGTTTTTTCCTGCTTAATATGCCCGGCTAGCTCAGTCGGTAGAGCATGAGACTCTTAATCTCAGGGTCGTGGGTTCGAGCCCCACGTTGGGCGCTCAATTTTGTTTTCCTTTTTGTATCACCACCAAGATTAGCAAAGACAGTTATTGCTGGAGTCATTGGATTCATGTGATCTTCCCAGGTTTGAAGTCTTTGATTGTGTCGTAAACCTTCATGGACAACATTGATGTATTGATGGAGCAAGCACAGGCGCTCTGTTCTTCTTGAGTGCACAATCAGATCTTTGCGTTCTAAACTTTGTTAGTGAATAGTGTCCTGCGTGTCAATGAGAGTGCGTTTTTGTTTCTGTGAGAGAATAAGTCCTGGATATGTTCTGAAGGGTAAACGAAAGGTATGTGTACGCTCAAAAACTCTCCCAGAATGCCTTTTTCTCAAGCATTGGTGGTTCAGTGGTAGAATTCTCGCCTGCCACGCGGGAGGCCCGGGTTCGATTCCCGGCCAATGCAACATATCTTTTCTTATTGTGGATACGGTTATTTTTTTTTTCTTTGGGCTCACTCTCAGTAATTTTGAGCCCAAAATAGACAGTGGCAGTTCTTTCCCATTGTTCAAGCTGCTTTTTCTGTATGGGGTAGTGAGGATGAGTTGTGTGTTTTTTTGTTTTTTTTTCCGGTCAATTTTTTTTCCTCTTACAGGCCTCGTTGGCGCAGTAGGCAGCGCGTCAGTCTCATAATCTGAAGGTCGTGAGTTCGAGCCTCACACGGGGCAGCTTTTTGAGCGTTAACGTATGCTCAGGGTGTTTTTAAAGAAGATGCACCACTTCCTGTGTCAAAAATCTGTTTTGGATTTGTTTGGAACAGGACTGGCACACTGGTCCCATAGGGCAGGCTTCCCAGACTCCGGAATTAATTCAGTGATGGTTAGCAAGCTTCTGCCTAGCAGGGTGCTGCCATACTAATTCAAAGTGGTTGTGTTAGGTCAGGAAACATCAAAACTTAGTAGTTTTCATCCTTCCCTTACCTGGAGTTAAATACAGTGGGTGTGAAATAGAAAGAAAAAAACAAAACAAAAACATTATCACTCCCCGTCGGGGAATCGAACCCCGGTCTCCCGCGTGACAGGCGGGGATACTTACCACTATACTAACGAGGAGATGTTAGCTCCTCCTTAGCTGCTTGATTTTGGACCTGAACGCACCCAGTAGGGGGCGGGGCCTTTGTGAGTCATGGTGGCATTCCTCGTCGACCTCTCCCAGGTGGCTTTCAGCATGAGTGCATTGGTGGTTCAGTGGTAGAATTCTCGCCTGCCACGCGGGAGGCCCGGGTTCGATTCCCGGCCAATGCAACTGCATCTTTTTTACAATGTGTTTTTATGAAGTTCATCAAGCTGAACGGATCCCTCTTTATCAAGAACTATTGTTTATGCTCTCACAGGCCATGTAATAAAGTCTATGATCTGTGTGTTGAAGCTGTTTTGGCTTCAAGACAGCTGGAGTTCAGTTTCGTAAATCTAATGTCTGTTTGGCATGTATTGTCTTTTCTGGTGTTGCTGTGTTGAACACAGAAAGTTTGCTGCACAGACACAAGGATCTGTAGACCACGTGTGGGAACAGTGAACAATTATTGTTTTTGTATTGCAGTTTTCCACTCGGTGTTTGCTTGCAGGCAGTCAGACAGTGCTGAGGTATGTGGATCTGTGGACTGAAGGCTGATTATGGAAGTCTGCAGACACCATTGGACTCTGGCCTCCACCTTAGGGGCCAGTCAAGGAACTGCAGTTTTAAGAGGCCAACAAGGTTTTGAGTCAGTGTTTGTAAAACAAAAGAAATAACGCTTTTGCAATTTCTGCCATTTGTTGTAGGAGATCAATTAAAATATTTTGGACTGAATGTCAATGGATTTTATTAACTGTGCAAAGTCAACGACAGCTTCATGTTACTGTTCTGTGTCAAACCGGTAAACAAACCGACGCTGTCAAGGAACGCTCCTGACGTCGAGGTTGAAACATTAAAGGAAAGCACGGCTGACATCTCTTTGTTTACTTTCTGTGAGCTCAGCATTGAGCAATCTTTGCAATCAGACATCACAGTGGAACTTTCCCAGAGATCACCCTCCCCTACAAAGTTGCATGTGACGTGTTCCTGAATAGCCGTAATGCTGACACGCAGGAGGCATTTTGACAGGCGTGTCGCGGTTCTTTGCTTTTTTTCCCCCCTGTCACTGAGGAGCAATCAATCAATCTTATCATCCCGATGCTTCAGAAGACTCTGAAGGCAGGCAATAAATCTACTGCACTGCATGCTCTTCACGCTCACAATAACTGATAGCAAGCCAACAAACAGTAAAAAATACCTTTGCTGACAGATTAAAAGCAACATTCGGTGGTGTCCAGTTTATGGTTTTACATAGAAGCATTTCCAAACGGTGGGTTCTAAGAAGAGAGAATAAATACAACCAGTGTCATGCTGCTTTCACGACCTGGATCCATGTTGCAAGACAGACTTTATTGATTGATTTAAAATTGTTTTTGTCTTGTTTCAGAGATTTACAATCACTCTTCCCAAACAGGTGAGCGAGAGCAGAAAGGTCTGTTGGAGAAAAATGTCTAAATAAGATTAAGGAAAAAGCTCTTGGATTGTATGAAATCCGGTCAGTGATGGACATTGAACGTTACATCAATGTGGCGAAATGGGCAGGGACGCGCATGCGCATTTTCGTGTTTGCATTCCTCCCTCCCTCCGGTGAGACTGACAGCCCGTTAGCCGCCGCTGCTGCTCGCCGGCAATGATACAGCAAACACGGACGCGGTAAGATACACAGAGATGGACCTAACCAGCACTTTTTACCACTACAAGGACGGATATTACTCCAGCACCGTGTTTTATTGACATCAGACGGTGGGGGTGTTTTAGTTTTGGCTGTGTGTTTTGGGGAGGGGGGACGACGGGACGGCGGAAAGAGTAGACTCTGCGTCCGGGAGGGGAATGGATGCGACGGCTGGTTTCCTGCGACATTCACCGGCGAACGAACAGGGACATTCACTGTGAAGACCACCGGGCAAAACGCACCTTTGGTTACAGTAGCCTGGCTTCCTGCAGCAATCAAATGAGGTGATAACTGAAAGTTGTAAAGAAGCGCAGCTAATCGTTTCTGACGATCGGGCTCGGCTTCGAGCTAACCACCAGCTAGCTGGTTTTCGCATTCTTTGTTTATTTTATTTGCCTCGTCGAATGCGGTGTTTCCGTCTTGCTGATACGTGCATCAAGAAGAACAACGCAGTTTATAAGCTTTTATTTGGGTCGTCCACATTTAGGGGCGTTTTGCGGGCTTTTAAAGGACATAAATCATATGACTTCTCACTTATGGCTTGTTAGTATCGCGGTACTGCAGCTGACCCAGCTAGCTAGCATCTGTTAGCGAGTAGGTAGCGAAGAGAACCGTCTGGCTTTCTGAACTCCTCTCGCGGGACTAAGGATGCACCACCAGGACTTCTCGGGGGACCCTCCGGGCACCGGGAGCCGCAAAACGGCTTTCCACTACCGGAGAGGCAGCAGCGGGGCGTCCGCGCCGTCCGCGGCCGGCGGCGGAGGAGCCACCGCGGCTGACGACAGCGCGAGCCAGGCTGGGACCTCCTCCCCCGGACCCCACCACCAGTCCCAGTCCCAGTCCCAAGCAGCTGGAGCCCAGGTGAAAAAGAAAAGCGGCTTCCAGATCACGAGCGTCACCTCCGCGCAGATCAACGTGAGCGGCAACAACAGCCTGGCAGATGACACGGAGAGCTACGATGACATGGACGAGTCCCACACGGAGGACTTGTCCTCCTCGGATATGCTGGACGTGTCGGTGTCCCGGGCCACGGATACGGGTGTGCCAGAGAGGAGCTCCTCGGATGAGACCCTGAACAGTCTCCATGGGGTGGATACACCCGGAATAGTGTCACCCAACGAGCCCCTGCAGCCTCATCCCATCGCTCAGGGGTCTCAGCAGCACGCGTCCATGGTCAACGGGACGATGCCTCATCACTTTTACCCCCAGCAGGCCCACCATCATCCTTCTGACAGCTTGGGAGGAGGCGACCCCCCTTTGCCAACCCTTCCCGTTGCTCCCTTGGCTACCTCCAGCCCAGCTATGGTTTCAAAATCCGGGCCCGGCCAGTCCCAGAGGCCACCCGTGTTGGATAACACTAAACCTGCAGGGGCAGCAAATCATCAATTACCCCCTGTTGTGAGTGGGCCAGCCGCTGATCCACATGTACAAGGAGGTGTGAACATTTCCAATGTGTCTGCAATCCCTGCTGCTGCAGTTCCCCCTTCAGGGTCTGCAGGTTTTGACAACACTAATGTGACCGGGCACGCAGTCCCTGCGGGAGGAGGGACGGGCCCGTCCGCCGCTGCCCCCAACACTCAAAACCAGCACACTCAAACGGCCACCGGCTCTCGTTTCCGGGTGGTCAAACTGGACACTAACTCCGAACCTTTCCGCAAGGGGAGGTGGACATGCACAGAGTATTACGAGAAGGAGATTCCTCCCCCAGCTACATCTGACGCACTCAAGGGTGCAGAGGTGACTGCAGAAAGCGAGGCGGGTAATGCAGGGATTAGTCCAGGTGGACCTGCTGTGCAGCCACCTCACACCCTGCAGCCCTACCAGCCGCCGAGCCAGGACTTCACCAGTCCACAAGCCATGCAGAGTCCACCGCAGGGACTCGCGCAGCCCCCTCCCCTGACCTATGTCCCCCCACAGGAAGTGGTTGGAGGAGCTCACGTCCAGAAGCCAGTGGTTCCCGTCACCATCCCACCAGCAACCCCACAGGTCGGTGTGAGCCAGCCCCCCACAGTAATACCTCAGCAGTTGCCCTACGCTGTTGATCCCCACCAGGTCCCACCCCAGGGGGGCTACCCTGCACCTCAGCTCCATGGAGGAGTCCTGAGACAGCCAGATTTCATCCAGCCCACTGCTCCGTTTCAGACGCAGGTACAACCTCCCCTGCCGCATGTTGGCACAGGAATCTCGGTTGCGCCTGTGCCGGGGGTCCCAGCGCAGCAGCCGGTTAGCATTCCTCAGCAGCTGTCCCACCAAGGGCAGGTGGCCCCCCCTGCTCAGCCAGCGTTTAATGTCGGCCAGCCACAGCCTCAGACCCAGCCTCTGTCACAGCCGCAGATCCAGCCCCCGTCTGCCGGCACGGTCCCCGTCGTGCCCACCCAGGGGACGCCCTACATGCCTCTGACGGCCCTGCAGGCCGACCTTCAGCCCATCCTGACCCCAGGCGCGACTTTGAGCCGAGGTCCCGGGGCTGCTAGCTCCCTCAGGGCCTCCCAGCTGGAGGACGCCCAGAAGCTTCTGCTCCAGCACCAAGGCCTGCTCGGCTTTCCCCGTCTGGGGGGCGCGGCGGTGGGCGGCGAGGGGATGGCGGAGGCCAGCGCTGCCGTTGGGACCCTGGCCCACATGGGGATGTCCGCCGAGGCCAGTGCCTTCATGGTGGCCGCGGCTGCAGGACTCCGGACCCAGCACGCCGAGGGCGAGGAGGACAGGTGAGGACGGGCGACCTTCACTGCTTGATCTGTTTGTCTTGTGATGTTCTTCATCCAAACTCAGAGTCTTTCTGATGCTCTTTAGTTCAAGAACAGATTGTGCGCATTTGCTGCCCTGCTTTCCTTCATATCTTGAGTTAAATGTTGCACGTCTGCTCGATCCTCTGTGCCCTGAGCTTCCTGCGACGCGAGACGAGTGGAAAAAGGCCTCGCTGGGCATCGGCTGATGTAAAACATCAGCGAAGCTGCTGAGTCACTGGCTCTCGCTGTGACTCAGCAGCTGCTGTGCACCCGTCGACCCCCCCCCCCCACTCCATCATCACCATCCATCCACCGCTGTTCTCCCCCGGCCCCTGCTTTGTGTCGGTGGACCTCCCCTCTCCCCCGTGATGCTGCTGAATCGCTCCGTCACCCCTCCGTCTCCTTGGTTGCAGTCTTTTATTAGACACTGGGTCTGTTGATGTGAGCTGCGCCCGAGGGGGGGAAACTGTGCGGCGGTTAAATTTTCACGTTCAAGCGCCAAAATAGACACTTCTCTCTTCTTTGGCTTGTTCTAAGGATTTAAATACAACAGCGAGTAGTGTTAAAAATCACTGAGCTGCTGCAGATGAGACGACGGGCCTCTCTGGAAGATGCCGTGGAGTGTTTTGTGCGTGCTATAAAATGTGAACCGAGGAGAAAAGAGGCTCTGTTGTGGACGCAGTGTAGTGTTACCACTGTTCCGTCCTGCGTTCTGGTTAAGCAGGAGATTCATGTTGTGAGTACAACAATAATGCCTGCAGGGTATGAAGGGAGCGCAACCAACCACCGTCGGCCTCACCCAGTCACCCTTAACCGAAACTTCGTATCCCTGATATTCAGTTGTGTTTTTTGCCTCAGATCAACAGTTGGGGAGGCCAAACGGTTGAGGACACTGGTTGTCATTTACAGCTCCGCAGGTTTGCAAAGCGTTGATGTATTGTCAGCTGTTCACAGTGTGTCAGGGAGTCGGAAAAACAGAGGGGGTGGGCCGATAACTGCTGGTTCCAATGTTGATGTAATCTCAGTGATATTCAGCTGCAGACAGAGCGGGACTGTACTCTGTGTGAAGGCTTCCCCCCCCTCTCAGCGGCTCATGTCACCCCGTTAACCGCGTGGCCTCCTGCACGCCGTCCTTAGCAGCTATCGGCCCATGTGTGCGCCTGGGCTCCTGCCATGAATCAGCCACTGTCCCCCCCCACAGCAGCAGCAGCAGCAGGCGCGCTCGGCGCAGACACGTCGCCCTGTGTCTCTGCGGCCGGCGCTGCTTTCAGTTCGTCTCTCAGGCCTCCGTGCATCTTGTCTCTGGTCCAAACTTTGCTCTCAGAATAACCTCCTGCCACTCATGCATACTCGCAGTTTCCTGCTCAATCGGTCTTGCCGGTTCTTTGCAGGTGAAGAGACAGAGACTGATTCGTGGTTCTTTTGCCCCCCCAACGCTATCGTGCCACAGCTGTCCCCCGGCGTGACCGCTGCCGGGCTGTAAAACAAGGAGCGGGGAAGGCGTGTCGGCAGGACTCTGATCGCTTCCTTTTTGCTCCCCGCGCCCACGTACGCCCAGGACAGCGATATCAATCAGCGCTTTCAGCGGCCCCCCCCCAGGCTGAAACCCGGCCCGCAGGTCAGCGCCGGTATGGTTCGCCGCTTGGACGCCGGCCAGCGCCTGCCCCACGTTGGAGGGAAAACACTCCTGACCTTCATGCGCCCACTTCCCACTCGACTCCGCACCTGTCGCCTGTGTCATATCAATACATTTCGTCTCTTTCCGTCAACAGTAGCAGCTTGTAAAGCCATGGATTCCTGCGTACAGTTTGCAGAGAAGCCATAAAAAAGCTGCAGGCTCATATTTGTAGACTTGACAATCAAAATAAGCTTTTTTTTCCCCTCCCTCAACAGCCTTTTCAATGTTTCACCACTGAAGCGCAAAGTTTTTGCGAGAGTTTAATGTCTCCGCAGAGCAACGTTTGGGACTTGCGCGGCTGTATTTGTGTCTTCCCTTCGGTGTCGCGTGACGTTGGCGGTGAGCCGACGCCAAAATTACGCGCGGCGAATGCTTTGGCGGCTCACCGTGTGATTTTCAGCTTCGCCTATCATGACACAAAGGATTCATACGCCCGGATAGATCCGAAGAAAGATCCATTGTTGGTTTTTACACATGATGCAAATGAGTAAAAATGAATCATTTGAAAGCCAAACTGTTTGTGTTTTTATGAGTTGATTTTATGACCATGACTTCACTCTTTGGAGCCATTAAAGGTTGGAGGCAGAAAGGTTTTTTTAATGGCGTCGTCGTTTTGCTGTTTCCTTCAAACACGGTCATAAAATGCAGGTTTTCTGGCAGGACTTCAGACGTTCACCATCTAAACAGCTGATTTACTGCTCCTATGTTGTTTTTCTAGCCTAAAACTACACAGACGATGGATCGGATCTGGCGTGGAATGTTTTAATCTTGTGATTTATGAGCATTTGAAGTTTCGGCCTCGTCGCTTCGAGGCGTGTTGTGCAACTTTACGTCTTTTCAGGGTTTGGCCTTGAGTTTTGTGTCGCTGAAGCGTCCGGCTCCTCTCTTCACGTCGCGGACTTGGTGTTGGTTTACGACTCACTTTCGCGGGGAGTTCTCGTCTCTAATTTGTCTGCTCGTTTTCTTCGCTTATCGTCATCTGCCCGTCGGCCTCGCGCTTGCAGTTCTACCGGCTCTGACTTGTAATTTAGTGCCGGCACGCCCATGTGTCAGCGGCTTACCCTTTTAAAACACGGAGCTTGTATACAAAGCAGGGGGAGTGTCGTGATGTGGCGATAAATCATGCGACTGTTCTTTCTGTCTGGATTTGCAAAATCTCGAGTTCAAAACGGTTGTTTTTGGAGACGTGCTGAGAGTCGGTGGGCGGCGTCTCCGTCCTGTCAGATACCATCCGTCACACTTCAAGGGTTGCTGAATTTTTGCCGTCAATTGGACTCAATGTCAAGCTCTCGCTTCAGCCGGGAGGGACGATCCAAGCTGTTTGTCCCCTCCTGCATGTCTCTGCCATGCCGCCACAGAGCCACAAGGTGGCAGCGCAGGCTCTCAAATCCACCCCCCTCCTCCCCTTCTTGAAGGACATCCGCTTATATAAGCCTGATGTGCTTTGAGAGTCGGTGACCTAAAATCGGCCCGCCAGCAAAGTGGAAACATCCTTCCTGCACGCAACGGACGAACCCCAGATCAAAGTCCGGGTTTTAGACGCGACCAGTGGGCAGCGAGACCCCTCTGACGGTCAGGAACGGCTGGTCCACGTCTCAGCAGCGGGGTCGCAGAGACGGATAATGTGTCTCTCGGCATGATTTGACATGCAGCAGGGCAGCGTGCTGCGAGGGAATGCAGCAACTGCAAAAGTATTCGTTTGAGGCCTTGATTGAAACAGGGAGCAGTGTGCAGGTCTAGATTATGATAGAATAATTCAATAGGCTGTGTCGCTCTCTGTTGTCTTCGTATGTTGAAATGACATACGTGCTCCCTCACGTGCCGGTTTCCCAGAGGGTTTTTTTTGGACTCCTATGTGATACAAGCCAGTCTGCAGCTTTTTTCTCATGCTTCGCTGTCAGAGTGCATCTTGGCGTGCATAATGCACTCAGACCCTCTCTGGCTCCTACACGAGACGTGTGTATATGTGGGGGGGGGGGCAGCGCGGCACATGGAGCCGAGTGGACTTGTGTCACGTTTGCGCGCCTTGTGCTTCCATGCAGAGCGGCGTGTTCGTAAAAAGAGTCTCGGGTCAGAGAGGCTGCGCTCCAGCTCGTCTGCCGGCGTGTGTTTATGGCCTCATCCGTTGAAGTACTTTATGGTGTGTGTGTAAGAGATGGGAGGTGTTTACAGGAGAGCGAGAGGAACTTTTTTTTTGATATAATGGAAATCAGGAGGTGGAGAGGAAGTGATTTTCAGTTGGAGCCCCTCCTGTCACGGCCTCTCCTATCTGACACCTGCCGTGCCGTATTTCTCCCTCCGACTTTCCTTCCCCCGAACGTTTTGCAGACCTGTCCGTTCTTCTCTCCGCCGAGCGCGATCCTGTTTCATTTCTGCCTCTGCAATTTTTTTCCCCACACCTTTGTCCCAGAGAGTCCTTGAAGGCATCGTGTCATTTTTCCTGTTCGATATTAACTCTCGTCTCCTGCGGTTCCGCCATTTGGTCGCTCATTTATGTCGTCCAGGATCGAGTGCACGTGTGGTCAGCGGCGCTTCAGAGAGCCCGATGACCATCCAACCGTTCAGCCTGTTATTTACCTAAATTGGAGAGAAAAACAAAACTTTATTGAATGTTTATTTCTATTTGTCATAAATTGCCGGGCAGTTGATGTCTTCCAAAGCCTCTTGTTTTCATTTGAAGGTCGATCGCCGTCCTCTTCGCAGTAACTCAACCGCTGGACGAGCTGTTCAAGAAAAACATTGATTCTGCCTGAAAGTGACACCTCCCAGCAGGACGTCGCCGCCGAGCTAAAGATAAACAATAACACCTCTGCGTAGAGTTTGATTGTTCAGCGTCGGAGCTTCTGCTGCCTCCCCCCCTCCTCGCTGATGAAAGCGCCGCCGGGTCGCCGCGTGATGCCGGCGTGCCGCAGCGGGCCTCCCGGCAGAAGTTGCTCAACCTCCGCTGAGAGGCTCCGGCGCCGACAGGCCGACTCGGAGCCGCGTTTTTCCGAGCGCTCCACGCACGGCCGTGTGACCGGCGGCTCGCAGCGTCACTTCCTGTGACGCCTGACTGTTGTAGAGGTTGCGTAACCTTTTGGTTGTATAATATTTGGATTATTGGGCGTGAAGAGAGCAAAAACTTTGATACGAAAAGACTTGGAACGTGAAGACGTGGAACGCCATCTTTCTAATTCACGTTTCTCAGCATCTTTCAGCCTGTTGCTCTGCAGATTAACGGATGCTGACGTGTTTGTCTCCCTGTTGGATTAGTTTTGTTTCATCCCGCCCTCCATGAGCGGAAAACAGTTATTCTTATCGTGTTAAAATGCATCCGGCGGCCGCGTTGGAAGCCGATCCCTCATCCATCATGAGAATCAGACGCGTCGGCGCTGCCGCTGAACCAGCAGGCATGCGGGGAGCCGCGTCGCCTCCCTCCTTCGTGGCACCCGGGCTGGTTATGTAAGGCGTTTGCGTGCATGGCAGAGACGGATTCACTTACGGTCCACGGAGCTCAGGCCCCGGGGGTCCGTGATGCCATGAGACCTGTTATAGGGAGGGGGAAGGGGGGGTGGGGTGTTCCTGCTTGGCGCTTGGCCACAGATCAGGAGGGAAGACGCCCGTCTGCTCACACGCAGGAGCCCCCTTATTGAACAGCCGCAGTGACCAGCTCGGAAAAATGGCCTCGTCTCGGACCAATTCTTGCGTTGTCTTATTTTTAGAAGCCAGCCGGCGCTCGCTTCTTCCCGCGCTCTCCGACAATTTGGAGGGAAAAAAAAAAAAGGGCGCCGAGCTTTGGGTCGTGGTTCATCTTGCCGCGTGCGAGGCCCGAGTCACAAAAGCCTCCCCAAACCGGATCCTGCCAGTCTGCAGACACGCACATGCTCGCGCAGCAGCTGATACAAGAACACACACACACACACACAGGATGCACTGGCGCACACACACAGGCCACATGCCTCCCTACTGCTTGAGAAGAACTGATGCGTGAGGAGGCAGGCGATTGCAGACGATGCAGCGGGGGGAGGATGCGAGAGGAAAGACGGCAACGTTAAAAAGTGAACAAAGTGATCGGCTTCCTTTTTTTTTTTTCTGCCTCCCGTCGTGACGGTTGACGGCTTCCAGTTGTGTTGCGTTGTTTGCGTGAAGATGGAGGCGTCTCCTCCCTCGAAGTCCTCTATTTTTCCTCGGGCCGAGTTGGACCCACGTTCGGACCACACACGCGCACGGCTTTCTCTCCAACCGCACAATGAAAGTGAGGGCGAAAGTGTTACTTACACCCAGCTGGGTGCTTTTTGTGAGACGGAGGGGAGGCTGGAGCTGTGCAACAAACACACAAACGCTCGCCGCTTGTACGGTCGATTTTTCACGAAAAACGACACACTTGTTTTTCTCCTCGCTCTGCGTCGGTTTCTGACTTTACAAGCTGGTTTTAAACTCTTAACTTCTCCAAATCTTCCTCAAACCATCGCTTGATTAGAACTGTCTCTAACCATTTCACACACAGCCTTGTTTGTGTGTATCTCTTATGTAAGCGCCACAGGGTGTGGCAAAGATGCGCTGCCGATTCCTTTTCTGAAGGCGGAAACGTCGGCCAGCTGCGTGGCCGAGCGTGCGGCGGCGGGGCTTATCGGAGAGTTAAATCGAGCGCCGCACGCCGGGTTTAGCCACCGTTTGGCGAGGTTGTGTTCTCAATAGTGCGGCAATTAAGTTTAGGAGCATCAACAAGGTCGCCGGGCCAACGCGGAGGATCTTCAAGCGCCGACTTATTTCCTCCTCCATGGTGCTCCTCATTGCTGCGCCGTCTATACGTAGCGTCTGCGCACAGTGGCGCCGGTGATATATGGGTCAGCCCTTTGTACCGCACGCACAGATACATAATGAATGAAAACATCCCATCCGTGACGCAGGCCGCGCCACAGTCGGCCGCCATTGGGCGGCCCGTGTCCGCCGCGCCAGCCCGCCATTGGCTGCTCCGCCAGTTCGGGCTCCCCTTTGTTCGGGGCGAGCATGCGTACGCCGACCCGGGGCGGCGGGTACACGATGTACAGATGCGCGGTATGGAGGAAGTTGGGAGACACTCCTCCAATCTTTAACGCTCTGGTCATTTGGATCGGATGCTCGGAGTCCGAGTGGCGCCTCGGCGTGCCCGTTTGGCGAAACATTTGTTCCCACTCACTGCCTGGTTTTTTGGGGGGGAGGGGATTAGTGACACTTACAGTAAAGGGAAGAAAGGCAGACGTGACCTCCGCTTAATGAGGTTAACGCTGTCTCTGCGTGTGTTCAACTGGATCCCACCAACAAAGTCTCGGAGCGTGCGCGCGCCCCCCCCCCCCCCCTCGCCGCCATTTTGTCGGCTCCACGGGCGCGCGCCCGTCATCGACCTGGGTCGCGTCTCCCCTTTGTTCTCTTCCTGCTTCACCTTCACAGTTTCTGAGCGCGGCAGCAGCAGCGACCTGCCAGTTTCTGCGAGGTCGGCTCCGGTGGAAGCCTCCCAACTGATGTGGAGCGACGATTGAACCACGCCGCTCGCCTGTCAACATCGCGGGGGCAGGTTGTCGCTGTCAACCGGCGGGAAACGATGCGAAATTGGGGAGTGGCCTGCGGGCGAGCGTGCTAACGGGGTGTGTGGCCGAAAGTAGCTCATCTCATTGGGCGCGTCGCCCTAATCTCTGCTGACAGTTTACATAACAACAGGAGGAGGCGGCGGGCGGCGCTCCGCTTACGCAGGGACATCAACGCCCACCCGCCTACGTCCTTCCCGCGCGCACCCAATCGCTTCCCAGTCTATACGTGATCCGGGCTTAGCGAGGGGGGGGGGGCGCAATCGGGAGGATTTAACCCAGTGACGCGCGCTCCCGCCGTGTGCACCCACACTCTCCCGTCCTCCACAGCTCCATCCTGGTCTCCATTGTTGGCCGGGCTCCCCCCCCAATGTGCATCTCCCACTGCTGAGGGGAGCCAAGGGGGTCGGGGGCCAAAGGGCGCAGGTCAGGAGGAGGCGCGGGGTTGGCGTCGGGTGGTTGCAGGGTCTTGTTTTGGTGGTGGTTGGAGGGGGGGGGGGGATCCCGTTGGGGTGGGTGTTTACGTTTGATCGGCTTTCTTTGAAGCCCGAGAGCATCAATGAGAGAGAAGGGGCTGTCCGGGATAGGAGCAGCGCGGGGCGCGCCGGACGCTATGGCCCTAAAGCTGCTCTTCTGGGAGCTGGAGAAGCATCTGAAGAGGTAACGATGACGGCTGTGGTGTTGTCCCGTTTTGTGGGGGGGGGTTGGGGCCTCTCGAGGGGTCAGGCCCGCGGCGGGGGCCTCGATGGGCTATGTCGTGACGGGTTTTTTTGCGCCCGATTGTGTCCCGGTTGGTCAGAACTTTCGGAAGCGAGACGATCCATGCAGGGCCCGAAGTGTCCAGATGTGACTGAACATGTGAAAGCAATGCCCCCCCCCTTCCTGCTCCCCTTCAAGGCATCACCTCAGCATGTTCTGCTGCTCTACCCTGAAGGGCTCCCAGCGTTTACAAGGACACGGTGTTCTCACCTCCACACGTGCATGCTCAGCCCGGCTGTGCGATGCGATCAGAGCGCCAACGATCGATTGCGCATCCACGAGCTCATAACCCCCCCCCCACGACTTGAAAGTCGCGCTGTGGATGCTGCAGAAAAAGCCCAGTGATCACAAATACACTCGAGTCGCCCAAGGCCAATAAAGTAAACGTTGACACATCCCTCCGAAGCTCCCAGTTCTCCCAGCAACCATCGAGCTCAACTCATACTTGTTGTCAAACACTGAAGCACTTTCTCAGGAGGGAGGGCGAACAAAACTGATCGGTGGGTTCCCGCTTTCTCTGGAACCCCCCTCGGTCCCCTTGGAGCCCATCAGTCTGGCGCCGGTGCTCGGAGGAAGTCGAAACACCCGATGATGTCCCGCCCGCCCGTCTCTGACCCACTAACTCGGGATGTGACGCCGCTTAAGGTGCTTAAAGCGGGACAGGTCCCTGCAAAGGAGCTCTGTGGACCGTCCGCCTTGTTGTCAGGGAGAGCTCGCCGTGCTTCCCTGTTTCCGTGCTGTTAATGCCAACGGTGTCGATCGTGACGACATCACGCCACGGGGGGGGGGGGCTGATGTTTCCTCCAAAGCGTCGTCATCTCGCACGACCCCCTTCAGTTATTAGGCTTCTTTGTTCATTTCAGTACAATTGTAATTGTTGACATTTCACTGTTTTTTCGTTACTTTTCTTGACATAATTCAACAGAAAAAAATAAAATTGCTATTTCAGGTTATTATACCTCAATATAAATACTTTCTCATTCATTAGTTTTGTCGTCGTCGTTACTTTGACAGTAGGATCTGCTTGTTTCCAGCAGATTTAGCTCTTGGCCGCAGTTTTGATTTTGAACACGTTTGACTCGCTGCGCCAGGGTCGAAGCCGCTGGTGAGCGGCGCCCGGTCGTTAATGGGGAGGAGAGGGGTGGTCCCGTTGCACCGCGAGGAACAGCGTGTTCCCGTTTGCAGTCCGTCCAACGGCCCAGCGAGCGGACAAAGCCGGGCGCCCGCTGTGTCTGTAACCCCACCCGCTCCTCCCTCTGGAGCTCTCAGGTGTCACGTTCACCTGTGTTTGACGCGAGGGGGGCTGAGGTCAGCTGTCGCCCACTCTTACCTCGGGTCATCCAGGGCCAATTGATAATGAGCTCTCAAATTACATTGAGCCTGTGTGGAGTCAGTAAATCATCTTGACCCATTAATGGGCGGGATTGGACCGATAGGGGGCGACATTGTTCCACACAACAGCTTGTTATTGCTGAGCAAAGTTTTTTTGTCCTTCCCCTGCTGAAAATAATAAAAAGAAAACCTAAAAAAACGTCATAATTTAAAGCTAAATATAAAATAAGTCATTTTAATTGGAGATTATAGTTTTAAATGTTCTTTTTAAAGTCTGAAATTGTGATTTTAGTGATGCGGACGCAGAGAAGACAGTGCGACTGTTGGAGGAAGAGAGAGAGAGAGAGAGAGCTGTTGCATACATTATGTTAATGAGCTCCCTCTCTTCCAATCGGCGCAGCCTCCCGCTCGTGTTATTCTAATGAGCTCTCGCTCTCCGCCAATCAGCGGCCGGCTGGCGCTGTGAGCCCGCATGAGCCATCCGGAGAGGGAGCCGTGGTGCGCGGAGCTGCAGCCCGCCGCTTCAGTCTTTTGTGTGCTCTGTCCCGGCTGCCAGCGGCGCGGTCGCCCGGAGAGCCCCCCCCCCTTCCAGCCGGCGCCCGAGAATGCGCTGTTTTTGTACTTTTCTACCGCTGGACGTCCAGTCTGCGCCGCCGACCAGCCGCCGCCTGGGCTTTTAATGGACGGGATAGCATGAATTCCCAGTGTTACACGGTGGCGATGGACCTTGGCGTTTGTCAACTGAGGAATTTCTCGATCTCGTTTCTGTCCTCGGTGCTCGGGAAGGAGAGCGCGTCGGTCAGGGTTGACAGCAGGTAACGTCGGCACGCGTCCCGCCGCCCCTCAGCCCCCCCTCCTGCGCCCCGCTTGCGCCAGATCGCGATGAGACGCGCAATGCTGGCTCCGCTGATCCCCCCCCCCCTCCAGTCAAAGTCCAAAAGCCGCTCCGTCGACCTCCATTGAACGCGCTTTGTTGCACCCACCCCGTCCAAATGTCCTCACGTCTCCCTGATGACACCTTCACATGCACACATCTGCGTATTTTTAAGGCTCTTTGCCCCCTCCCGCAGTTTAACAGCCAGTCACGTCTCCCAAAAACCCACCCTGAATGGACACGATGGAGGATGCAAAGAAAAAACAAAAAAACAGCCGCAATGTTGCATCATAGTCTGATGCCCCCCCCCCCTCTCTGTCTTCCAGCTCTTCTGGTGCAAGTGTGGTGGCCATTGACAACAAGATCGAACAAGCCATGGTGAGTCTCAGTTTTATCTTTGTTGGACAGCCAGTGTGTGTTTGTAAATAGGCCGCTCTCATGCTGAACATGTATGCAGCTGCCTCCACTGTTATGTAACCCCCCCCCCTCCAAAACACAGACTCATAGCCACACTAGCTGCCCCTCTTCTCTTATTCTGTCCTATTTTATGTTTTGATGACCCTCCAGGAGACACCATATTTATAATCTGCCGTTGTATTATAGTTGGTGGGGGGGGGGGTCCTGAAGAAATTGCGAACGCATGAAATGAATGAATGAATGGAGGTGCAGCGAGTTGCGCTGGTTCGAACGAACCCAGGGTTCTGCACCTGCAGGCTCGCAGGAGCTTCCTGCTCTGTCACGATTCGGACCGATGACCTCCCCCCCCCCAGCTTGTGGGACAGGCTCAGGTTCACACGCTACCCCTCCTCTGTCTCATGCATATCCATGATTCCCCCTCGTCTCTCTCTCTCTGTCCGTTCAGTGTTGCTAGGCAAGCAGCAGCCTCCCCTCAGTGCAGTATAAATAACTATGCCTGTGATTGGCTCCTCCCACCGTGCTGCAGGAACATTTTGTTCCCTCGCTGCTGTATCGGGACGGGGAGGGAGGGAGGGAGGGAGGAGGGGCGGGTCCACAGAAGAGGGATGCTCAGATTATTCAAACAAATCCCTCTCCAACTGGCTGGCAGTGGGACGACACAGTAAAGCTCTTTTCGGGGGGCTTCTCTTTTCCATAAATCTGCACATTCATGTGTTTTTGTTTTTTTTGGTCCCTTCCAGACGGCTGATCTGAGGGCTTATTCAGCATCTGGTTTCTGTGTCACGCGCCACTTGTCATGACTTTGCTCCTCCGTTTTTTTGCTTTCAAGTCAGAAAAAAATGGTCGATTCTTCCTTAAAAACAGATGCATCGGTGTTGAGCTTCTCTATGCTGAAGCATACTGTCATTGTCCCCTGAAATTGAACTCATTAGCAGTCAGAAATCAACGTTTAATAAAACGATGATGATCGTGTGCGTGACCGGTGGTCCGAGTGGGTCGCCGCCACACCACACGCTGACTGACGGAATGGTCCCTCTCCCTCTTTCTTTCCTCCGTCTCCAGGACCTGGTCAAGAGCCACCTGATGTATGCGGTGCGCGAGGAGGTGGAGGTGCTGAAGGAGCAGATCAAGGAGCTGATCGAGCGCAACACGCAGCTGGAGCAGGAGAACAACCTGCTCAAGACCCTCGCCAGCCCCGAGCAGATGGCCCAGTTCCAGGCGCAGGTGCAGACCGGCGGCTCGCCCACCGGCGCCGGCCAGCCGCCGCTGCCGGCCGGAGCCACGCAAGTCCCCCCCTCCGCACAGAGCTCGGGCCCGTCGGCGTAACACCGGCACCGCACACCGAAGGCCCTCCGAGGATGAGGGCGTGGGGCGACGGGAGGAAGAAGATGAGGAGGAAGAGGAGGGAGCTTCGCCATACTGTGAATGGACTCTAGCACCAGGACGGACGACGGCAGCGTTTGGAGGCGCGCACAACTTCAACCCGCACCCGGAGGACGACAAAATCAGCTTCTTTCGTTGCACATTTTTATTTAACTTCAAAGACTTTGGGGAGTTGCACCGACGCCCGAGCGCCGGCGTCCACTCCGTCTCCGACTCCTACTACCTGCTTCAGACAATCGTCGTGGTGATGAGGGCAACGACAGCGCTGACAGGAAGTGACCGTCTCCCCTCCCCCCTCCTTTTCACTTTCCCCCTTTTACCCAAAGCGGGCCGCCTTCGTTTCGGGACCACCTTGCAGGGGAGCAGCTAAGCCCAGCCAATCAAAGCCCGTCCCCGCGTCGGCGCCGTGGAATCTACACGTCTTCCCCCACCGCTACACCGTCACCCCCCCCCCCCCCCCGGTCTTTTATGTTTCGGTGTTTTTCTTTAAACGCTCGTTCTCCGCACTTTCTTCCCTGGACGACGTCGACAGCGGACAAACTTTCAAACGGACAAACAAAAGAAAAGATTCGACCCATCTGGTTATGGGAAGCTTTCCGGATCCGAACACACCGCGAGAAAAAAAAAACACGTCGGAGCGGCGCATCACCGTCCCCTTGTTAGACCCTGTGCGTCCCTCCTGGGGGGGTCGCCGTCCCCCCCTCCCCCTCCGTGCCCACCTTTCCCCTTTCTATTGTGGATGGAGCATTAAACATTTATGCAGGGATTCAGTGTTTTTGTAGGGAGGGCTGGGATCGGTGTGTTTGTCCTGTTTTGCTCTCGTTGATGTGATTTGAAAAAAAATGTCCTCGTGGTCTATAAAGTGAGACAGCCAGAGAGACGAACACATAGGACATGACTGTTTCTAAGGAGTGAACTTTGTACAGATGACAAATATTTCCACTTCAATTCTGCCAAGTGCCTGGTTCCTAACCATAGATACATATATCGTCCTCTCTTTTTCTCGGCTGTGTTACCAGTGTGAATATATATATATCTATGGTTCTGCCAGGTTTTGAACTACCTGTGATGTCAATACTCAGGGTGGGAACAGAAGAGGGATGTTTTACCTCCACACTAAGATGCTGTCTCTCCTGCAGTGACACACGGCCTCGTACTGTACGTGAACTCTCCTCTGCCGTCGCTTCAAATGATCCGGACTGTTTCACCGTTTGGAGACGTGATTTAGCAGTTTCTTTTTGTTTGTTTTTTTTAAATAAATGATGATGGTGTTTTGTTTTGTTCGATTTTCTGTTATTGTTTTTTTTTTTGTCTTTTTGTACAGCCCGGTGTTTTGAGTCGCTCAAAGTGCAACTGGAGCGCTGAACACAATAATGAGACTCGTGGCAAAAACGGTGGAGGAAATTTTTTTAAAAAAAGGGAAAATGCCTCGCGGGGACGTTATGTCAATGTTTTGTGCATGTTC
Source organism: Malacoctenus gilli (assembly GCA_032164315.1). Taxonomy (NCBI): domain Eukaryota; kingdom Metazoa; phylum Chordata; class Actinopteri; order Blenniiformes; family Labrisomidae; genus Malacoctenus; species Malacoctenus gilli. The sequence continues at coordinate 141,099 of JASSRZ010000022.1, forward strand.
CTCAACCCATCACAAATGTGACGTTACAATTGCACTAGACAGTTGCACCTCAAATAAAAAGTGAAAAGAAAAAAAAGTCTTCAACTGTTTTGGTTTTATTTTCCCACGTTTATGTCAACAGAGTTGTGTTTTTTTTGGTCAAAATTTCAAGATTTTAAGTGCATCGTCCTCTGCAGCTGGATTGAACTTCTTTCATAAAATTAGTGTACGTTAAAGCTTAGATGTTTAAAATAAACTGCACCGTTTTCTTCCTCTCGTTTGAAATCATGAATGAAATGCTCTATCTAATCGGGCATGCGCAGTGGCGCCTCGCTGTGTTCACGTTGATCCATACATGGCCGCCTCATTGGCCACATACGACCGAGCCTCTCTTTACGTACGCTGCGTCCTATGGTGGCCCCGCCCCTTGGCGACCTCACGTGGACTGGCACGCTGCGGGCGGGGGCAAGTGAACGGCAGCACGCCGGGAAGCAACGGGACGACGTCACGCGAGGATGCTTCAAGGTGCTGCACTTGATTGACGCCAATTAGCCTCAAGTAAGACCTCATTTCGTGCAAAATTACTGTTTTAAAAAACACGTTTTTGACGACGGGTTAAGCATAAAGCTGAGTTAAACCTGTATGCACTACGTTGTCCTTTAAAGTGGAGCATGAATGCTGTTTTGGACGGGTGCAGCGTCCAAAAATGCTAATTCACCTGCGTCACTGAAGATGCTAGGTGTCTGCATTAAAACTAAATCAAACCAGACCCGTTCAGCGACGAAGGTACAGTTTTATCCACTCTATGTGGCCTATTTGAAACTTCTTTACTGTGTATAGTATTAATGTACAGTTTTAGACCGGATTACTCCATGTAAATCTTGATAATCCCCCTTTGACACACGGTAGGCTAAAAGATGTACACAGGCCGCTTCTGATACTACCGAAGGTCACAATACAAAGGACCGAATATAAGCTGTTGCAATAGGTAGCATTAGACCACCAGTGTACCTTATGAAGAGGACACACAAGTACGCTTTATTATTATTATATCACAGCTGTTCATTTCTTGAATGAGATTTAAGGTAGAGTTTTTTTTTTGATTGTGTTACTGAAATATAAACAAGCGTCATCACATTTCGTGTCTTCGTCTCCAGGCCGTTGACCTGTTCACTGTCGTCGTCCCCCACCCCCCCCCAGGTCAGTCTGACCCCTGGGCGGGCGTCCGACCTCGGCCTGGCGGCCTGGCAGGTTCGGGTGGATCAGACGCCCGGGTGGAGACGGGGGTGGGCTCCTGCCCTGGCGTCCAGATGGCACTTTCGCAAATCCCGTCCCATTGACAAAAGGTGTTTTCCTCAAGCAGGCCGCCCGCGGGTACAGGATGTACTCTGCGGCGGCGGGATCACACGCAGATTAACCTCCCGCGTTTGAGCCGCCGGAGACATTGGGAGGCAGAGTCGCACGTAAGCCCGCTCTGCGCCGTGGACCCTTCTTTGTTGACATCCGACTGACGCTTCATTTCTTTTTCCCTTCCTGTTTACAGACGGACCCAAAATGGAGTCCCCTCCTAAACAAAAGAAAAAAATCCTCTTTACACCCCCGTGAGAGGACCCCCCTTGGTGTTGCTGCTGGACGCATTATTGCTGAGAAAGCAGGTGGCCTGCTGGTTAAACCCTGGACGTCCAGACTGACGATAAGTAGGTCTCCACCTCCCCTTTGGGCCCCCCGGGGACTCGGCTGTACATTGGGATTAGCTCATCCAGTGTCCAGGCATCAGGAATAGACGGACGCGTCCAAAACATACACACAAGCTCAGCCCATAAGGCCGCGCCGGTGACGGCAGTCGACCGAGGACACAGCGGGAGGAACAATCTGACCTTCTTTCTTTCACTCCTCGAAGCAAATTCCATTAACCAAATGTTCTAACTTATAATTGGAAAGCAAAAAAAAACAACAGAGGGTTTCTGAACTCCATCGGTATTAGTCCCGTTCAGCGGGAGGGCTGCGCGCATATCTGGGTCATGCGTACGTTTGGGGAGCAGCTGAGAACATGATTAGCGCATGCAAGAGCTCCTTCACCTGCACACAGGTGAAGGTATACATAGGCTGACACAGTTCTGCGAGCACGTGAGAGGTCTCTGGCATGTTTGACAGCGTTCCGCTCCAGCGCACTTTCTCCCAGGCGCTTAATTTTTTTTGGCGTCTTTTAGACGATAAGCACATTTTTGCACGTCCGACGCAGGAACGCGCTTCAGAGACTTCTCGCGCTTTGACGCCACAACTAAAGTGCGAGGCCACCTCGAGATCCATCGACTCGGCACGCCGTTTCGGCTTTTAAAAAGCCCGTTCGTGACCTCATGCGCCATCAGAACGCCATTAAGGTGCTTTCCGGCTGCAGTAAAAGCAGTGGGTCTCTGGCTGCTGTATTTTTAGCCCGGGGATGCAGTCAGATGTTTGGAAGTTGACATATTGCTCCACTTTGAGCAGTGATTGCAGAGAAATTGTGATTATGAGGCACTAAAAGACCCTTATTGACAAGAAAATAACCACTGCGGAGACGAAAGGCTGAAGTCAACTAAGAATAATCCAAACGTTTGTGTTTCATGTGAATCTGTCTGTTTTGTAACCCACAGAGCCTGCGGGCAGCCGGGGCGGGGGGGGGCACCCCGTCCTCATTTGTCCCCGCTCGTCCAAAGTCACATTACACGGAGGCCCGTGTCCCCCCGGCCCCCCACCCCCAGCCCACCCACAGCTGAGTGGGAGCCTTCTGAAATTTCAAAACAAACCTCCCAGACGAAGACGGGGAGAGCGCGGCCCACCGGGACGAGGAGGGGAGAAGAGGAGGAGGAGGAGGAGGAGGAGGGGGATTATGGGCGGATTACGGCTCCCTGTTATCCTCCACTTTTCCTCCCCTTCAGCACCTTTTTGCGTGAGTTGTGAAAACACGAGAAGTTTGTTCATCCTACAGTCGCTCGCGTGTGTCAGATCGGCTGTCGAGCCTAATTGTTTCCTCCTTACAAGTGATTTAAGGCTCACAGCAGACAGCGATTACATTTCTGTCATTGTGCCTGTCTGAAGGGCTTACCTAATATCCTGATGTGGCTCAGCTGGTTTGCGCTGAAGGCCTGTTGATGCTTTTTTTTTTTCGCTGCGTCACGGTGAAACGCGGAGGAAGGATTTACTGGATCGTGCGTGTTTGAAACAGCTTTTTTCCCAGACAGGCCCAGCAGGACGCGCAACAAAAACAACAACAGGCCAAACGACACGACGTTCCCCCCTAAAGAGCTTTGCTCCTTAATCAGGCTGTTTGCGGGACGAGGCGCTGTGCTGCTTTATGAGGACACCCGAAGGACGTCTCAACTTTCTGGGTCGTAAAAGTCGGACCGCGCCGAGTTCCCGCCGTCCGCAGGGTCGGACATCATCAGCAGTGCATCCGAACAGAAATCAGACGTATTGAGCTGCTTTTCTACACAAAGAGCCACCAGTTGCATGCTGGTGTCAGACGCGCAGACACAATTAAACACTTTGTTCCGCAATAAACCGTTTGTGCCACTCGTGCATCTGACCTACTAAGTCAAAACCTTTTTGCTTTTTTCGTTTGAAAGAAAAAGATGGTCATTACTGAAGCTTCGACATATTGTTGACGTTTTTCTAAAAGTAGGTCAAACAGACGTGTGCTTTTTTTACCTTTATATCGAATCGAACAGTTTTGTGGCTGAGTTCTGTGGCTCTTAAGGCCCTAAGAAGTAGCTTAGACACCAGATAATTGTTCCTCTCTGCAGTCTTTGATTTTTGCGACCCTCGTCCAGGCCGGCGTCCCCCCCCCCCCGCCCCCGTTTGAAGTTGGCCTGACAATGTGTCGAGCAGCAACAATGGGGAGGCCACGCGCCACAGTCACAACGCCAGCGTGAGAAGCGACCCTCCTTCCGCTCTTGCAGGCTTCAGACGGCCGGAAAGAGAAGTCTCGACCTCGCGCCGGCGGGCCCCCCCGCTTCAAACCACAGCGCTCTCAAAAATAGACGCTCCCCAAACGCCCGCCACCGCTGTGACCTCGCCGAGGAAGACGATCCCGGGTCGAAGCGGTCGGGTGTTGTGTGCCGGGGAGGGTTCGCTTAGAAGCTGCCGAAGGCTTCAGCTGGCTGACATCTGCCCGACACAGCAGAGTGACCCCCCCCCCGCCAAAAAGAGTGTCTCTCCTCCGACATCATCGTGCATCTTAGTGCTGTTGCCCGCCTGCAGTTCTGCGTAAACAGCACTTTATTCCGAAGCTGATCTAGGTCATTCAGGCAGATGCGAATCTGCATCTGTCCGCTCTTTTGCATCAGTTTGCGTGGCCCCCTCGGTGTCCTCGAACCCTCCACACAGCCCGCGTCTGGTACACGATGTTCAACCACGCGCATGTACACATGCATAAACACAGAGACTGAGGTCAGCTTCTATCACTGCGGCGTTTCCTGTTTGCTTCCTTTGTGCGAGACAGGAAAAGACATCAGCATCTTTCTCTGGCTTCCTCCCGTTGCCCTTCACGTCTCATCTCACCCGTTCATTATCTCCTCTAAGGTTAATTAGGAAAAAGAAAAGCGGGAGCAGTTCTGTCGTCCGGAGGCTGCAGCGTGGGAGAAAGATGATGTTACTTTAAATTCTGCCTCTCACGTTTTCAGGCCGGCTCCGGGCGGCAGCAGGCGACACGTGGAGCCCACATCAGCAGGGAGAGACTCCAGGCAGGGGCGAGGAAGGAGGAGACGGAGTAAGGATGACAGAACGGAAAAATAAAACCCAACACAGGAGCTGCAATTTCTGCTCCGCTGTCTCAGCCTTTTTGGCGATCATTTCCTCTTCAAATATGTCACATTATCAAAGAACGAATCACACAAAGAGCAGCCGGGAGGCATGCCGGTTCTTCTGGGTCCTCAACAGATTGATCGCGTCGCCCCACCACCTTTGTGCCCTTGAGCACGGCTCCAAAAGCCCCCCCGATGCTGCAGCCTTCTGCTGAAGGATGAAAATTTCAAATGATTTTCCAAATATCGGCCCCTAAGTGTTCACGTATCTTGATTTATGGAAGCAAGCAGGTGACTGTCACCAGCTTCTACAACCACCTAATTTTCTTCACAATCTAAATGATTCCTTTGTATCGTTGTGTTAAAATGTACCTTTTTTCTGTCTTTATTTGCTGATCTCGACAGAAGCGACAAAGGAGGGGAACGACTCTTGACTGCGAGTGTTTTCACGGCACGTCCAGCGCTTGGCTCCCGGTGAGACAATGGCGAAATTACTCGGCGTACTCTGAGACAAAAGATGTAATCGACACACAGTCCCGCGAGGTGATATGTAGGTCAAACCCACTGTGGTCAAAACAGCCGAGTGACCCCCCCTCACCCAACCACCACGACCACAACGTCCCTCCTCCTTCCAACCGAGGGGCTTCCACGCTTTGAGAAGTACAGTGTGTTCCAGCACATTCTGTACATGTAGTAGCCGGCACGTATTCTCACGCTGACACGTACGCGTCAGTCCGCCCACCCCCACCACCACCCAGCCCCTGGATGCACATATTTCCATTTCCATTCTTCGCATTGTTTTTTAATATTTCCTCCGCCGTGGTCACGCAGAACACCGTGTCCTCCCTTCCCTGGAAGAGAACAGGTGCAAAGCGGCGTTAATCACGGGGGGGCCCGGCGTGGGACTCGTAAAGCCTGCAGCTAAAGCGGCGGTGGGAACAGAAGGCTTCAGCGTAAATACCGTTTTAGAAGTTCAGGATGTAACGTTTCTAGTGAGGAGACTGGAACTCCAAGAAGATACCTGCAGACTAGACTGCTCCCCCCCCCTCGTGAGGCCCAAAGAGACCTCACTGGTCATGTAATCCTGCAACAAAGGCTGTATCTGTAACTTTAGTAATGTGGGAATTGAAGCTCAGCGCCACTCACACAAACTCTGAGAGATGCACACAAAGAAAGCGGCGCGTCGAAGCCGTGAGGAGGCAGCAAGCGCGACGTTCAGAGCACTGCCGAGCCGCCTCAAGCAAACAACCTCGTTTCTTCTGGTTGTTTTTCAGCCGCTCACAAAACCGCCTTCGCCAATTTGTCATCTTGATGACGCGAAGCGTCAAAGTAAAACTTGACTCTGGCGAAAATGATTACGAGTCGCACGGCTGGAGGGACCGCGTCCTGCAGACGCTGCCACGCCGCGGGACGTTGAAATAGCGTGCGAGCTGAAGCTGTGACAGAACCAGCACGCACATAGTTCGAGGGGGGCCTGCAGTAAACCCGGACCACTGATACAAGGGCAAATATTAGTGTGTGAGCCCCCCACACACACGCACACCTGCTGTACAGCAGAGTGGTAAACAAGCAGGAGCTTGAAATGCAGCTGGCTAAAAAAAAACGCCCCAGTGAAGCTCGGAGTCCCGATTCCTCCTCCATAAATGATCATTTTGGACGATTATTAATCGTCTTTTTCTGCAAACTTGTGTCAGAACACAAGAAACTCCCCTGGGTGCCACAAGCGTGTCAAACTTGATGATTTCGTTGTCGTTTCCCCATTTTTCCTGTGAACTCTGCGTCTGCTCTCCTTGCAGGCGGGATGAACCCAAAAACCTCGCCGCTGCGTGTTTTTTTTTTTCCCCCTCAGTCATACAGGAACATTTCAGGAACAGAAGAGGGCGGGTTAAGGGGAGGAAGTGGTCCATGTTCCTCATTGGCGATGTCCGTTCCAGAGAGCGAGGGGGTGGCGGGCTTGGTTTTTGAGGGGCAAAGCACAGCTGTGGTTTCTGCGCGCGCACGTGCGGAGGGAGAGAAGAAATCGGGAACAGCGTGTACGGGACGCCACGGCGCTCGTCCGTCTTTGTCAGCGACGGAGGAGGAGGAGGAGAAACGGGAGTTTTTTCGCCTCCTTCCTTTTTATCCCGCTTTCATTCATAATTCACGGCCCTCACTTGCTGTAATTAGGAGATGAAGGAGGAACCCAGTTGAAGGCATGCCTCTTCCTCCTCCTCCCTTCCTTCCTGCGTGCACGCACACTTGCTTTTTATGATGTAATGGACAACCTGGGACTCCCCATTGCTCCCCCCACCCCACCCTTCCCAACTCCCCCCGCTGCCCTACTTTCTGGCAGCAGAGGAGCAGAGACGGCGTCATCGGCTCCTGCCGCTGCATTTTTAGGAAGGGCCCGCATGTTTGGCATGCGAAGCCGCAGACGGCACTGTTTATTTACAACGCTATTTATAGGCGGCACGGCCGAGGCTGGTTGCTGTGGCGAGGTGTCGGCAGCGTAGGCCGGCTGAGGTTACCTCCTTACGTTTCACCTTTTTTGGGAGAAGCCATAAAGTCCGGCAACACGGCACAGTTTTCAAACGGCTCTGACCTGGTTTCACTTCCAGAAGATCACCGATTGGCCCTTTGTGTTGTCATGGATCGTGTGGAAAGCTTGAAGGGTTTTAGCTCTGATTAACAATAACTGGACACAAATAGCTTCATGTTCAGCAAGTTGTGCTTAATTCGGGGTTGTAAAAAGCGCGATTTCACGGGGGAATTGTTCCTCGTGACGGACGCATTTGTCATCGTGACATTCCTGCTTCTTCAGTTGCAGAGGATTAGAGGCGAGGGATGCTCAGAAGTGACTCAGCCCTGGGTGGGTGCGATCCACAGAGCGCACAGATGTACAGTGAGAGCAGATTAATCAGGATACATCACAGTGTACGGATAATACGCGCCTGCTTTTACGACTCCAGTCAGATTCTTGTCTTTTTGAGGACAACACGATGATAAAAGCGTGTTTATTTCCTTGATTCATGTGTCACAAGCTGTCATTTTTGAGGCTGTTCCTGAATACCACCAAGTGAAGGTGTTTTTCTTGTGTTTTGTTTGCGTTGCTCAGGTACGCGACAGGGTGGGGCGCCGTTTACAGGCTTTGTTGCGGGGTTAAAGGTTTCTTTTATGGCGTCTGCTTTTGCCCCAAGGACTTAAGTGTTTTTAGCCACGTCATGCCCGTCGATGCTCCCCGCCTGCGTTTTCTGGAGAATTCTGTCCGCGTCGTGTCGGTGCAAATCAAAACATTCCTCGCCGCGCCCTGAAACAGCTCCCTGCATCTTTTTTGTTTTAGTCACCTTTAAGTCGCCCGCTGACCGTTACGATCGAGTGCAACCTGAACCCGGCAGCAGGTTCAGAGTTGGCCGAGAAATCCGGCAGGTGTTGTGGCTGAACTGCAGAACCGGTGACGTGCTGTTTAGTCTAACGAGGACCAGAGGGAGCAATTAGAGGCCCGCCGAGTCGCAGCGGTTTCCCCCCGGCGAGCTCAGGTCTGCGGCCTCGTTTTACTCGCTTACCCCAGCAAAAAAAAAAAAAAGACTCTATTTACTTTTGACACTCACAAGCTTTCTCATGTGGGTGAACTTGTAAACATAAGACGGTAAACCTCTGGAGAGAAACCCGTCCGAAGCTACTTCAGTGAAACGAGCTCGCGACTGTCTGAATGTCATCCTCCGCTGCAGGCCCCAACCCGCATGTCTCCCCTCGAGACGTCCCCCCCGACGTACAGTAGCGCCAGTCCAAGAATTTACGGCAGCCCGTGCGGCACAACAGGCATGCACGCAGCTATTTCTCAGGCCGCCGTGTAAGAGATGCGGGCGGCGTGCCAGAGGAGGCGCACACGGCCGTACACGTGCCGCTCAAGTCGCCGAACATCATTTGACGCGGCTCGAATATAGAATACTGAAGAATTGTCGCAAATGTGCGTTTTTTGTGTCCAACATAGAACAAAAAACTCTCCCATCTTCATTTTTAGGTCCCTGTTGGTCCCAAACACCTCTTCTATCTTCTATCACAGAAGTATATTTAGAAGTGATGCTGGATGCCAAAGTGGAGCTGACGAATGTGTCACAGCCAAGGAATAAAGGGAATAAATAAACCCAGCGTGTGGTCGGAAGGCTGCGGTTAAATTTGCTCCCTAATCAGCTCGCCTTAATGAGCTCGCGGCGCGAGCATATGATGGCATCCGTTCAGAGAGTTCCTGCCAACGGGACTCGCAGCGAGAAACCAACCGCTCACCACGGCGGGAAAGAAAGCCCCGTTATGTAAGATCGCCGCGTTTGGCGACGCGGAACTCGCATCGCTGTGGCTGCAACGAACAGCAAACTGGCAGTTTGGTGGTAACTGAAGCAGCAAGTGGAGGCCCGCTGTCCTTCCAGGTGACGCTTTGGGCAGTTGTGGCTGCAGCATCACCGCGAAACGCCGCTTCCATGAACTCCCTAAAACGTGGAGACGCCCCATTTTTTGCGGCGTTTCCACAGCGGGGGCGATTTCTCTGGAAAACGCCGTTTTCACCGTTCAATTAGTCGGGAGCCGAAGCGGCGCCGCGGTCACGCCCTCGTTAGCCGACAGAGGGACTGTCACCTCGAGGCCGTCACGCGAGCCGGCGGAGCGGAAGCTGGAACAGCGTGTTCCAGGACAACGGCGCAGCATCGGCAGTTAGAGCGGACGCTTGGCTTTTGTTTTGCTCCGCCAGAATCACTGAGGTGGACGGGGCACGTTGCCGTCACCAAACGCCTCCTTTCGCGTAACCATGACAACAGAGGAATCAAACGTGACATGTATTGTTTTATTGTGGTAGAAAAGGCACACTTAAAGGAACACTAGAACAACAGTCACGTCAATCATCAACCTCCAAAGTGACTGAAACAAGTAAATAAAGGCCTTTTGTGGACTTTGCTGCCCTCTGGTGTTCACCTGCTGTCACAGCAGGGACCCTTCCTGCAGCCATAACTTTAACAACCCAGTAAAGGCTCGTGTTTCTCGAACGAGCTGAGCTGGACTCCCCTTTAACGACCACCAGCCGCTGAGCGCTGTCGCGTCCTGAGTTCGGCCAGTTGTCTCCTCATTTGGTAGATATCATCAGATGTTTGCCTGACCAACACACACACACTTTAGACACTCGTAAGCAAAAACAGCCTTCTCAGTTGCATCCTGGTCGTTCCAAAGAACTTCACCAGCGAATATTACCGGTGTATGTGTCTGTATTATCGAGCGACGGTGAGCAACAGATAAGGTCAAAGAGAGACGAGGAAGTTTCGCTGCAGGGGTTGTTTTTACCTCTGCGCAGCCTGGGCCCTGCTGAGCTGGCAGCGGAGGCGCTTCACGATGGCCTCGTAGCGCCGGTTCTGGATCTGAGGCGGGCGAAACACCAAGAGCCTCACGTTGGCTTTTAACTTTGATTTCATGTTGGCGGTCCGGTTCGTCTCACCTCTAAGTCCCTCTTTATCTGAGCTTGGGTCTGCTGCTCCTTTTCAAGCCTGTCTCTCATTGCTGCGATGGTCCTCGTCCTCACGGAGATGTCCCCTTTCACAGCATCCAACTCTCTCTTCAACAAACATCAAAGACAAATGTTACCTTCAGAAAAGAAGGCAAGTCAGATTTGGACCTTCTTGCTTCCCTTCCCCTCCACACACCTTTGCCTGCTGTATGTTCTTTCCATCTGGATGCTGCAAGTCTTCCCTCAGCTCTTCTTTTTGCCGTTTCAGCGCCCGGACCCCAGCTCTCATCTCCTCCAGCTCCTTGCAGGCCTCCGTCCGTCTCGCCGCGTCCATCACGGCAGCTCTGTGAGCTTCCATCTTCTGCCGGTACACGCCGAACCTCGCCAGCGCCGCCCGGGCGTCCTCCTCTTGCTTGCCAATCAGAAACTGGAGCTCGGTGATGCCCGCGGCGATGGACGCGCACCGACGGAGCAGGGCGGTGTGCTGGTGCTGCTGCAGGTGCTCCAGCTCGTCCTCCAGCGCCAGGATTTCCCTCACCTTTGATCGCACTTCCTGTTCTGCAGCCTCCGCTTTCTTCTCAGTGTCTGACAGTACTGCCTTGAAAAGGACAAGGTCTCTTGTTGAAGCAATTAACTTGTGTTTATTCATGCTACGAGTTGACAAAGACGAACCTGCAGGGAGCTGAGGGTCCTCTGCTTCTCCTTCAGGGCCTCCGTCTGGACATAACCATGATGAGAGACGTCCTGCACCGCCTTGGTTAAAGAAACCTCTAACAAACAGTGAGTTCAACAGCTCGAGATGGGCTGATGAGGATCAAATTTACACTCCCATTTTAATCTAAAGTATCCAAAGAAGCATCCCAAAATATTCATGATTAAATATTATTCTACTCTCTGAATAAAAAGTCTCTAAAGCGGGAATACTTGAAGGATACTGCATGTAGTACATACACGGTGCAGGAACTTCACCGATAAAGTCCTTCTACATATGTATATTCTACCATCTAGCGGCCCAACTGAGTAACTGTAACGATGGTGAATCATTCAAAGTTGCCTTTGCATTCAAAGTACTTGGCTAAAAAAGTCTATAACAACACTCAGTTCAAGAGGTTTTCAAGTTATCAAGAGATTGATAAATTCACTGTGTTGCTTTGAAATCTGAATTTTGCATCCAGCAGTGCTTATTGCTTTAAGGTATGTGGGAAGTAACACTTGTCTGCAAAAAACCTATCGGTGGTCATCACCCTCATATAATCCAGTATGACATCAGCTAAGATAACAGTGTTTTGAGTAATGTACTTTATCTCACCTTTCTCACTCCCTCTAAGGGCTGACATGTCACCCGCGACCGTTAACTGCACCGCAAGCTAATGAACGGCTAACAATCGCTAATAGCAACATCGCGGGCGGACTTTGTTTTATTCGTATTTTGTCGCATGTTTCAGGCCAGGTATGCTTTGAAAGACACGAGGAAAGGTGTTTGTGAGAAGTGCTTTCATTTATTCAACAGTTGTTTGGGCAACAGTGGAACTCCAGCGGAGTGATATCAGAATCGACATTTCCTGGGATGTCCCTCGAAGCTTCCGGTAACAACATCCGGGTTCTGACTGTCAAACGCAGCGGCTTGGCAGCTCATGTAAACAACTTAAGAACACACGTTGACGTTGTTCTACGCCACTCTGCGCCGTCTTGGTGTACAGGTATGCTTGTCGGTCGCTTGTGCTGTGCTTGTAAACATGTAGTCCCCAACAGTGGACGCGGAGTTGCCCAATGGAGGACACTGCGGGGACACGGCAGGCTAAAGCCGGCTAGCTCGACCCGGGCGCAGCGCTGGCCAGCATGGATGCCGCCGACCCGCCTCTCGCACAGCGGCCTGGGCGAGTTGTACGAGCACGAGTCCGTGCAGCGGTATCTGGGGCAACTTGTCGGGGAGTGCGGGGAGCTGAGCCGGACGTTGCGGCGCGACCACCTCAGCGAGTCGGACAGGAAGGTGCTGGTGAAGAGACACGCCGCGCTGCTGCCTCTGGCAAACCTGTTGGGCAGACTAGAAAAGGCAACGGAGGACCTGGAGGAGGTGGTGTCACTCCTGCAGAGTGCGTTCTCTATTTCCCAGAATGCATCTCTCAAAATCAGGTGTTTACATGTTGCTGAGCATCTTTTCTCCCTGTTCACCCTGCAGGCTCCAAGGATGAAGACGAACCTCTGGCCCAGCTGCTTAAGGAGGAGGAAGCGCAGCTCTCCAGCCAGATCGCAGCCCTGAGAAAAGATGTAAAAACCCAGAGAAGTCTGTCAAGCTCTTGTGGGATGGTTAAGTTGTGATGACCGTCTCTCTCTCTCTGTCCCCCCCCTCCCCAAGGTGGTCCGAGCCCTCATCCCCACTGACCCGATGGACTCCAGCAACGTGATGCTGGAAGTCGTTTCAGGACGAACGACTGGAGGTGGGGACTGTGTCCGTTCAGCTCGGGATCACAGTGTTATCCCGCTTGTCTTTGAGCGTCTGCATTCGTGGTTTCAGGCGACATCTGTCAGCAGTTCACCAGCGAAATGTTCCACATGTACCAGGGTTACGCCTCTTATAAGAACTGGGACTTTGAGGTGTTGAACTACACGCCTGCAGACTATGGTGAGCCTGGTTTTCACTGGATTTTTTGCAGACACTGCAGCATCTCTTTTATTTTCTCCCAAGTGTTTTGCAAGTGACGTCAGGATGCGCTTGGTTTCTCAGGTGGTCTCCACCACGCAGCCGTCAGGGTAGCCGGGGACAACGTCTACAGGCACCTGAAGCACGAAGGGGGGACACACCGCGTGCAGAGGATCCCCGAGGTGGGCCTGTCCTCCAGGATGCAGCGTATCCACACGGGCACCATGACGGTCATCGTCCTGCCTCAGCCCGCGGAGGTACGCGCCGCCACCCCTCTCTGTCTCTGCCCGTTTCTGTGCCGACGAAACAGATGTCGTCCATCGTTGCAGTTGGACGTCCACATCGGCCGGAAAGATCTGCGCATCGATACGTTCAGGTCTCGGGGCGCGGGGGGCCAAAGTGTGAACACCACGGACAGCGCGGTGCGCGTCGTTCACCTTCCCACCGGGATGAGCGCCGAATGTCAGCAGACGCGCTCGCAGCTGCAGAACCGAGACACGGCCATGCGGATGCTGAGGACCAGGCTGTACCAGAGCATGATGGGAAAAGAGAGTGAACAGAGGCACACGGCACGAAAGCAGCAGGTGAGCACGGGGTGAAATGTGTGCGCACCCACCCGCCCCTGCAGCTCGTTCTTTTCCACATTTCTGCCGTCCCGCCTGCAGGTCGGCTCGCGCTCTCAGTCGGAGAGGATCCGCACGTACAACTTCAGCCAGGACCGCGTCACCGATCACCGCAACGGATACAGCACGCGAGATATCAAGGTCAGGAATTGCAGGCTATTTGCCCCCCCCCCCCAGAAAAAAAGCTCCCACATCTGTTTTGAAGCTGCCAATCTGTTGTCCTAGGAGTTCATGAGAGGGGGCTCTCCGCTGGACGACCTCATCGCCGACGTCTTGGAGCACGCGGAGAAGGAGGCGCTGCTGGAGGAGGTGGAGAGCAGCAGGAAAGGAGCAAAGACGGGGCTCTCCGCTGACTGACAGTCTGCTCCTGGTGCAGAGGGGGCTCCTGCGCCGCGATGCAGCGGCAGAGGCACAGTTTCAGTCGTCACTCGGACAGATATTTATTCTTTTAAACAAGGGTGTGATTCAGTCATCAGTTATTGGTGCTACAAATACCTTTAGCTCTACAATGTCCAGCTCAGCCTATCAAGAGCATCTACTCCCCTTTTTTCCTCTGGAACTCAACTGGCGTTCAAATACAGTATGTCATTTTTTGAAGTGATTTCAAAAAAACGTGATCAGACATCACTTTTGAAATAACCTGAATGTTTTTCTCGCAGATGTCAAACCAGAGTAATTGGTCCATCAGGGTGTGTTGAAAACAACCTATCAGCTCGACACACACAAATTACAAAGAGCCTGTCCCTCCCTGTGTGTCTGTTTGTGCCCAAAGACCAAAGAGATGTTGTAAAAATGCTCTGTTCCAGAGTTTGAATTGTCCCTTTGGAGACATTTTCTTTTATCTGCATCAAAGTCTCCTTGCGGCAACTCCAAGTCCACCTTTGCGCTGCAGAGGCCTCGCTATTTTCATCAGGGAGCTGCATCACAAGACCCTTGGGCTTTGCATAGTGAAACCAAGACCCCAGCTCACTGAGGATCCACCTCCTGCTGAATCTTCTCCCGGTTGGGCCTTCCTTTTCGGATGCCTCACCGGTGCCCTCAGCCTGACGTGGTTAATAAGATGAAATTAAGACAAAAAGGGTTGATGAAGGAGACTTTAAACATAGTAAAAGTGGACTCGTTACAGACAGACAATACATTAAATTTTAGGAAAGGAGTTTGGTGCCTTCTGTCAAGAGGACACCTGATGGTTGGGAACTGACCGCCCTGCAGGAGGTTCAGGTGCATCCAATGAGCCAGCGAGCCTGCACTCCACACGCAGCACTTGAAGGAAATCCAGGAACACATTCTGCTCTTTAGAGAGTTCCAACTTTGACCACAAGACGGCGTTGAAGCATGCTTTTATTTTGAATTTCTGTTTTTAAAATGAATGTAATGTCTGCCTGTAAAGAGTCCACTCTTACTATGTTGATAGTCCCCTTTATTGACCACCAGAAAGCAAAGGTTGTTAGCTCAAGTCCCCATTAATCTGCTATTTACTTTAATAAGTGTATATTTTCCCCACTGTCTGCAGGAGAACACAGGATGCAATCCATGGTTCTCACATGGCACAAACAGAAGAAGGATGGCTCAGTGGTTTAAGCTGCCGGTTGGACTGCAGGAGGTTGTGGGGTCAAGTCCCAGACAGTCTGTTTGTTACTTTACTCTTTGTCTTCTTGCGCTGTCTGCAAGAGAACACAACATTGGATGCACCTAGAACCAACTCCTTTCCTCTCATTGAGAACAACAGGCAGGACAGCTCAGTGCTCCTACTCTTCTTTGAGAAGCTGCAGACCATAATTTAAAGCCTATGCACTGAGCTTTCCTGAGGAAAGGAGTTTGGTGCCTTCTGTCAAGAGGACACCTGATGGTTGGGAACTGACTGGGCTTGACGCCCTGCAGGAGGTCCAGGTGCATCCAATGAGCAAACAAGCCTCCACTCCAGACGCAGCTCTTGAAGGAAATCCAGGAACACACTCTTGAGAGTTCCAACTTTGACCACAAGACGGCGTTGAAGCGTCCTTTTATTTTGAACTTCTGTTTATAAAATGAATGTAATGTCTGCCTGTAAAGAGTCCACTCTTACTGTGTTTAAAGTTTCTAAGAAACCACAAGAAAGCAAAGAATGCTACTTCAAGTCCCCATCAATCTGCTATACATAAAATGTGTTTTTTTTCCACTCTCTTCAGGAGAAAACAGGATTGAACTTATGTTTCTCATGTGCCACCAAGAGAAGCAGGATGGTTCAGTGGTTTAAGCTGCTGGTTGGACTGCAGGAGGTTGTGGGATCAAGCCCCAAGCAGGTTGTTTGTTACTTCACTCAGTGTCTTCTTGTGTTGTCTGCACAAGAACACAAGTAGATGACTGTGTTACTCCTTACATCAACGAGAAGCTATGAGGGCTCAGTGGCCTAGGCTGCTGCCCATTGTGCGAAAGGTTGTTAGTTCAAGTCCCGAGCAGTCTGTTCTTTACTCAGTGAACTCTTTTGCTGTCTGCAGGACAACACAGGTAGACAAGTCTCATCCTTCATGACAACATTCAACGACAGGATGGCTCAGTGGCTTAAGCTGCAGACAGTGCTGCAG
>JASSRZ010000022.1:179874-199262 GCA_032164315.1 Malacoctenus gilli
CACACACACACACACACACACACACACACACACACACACACACACACACACACACACACACACACACACAGTCGTACTCACGGAACATGGTCATGTACTGCAGCGGTTGGAGACCCCAGCTGCCCCACAGCGTCTTATATCCATGACTGTGTGCATAACTAGCCAGGTTAAACACCGGCTCGGTGCCAAATGAATCCAGAACTCTGAAACGACACCTAAAAACAGTTTTCAACAACAGTTTGTCACAAGTTCTCGCACTGCTGTACTCTTCATCCAGAAAGGACACAGGAAGATATCGGTGCAGGCATACTGGTAATGCTGGAAAGCCAGTCCCATGGCTCCTTTGAGGTGTGCAAGTCCGTGGTAGTCGGTGTAGATGAGGTCAAAGGTCAGAGGTCTTTGGATTGGACAGCTGCCCCGGCCTGGTGCAGCTCCTATCAGACTGGACCAGGCACAAGAACGGGGGGGGGGGGGGTTCATTACATGAAAGTGTTGCAAGCTGTAAAATCCTACAGGTTTCATGAGTTTCTTGTGAATGTGTGAGCAACCTGTGAAGTTGGCTCTGAGAGGTGCTGAAGGTCAAACTGTGGCCCAGAATCGTCAGACTGGCGGACAGGTCGGCCCACTGGACCAGCTCGCCAAGGGGACCGCCTCTCTCCACCATGGCGACAAAACGCTGGCCAGCGCTGCCGGCCAAAGCACCAGGGTAAAGCAGCACCTAGAGGACGTGAGAATTCAACACCCAAACCACATTTTTGGGAATATTCTGGCAAATACAGGAAAGGATAGAATGAAAACAAGCAACTGTTTTGAAATCATGAGTCTGAAATAGAGATTTACGTTCATCTGGTCTGAAACGGTCCTGTTTTCGCTCTGTTTCATCCTCCGACCAGCTTCTATCCAGCGCTCAGACATCCTCTCCACTCTGGACCACATGAACCTGATTGCAGGGCTGCTGTTGTTGCTGATAACCTCGTACAGTGGATCCAGAGTCTCGCGTATGTCTGCCTGGAAGTCGTCACAGTGGGCACACAACGGTCACACCCTGAAACGGGTCCTTCATCAGCGATGTGGCAGAGTTCGGCAGAGGACACACCTTCTGTTGATGATACGGAGGCTTCAGCTGCCACGGCGGAGCCGAGCGGTTCCCTCCAGGACGGGGTGGACAGAAATCCTCGATGTTACTGAGGTACGTCAAAATGGAACAAGTGGTGCCGTCCACTCCATAAAAGGCATAGCATGGGTCTGAGTGCCAGCGAGCCTGCAGGAACTACAGAGAAACAGATGTTAAATTAAAACAATTTTCGGTGTGATTCATGAAGCGAATTTGCATCGCTTCACTGCTACTTTGAAATTCCTGCAGCTCCGCGGCGCGACATTTTCTTTGCAACAAAAGAGACCTACAAGAAGTTGAAGGCAGTAAAGAGATTTTCACGTTCTCACCTCCACCTTCTCCGCACACAGCGGATACGCGGGGTCCGCTGGCACTTCACACTTCTGGTCGGACCCTGTGGATCGAGATATTACACAGCTTGTCTTTGTGTGGCCACATTTGAAGGCATCATTAGTCGACAGTAACGGCTTTGGTACCAGAATGCACCTTGTCGAGTTGCCTAATGAAGAACAGCGGACAATAACTTTGATATACAGCCTCTTGACTGGAACTCGCGCGGTGGATAGCGGCACCGCCACAGAGGCATTAGAGTGGAGGCAGTGTGTTCGCAGAGGCCCTTTCCTGTACGCCCCCCCCCCCTTCATACAATCTCTAGCCAATGTCAATCAACTGGAATGAACACACACACACACACCTGACCCACCTGCCTACTACCAAACATTCACTTTTACAATGTGAGCCAGTGCCAAAACACACAGTCCTCCGTGGTGTAAAACAACCTAGTAAAAAGGAAAAGGGAAGAAAAAAAAGATAAGAAAACCTGCAGGCTGAGCCGAGGTGTGAAAGCCTGAAAACAGTGATATGCTGTAAGAGCACAGCAAAAAGCGAAAAACGCCCCCCCACCCCCTGCAAAAACAAGCGCATGAGTTGACAAGCTGGTGAAAGGACTCCTGGGTAATTCAGTCCTTTTTTTATGGCTATGAGGTAATGTGAGGGAAAGGCTGAGGGCCGAGCGGGCTGCTGATGGGGAAGTGTGTGTTTGTGTGCATGCGGGTGGCATGTGTACACGTCTGCAAGGGGAACAGACTCGATGATGGTGTCTGCGTGGCCATAGATTTATGAATTTCCTTAAAAATAACAAATTTAGAGTACAGTAACTCATCAACCATGGACACACACACACACACACACACACACACACACCCCGTTGCGTGCCAGCCTGTGTACGTAACCGGATTCTCACCTGACACCTCACTGGAGGGTCGTTTGGTGGACGTAAACCTTTTTTTTTCCCTCCTCAGCGTGGCCCGTTCACTGGCGGCGGCTCTGTGGGACTTGTTAAACTTCTATTCAAGGACTTCAACCCCCATAACCACCTGCACCCACTGCCCTTTAACCCCCCAATTCACACCCTGTATTATCACAGCTTGTTAATTTCACTGTGTGGTTAACCTTTACTAAGGCTATGAACCGTGCGTTTGGCTCAAAGTATCGCACTACCTCTGCAGGCAACCACAGAGACGCTCGCAACCGGCCAATTACCGAAGCTGGCAGAGAGGAGAGAGTGTATTTATTTGGTGTAGCCAGAATGTAAAAGCCCATTATAACTGCAACAAGCCATAAAATCTCTGTTTAGGTTGAACAAAGAGCTGCTTTTAGTGCAAGACATTGTAAAACTGAAGCCAAACTAGGCATGGATTAACATCAGGTTGTGATACACCTGTGATATCTGCGCGAATCAAAGCGGCTTTTTGTTGGAGACTCACTCGGTCTGTGTAAGTTTCATCTCTGACAGTTTACAATTAATGACGCTCGCTGGAGCGAAGTAGCATCTCTGCTGTGTCAGCGGAGGCTTAATGCAGCTTCGTGTTGAGCTTTCTGTCAAGCAGACATGCAGTTTATCCTGAAGGATCTTAGTCTTTGGTGTCACGTTAATAAACTGGAAGCACTTCTCGATGTTTAGCTGCTTTGAGAGGGAAAAGGACGAGCTCTTGTAAAAGGAGCTTCCCTCCGACTGCCCATGTGGAACTCACATGTTGTGTGTTTTCTTTGGGTAATCCAGCTTCCTCCCACAATCCAAAAAACATGCATGTTAGATAAATTGGTGACTCCAGTTTGTTTGTGTGGCGTGAATGCGTGTGGGATCGCCTGTCTCTTTACCTGTGTGTGGGCTGTGGTCGTGTTGCGGCGCTGGTGTGCGAGTCTCGGGGTGACGGTGGTGATGGCGTCCGAGCTGATCCAGCCTCTGGGAGACCCTCTTCAGCTCCCTCTCCACCGAGCGGGCGAGGCCTCGCTGGTCCTGTCTGAAGCTGGAGAACAACGCCAAAAACAAGGCTGTAGTTTCAGACGTCGAAATGTCAGGCAGTCCCCGTGTGATCGAGTAGGAGCTGGAGTACCTCTGTAGAAGCAGAGTGAGTTCATCTCTGGTCAGACGGACGTCATCTCTGTCTCTACTCAGCCTCTGTACCTGAGTGCTCAGAGCCTCCAGACGGAGAGCCAGCCTGCGAAAGCCAAAACCTCGCTGACCTGCGATTAAAAAGTAACATATGGGTTATGCGTGTTGTACCTCATAAAGAATCGAGAGTGATTTTGCTCACTGAGTCATTAGAAATCTTAGACAGAAGCAAGATTTTGTGCGTTCAGTAACAGCAGAGCCATTTCGAACATGATGTAGTACAAATGAGTGCGGTCGAGTGTAATTTCCAGCCTTCGCATCGGGTTTAATGGCATCTAATATTTTTCTCCCGAGCTGGATTTTCCTGAACAACAATTTTATGACGATATTTATGAGTGTAACTGGACGACTGTGGTCATCTCGCATTACATTGTGGTTCCAAAGAGAGCCCACACACACACACACACACACACACACACACACACACACACACACACACACACACAGTAAGCATGTGTTTTTGTGAATTTTTCCACCTTCACGGTTCGAGGGAACACTAAGATTAAAAAGCTGACCTCATAGCTGTGAAAGAGTCAGCAGAAGGTCGCCTGTCAATGTGTGAAGCTGTTCACAAGACAGCACATTTAACATTTAGATTTTTGTCAGTTGTTGTGCATCCATTATCCCAGAGGAGCTAAACCAGCCTCAGCTTGTGAACAACATCGAAAAACCAGGAGATGGTTTGCTGCGTGCGAGGTTTCAGAGGGTTTATTCAAAAAGAGTCGGTGGAGGAATGAAAGGTGTGTGTGTGGAGCGAGAACGGCTGTTAACAGAGCTGTGCAAGCAACTGGATAAGGAATATGAGGTGTAATATCAGAAACTGCAAGAGCAGGACCTCCACGGAGATGAAGGTTCAACCTATACGATAAAAACCCTGGGAAAAATGATGTCACTTCTTCTCGGTGTTTGCTCAGCTGACTGTCAGCTTGTGTGCCCCGGGGGTCCTTTAGGCACAGCGGCAATGAAGGATGAATGGAAGGAAATAAGTGAGATCCTGTAACAAATTATGTCAGATGTGATGATATCGTTTAAACGCTTATAAAGTTTTATAAGGGCGGATGATGAAATATGTTTGAGTGAGTGCGAGACTCGTACGTCAGAGATGGAGAAGCAGACTGAAAGTGCAAACAGTCACACGTAGATTTGAGCTTCACAAATATTTTTTCAAAACAATCCAATTTCACTGCAATCTCAAAGGCAAAAATGACAGAGTTTAGATCCAATGGAGCAAATTAGTCCCTCTTTCTCCTTGAGAGAGAAAAAATAACTAAGAACATAGGAAATAACCTTTATCGGGGGTTCAAAATTTGACCAAGGTAGTAAAAACAGACTATTGTCCACTAATTCGAGACCTCCCGAACAGTTAACTGAAGTTAATTTCCCGATGGTTTAGGCCCACAGCCAAAAAACAGGCTAATTTATTCATCGGGTGCATGGAGCCCACTGCTGATTCTACAGAAAAACATCCTCCAGAGGAGATCGCTGACAACATTTGTCTCTCGCATATAAACCAGAGAGCTTTTGCCCAAACAAGCCGGTCCACTCCCCCTTAAACACCCTCATTTGGGGAAACAGTTTAGCCAGACAAATGAGCTTGGGAACATTATATCTTGGCCGCAAACCCACAACTGTCAGACACATGGGAGGACCCACCCTGAACTGTGTACAGTTCAGACGAAGTCCTAATCCCCAGTCAGAGAATAGGTTTTGTTCTTTATTCATTGGCATGGATTCCTGTCTTTGCTTTTTTGATGTTATAATTCACATTATCTAAACAGTCGGACCCTAAGCTATGATAATGTGTGTACACGGATATTGATGCTTTTGCTCTGAAAAGCCACTTCTGAACTGCTGAGCGTGTGCATTGTGTTGTTACCCTGCTGCTCGGGTGATCTCCCAGTGGGCTCATCAGCGGTCATCTCCAGTGGCACCCACAAGCTCTGCAGCAGCAGGGTGACCACAGACAGGAACAGGCAGAGCACCAGGCAGCCGCTAGAGGGCGCAACACACAAGGAGGAGAAAATAAAAAGTCTTCATGTGTCACTGAAAAAGCACTTCCTGCAGCAGTGTTCAGCCAGCCATTTAGGTGGGATATTCACCCAGAGATCTGCCAGATGGGTGCAAATACCCAATGGCAGCATGTATTTGGTGCCATTCATGCCTTACAGTCATGTTTGAGAAAAAGTTCACGGCTGAGGAGACGCTGAAGAATGAAAACAGAGATCTAAAGCGTGATGTGTCTGCACGCCGCTCACTCGGGGCCCCCTGCTTCAGGTTTAACGGGGGCACAGAGAGCCGTCACATCTCTCCTCGCCGTCGGGATCCCTGCAAACCCATCGGGCCTTACCTAGAGAAACACTGAGTAATCAGGCTCAAGTACAGGCACAAACTCTTTTCAGGATCCCCCAGAGCCTGTAAAGCTCCAGACTCACATCAAGATAATATTATTTCATCCTTCACTTGGATTAACTTGTATTTCATCAAAGCTGTCAGACCACTCGGCACTGCATCTCCTGTCCTCAGCTGGGGGGCACACCCCACCCAGCATGGGAAGGCTGCACAGCTGTAAAGCCACACATCAGAAATCATATTAAAACAGGTCAGTGTGTGACAGTCATCCTGACGGGAGTGAGGTCACATGATTGGAAGTCCTGAGCCATTCAGGCGAAGGACATTTCCTGCTACACAATGTGCGTTTGTCCAAATCAGTGACAACTTCAGACAGTTATAGAGAAAAAAACCCCAACAATATTAGAAGTGAGAGCATCGGTTTGATATTCCCACTTACATTTTACTACTTGTGACTTAAGTAAACAGGGAGATCCTTACCTGCGAGGCCGCACTGCAACACGCATGGCCCTCTCTGCAGGGGTCGATCCCATTTAGAAACACAAACAAAACAGTAAATTCCACATGCTTAGAAAAAGCTGCATGAATACAAGAACACTATATCACAAGTGCATTTATTCTCCTCAACTACTTTTCAGCAGAACAGCTGGACAAAATGTGCAAATAAATGACCACACGAACAAGAATTGTGTCAAAAGCATTGGTCAGGACTATTAGATGTTTATGTACTGTTGTTGCAAGCATGAGTAGTCATGAAAAGCCTCAGTTTGTAGTTTGTCTGTGTTTGAACATTTCTTTTAGACTCATAGAGATAGGCAACTTAATCACAACAAAAACAGCTGTCAGCAACAGTTTGGCATCGACACACACGCGCGCACACACACACACACACACCCTCACCTCCTTAGATCTTCATCCCAGCCCACTGGCAACCATCAGGCTTGTGTTCAAAACACACAAACCCACAAAAAAGAAAGGAAAATAAAGTTGGGCAGGGAGGAATCGCGCCTCCTTTTTTTTTTATCCGTTTTGCTCTCTCTCCCTCCTTGTCTGTCTGGCCCGGCCTTTTCTCTGTCTCAGGGTCTATATGGGCAGGCATCCTCCGGTTGTCAAGGAAACCTGACTCCCCTTCAAAGAAAACAATGGCCAGAGTGCTACTCAGGCCTTTCACCAGCACAATGGAGCCCACGCTATTGGGTGACAGTTTCTTTTAGTCCCTCGGGCTACACTCAAGCCTTGGGTTGTGAATTGATACTTAAGCTCATTTAAATAGCTCAAACACTGCAAACCTTTGCACTGAATTAAATAATACAGATATAAGACTTCATGACATTGAAACAGCAATCAGGAAAACCAAGAGAATGTGTAGAAGAGAAAGGGAAATGTTTCCCAAAATAGGACTTAATGTTCTATTATTACACATTATTTTGATAATTTTTTACTTTTTTTTTTAGCTTTTTTTATTTTAAGATTCCTATCTATCATTTCCACACACCATCATTTCCCACACTCACAAGTAGTAAAAGTAATTGAAAAATCAAATTGTCCTGTGGAGATTTAATCCTTTGGAGAGAGACATTAGTTTGAAGCCCATGATATCCATTATTGTATTATATTTTCCGATGAACACAGATCCAAAGAAAACTTAAAGGCCCGAAAACACAGCGCTTGCCAAAGGTTTACAAATGACTTCACGTATCATCAATATCACGGCGAGACAGATCGGACACGTCGCTTGGAAAAATATAGTTTTTCTCGGTCAGATGACGGAGTTCAAGCGATACCACAGACTGAGAGCAGATCACGGTATGCAGAATAAGCCATGAAACAACAATCAGAGGCAAACTCGGTGTAGCTAAGCAGAGGTTTTGCGAGTGAGGATGTGGGGTCATAAGGATATTTCTGAATAACCCCGGTCTATTTTGGCTGGATTCATGTTATTAATCATTCTAAGCAATATAACATTTATACAACAAAATGCTCTGCCATGTATTCTTTTTCTGGGGTTTTCTTGAATTCAAGATGCCTTTTTGTCTGGGATGATACAAACGTGCTGTCACTCCACCTGGCCTCATTTGGCTCTTCACAAACACGCACTACCGTGCACAGACTTGTGCACATGATGTAAGTTGGAGTGGGAGGAAGCTGCAGGATGGACTGATGTTCAGAGTGAAGTCACAACGTGTGTGCAAGCGGAAGGATTTGATGAGCGTAAACCTCCATAAGCTACGACCTAAAGGCTTACTGGCTTTGCACCCATCTGTCTCCTCTGTCCCTCCCTCCCTTCTCTCTTCCTCTCTCTCTCTCTCTCTCTCTCCCTTCCCCTTACACTCCCACTATCCTGCAACCTGTCACCCCCACCACTACAGACTGGCTTCCTCCGTCACGCAGTCCGGAGTTTTCTGTCCATCAGTTGGACACATTTGAAGAGGGGGAAATACACCGAGGCCGAGGGAGGGGGGACACAAAGAGAGGGTTGGGTGGTTGGGGGGTTGGGAGGGGGGGGATTGAAATTCAAGCACTCGAAGCTGGGGGAAAAAAAAGGCGAACGTGAGACATTTCCGTCATCAGGTCTAACTTCACTCGGCAATCAGGGTGGTCCAAAAATAGAAATCAGAGAGAGGGTCAATCAGACACACACACGTACACGCACACGCACACACACAAATGCACATAGTGAACCACCGGCGCTCACGTAGGGCAGCTGCATTCAGCGGCGTTCGAGAACTTACACGGAACGTCTGGAGGGTCTTTTTTTTTGGTAAAAGGAGGGGAACGAAAGCTCGTTCTTGTTCATGTTGCATTCACTTGTTCCCGTTTTGTCCCCCCCCCCACCCTGCCTGTTCAGCATGGGAGCACAGTAGGAAACAGGAGACAAAACAAATAGATGCTTCGCGGACTGGAGCTGGCACACTGATCACATTACCATGACAACAGCACTCCGGGCTGCCATTCTCGTACCCAAAGGGCTCGAGGCACATCGAGAAGCACATGTGGGTTCCGCGGATGCATTTGGGGGCTGTTTTTGCACTGAGTGATGAGCTGTGTGTGTGTGCGCGTGTGTGCACGTGTGTGTGCGTGTGTGTGTGTCATTGTGTCAGTTGCTGGGCGACAATTCAGCTTCAGGACATTTACTCCTTCAACAAATTCTTGACAAGACTGCCCGTCTGTGTGTGTATTGATGCTAATATAAGCGTGCGCATGTGTGTGTCAGGATGTTCAGCAGATGTCATTGTTTTCATTTTTAGACATTTTTTCCACAGTTTTTCTGTTTGTTTTTTACTCACTCACCCCGCCGAACAATTATTTTCCATTAATTTCCATTATTTCGCTCCCTAGTTGAAAAAAACGTCACAATGTGTGAGGAAACCTTTTTTCTTCCGGTCACTCTATCCCGTCGCCACTAGAGGGCGCTCCTTCTCTACAGATGGCCGTGAAAAAGCCCTCCCTTGACCACCAAACCAATGGATACACATTCCATGCAAATTCAAACTCCAAGCTCCTTTATTCAGCCATCTATTCTAAAGTCTGTGTTAAAATGTTAAAATGTTAAAATTAATAAATTAATTTGATGTGTTTTTTCTTTCTTTCTTCAATTCCCAGTAAAATAATAGTTTAAAAAAACACAACCTTTATTGTCAACTTTCTGAATCTGTGTTCCATCTATTTCACTCGTCAGTTGTTTCCTTTCTCTTGAAATGGAATGAATTGAAATGATTTTCCCCCCTAAACTTTTAAGAATTTCAAGGAATCTGTTTCTTGTTTTTGTCTTTTTCTTACAATCTATTTTTGTCACTCTGCATGTTTGTTTTTAAAGAAACAACAATATCAAAAACAACCTAACCATACGGTTCCTGTAATTATAACTCAGCTTTTATGTTGTATGACCATTTTTTTTTTTAAAAAGTAAAAAGCATTCATCCCATTTAGAGTCATAAAACCTGAAAGCAAAATCTTTTAAACTATAAACAAATACATGTTCCATTTTTTTTGTTTTTTTTTAAATTTTCCCTTTTTGTAATTTTACAAAAATAATAATCATTTACCAGTAAAATAAATAATACAGCATCGTCTAGATTTGCATTTGTCCTGAAATAATTGGCGGTGAAGGGTCTTTGAATTCTCTGAATTCAAGCAGAGGGCACCGAAATACTGGGTCTGTGAATATTTGTCACTTAAATGAGCTCAATGATGGATGTTAAAAAAAAAAAACACCTTAATTTTAACTGCTTCATCATGCTTTCATTAAAAATCTCCAAAGGTTTGTAAAAAAAGGTGATCTTTTCCACATGTGGCGTGAGCATTCAGCATCTGATGGCAGAGGGATGGATGAGGGCTTTTTTTGGGGGGGGGCGGATCGGGGGATCAGTGGAGGAGGGATGCAGTGGAAATAAAGAGCTGGTGGACTGAGTGATGGAGAGGAAGAGGAGAGCACCCGTGGGAGGGGGGGAGAAAAAAAGGAGAAAAAGGTCAGAGATTAGGATGACGAGGGGAGAGAGAAAATGTGTCAGAAAAATAGAGAAAGTGTGCGCGCGTGCGTGTGTGTGTATGTGTTTGTGTGTGAGAGAGAGAGATGAGAAAGAGAGTGATTTGTTTTCAGTGAAAGGTGAGGCCACTTAGTAGAGGCGTAGAGCTACAGCGGAATCTATTACCATGTGTCAAAGGAAACATGAGAAGGGCATGACCTGTGTGTGTGTGTGTGTGTGTGTGTGTGTGTGTGTGTGTGTGTGTGTGTGTGTGTGTGTGTGTGTGTGTGTGTGTACTCCTCAGTAAAGAAGAATAGAGTCAGGGCCTGTGATTACGCATGAAAATTCAAAGTGACAGACATCGCTCACTTTGCCGCATTTTGTTACACAAGAGTTCTAAGGTAGATATGGAAAAAAAACAGGACGTGCGGGATTAAAATTCTCGGTTGTGCGCTGCCCCCCCCCCCCCACGAAAAATAAAGTCTTTGGAGAGCCAATGAGGAGTGAAGAATGAGACACACTACAACACGTACGGACAGTATCTGGGACCTAGAAAGATGCAGTTGTGTCACTCTACACCTCATGGATCCTGTGGCTCACCAGAGGCCAGTGTAGTTCACTTGGGGCTTAAACACTTTAACCACACTCTATGCGTGTGTGTGTGTGTGTGTGTGTGCGCGCGTGTGCGTGCGTGCGTGTGTGCCTGCCTGCCTGCCAAAGCCACAGACCCCACGGCCACTTTCTCTGTATACAGCAATATTTTTTTTTTCAAATCCCCGCCCGCTGTAAACCAATCGCCCGTCGTCGTCTCTCTGAAGCATAGTCGATGGTCGCCTCGGATGGATGAGGTGTGTTTTTACTTCCCCCCCAACCTCCTGTCCGCGCTTCCGCCATTGAATATAGTGTGGAAAGTTGTACATCGCGAACACGTTGTTGTTGCAGAACGCTCGGGCAGTCCGTCATAAAAAGAAAAAGACAAAACAAAAAAAACAAAGTTGTTCGTGTGAGGGTGGGATGAATGCAGTGTGTGTGTGTGTGAGTGTGTGTGTGTGTGTGTGTGTGTGCGCGCGCGTGCGCGTGTGATTGGGTGTGTGGGCGGGGGGGCACAGAGTCCCCTCAGAATCCCACAACAGAATCGGTCTGTCCATCTCTACTCTGTTTTCACCATTATAGGCGACAGGAGCACAAGTACAATTTCGTGTTATTCTCTTAGTTCTTTACATTTGTTGTTATAATGTATTTTTATTAATATCAATAGTAATAAGTATATACTACATACTGTATACTGTAGTATATATACATACTACTACATACACAAAATCCTCTCATGACGGTATTTGAAGCATTTCTATGGTCCATGTTTGAGGCCAAAGACATGGACGAGACATTCTTTCATACACCAGGGCCAGCTAGCAAGCCCTACATGAAAATCAGTATGTCACACAGTTGAGTTTTTCGGCCTCATTATGTCTAATTTTTTTATATCTCTGGTCTTAGATCCTCTGCCTCGCCTTTCTGGCATGTGATCGCTGTTCCACTCCCTTGACGTGTCACCCCTCTGCCCATGCTGATAATTGTCCTTTTATGTAGTGACTTTCCACACTTGAAAAGCTCATACCTTGAATTTACAATCGTTTTAAGGCTTTGGGACACTTCGAAATCCATACTGACCATGTTATGAACTGTCTTCAGTCCACCCCCTCCTATCCTTAAACTGGCCAAATTGGAGGTGTTCTTAGAATTAGGGTACTTTTTTTAACGTGTTTGAACAAATCTGTTTGAAATTGCATGATGTCCTGCGAAAAAAAGGCACCATTATTAGCGACACCATTTGAAAATTGTACTGGGGGAAGCTCCGTCAGCATTTTCGCCCCCCTCCCAATCAACACTCACACTGGACCTGGCAACTAAATAAGCTATAAGGGGGCGGGGGGGGGGGTGTAGGGAATGGAAGAAGGAAGGTAGATGGATGCGAAAACGAGTGAGCTGACTGACAGTCCCGGGGAGCCATTGATCCCCCCCACCCACACCCCATCCCATCCCTGCTCCTCTCCATCCCGACCCGGCCTCTCCATTGGCAGAAGACAAATAGTGTTGAGGTGGCTTGTATGGATTTATGAGTTAATGGCCTGCCATGATGTGACAGATGAAGAAATAAGAGAGATGGAAAACAGAGAAGGGCGCATAAAAAGAAGGAGTGGAGGGAAAGAGAAAAGGAGTAAGAACGACAGAAGTGGTTGAGGAAGGTCTGTCTTAACAAACCAGCACATAGGCTTTTATTTTGAAGCATCCAGCATCCATATTCACAATATGAGCATTGGCCTTTGGTCTGAGTACTTTTACTACATTTTTAAGAGTGTAAGGGGTTGCTTTCAACCCCAGACCACCTTGAGTACCAATCAGAAAAAAACAGGGATGTTTTAACCAATAAACATTCTCAATAAAAATATACTTCCCTTCCATCAAAATACAACAAAGTAGAACAAATATGCATATGCTGCAAAAATACACAATCGTGGCGAGTAGATTTTACTTATTTTAAGTCAAATAGTTAAGTTGAATTGGAAAATAATCAATTTTCAAGTGATTGTGTTTTGTATTAGGTGTGATAAGACATTTTTGACTTGAAATAAGTAAGATTTGGGGCGGGGGTGTTGTGAGGGACTTGACAAAATGAAGTTTTCATCTTTTATTTTACCCCATGCAATGCCTAAAAAAACATAATGGATGGACCCTATCCTAAATACCCCAAATTGCAAATAAATAAGTAAATAAGCAAATCATCACTGAAAATTTGGGAACTATTTCTTTGCCCCCCTCCCCCCCATCCCTTAAACACCTCTGCCCTGCTTGATGAAAGCAGAGTCTCCCTGCATCACAAAAGTCAAAATTAAACCGAGAATATATTGTTTTTAGGTGTCAAACATAGTGATCTTGTCTTTTTTTGGTTTAAATAACCAAATTACAGAGGTTTCTTGGGGTGGTGGGGGCTGCTGCTAAGGTGGCTGGCTTTATAAGCCCATGGAGCCTCGGGCCTGTAAACTGGATGGGACCTAGGGGACCCTTGGGAGGTTGATTCTGCACCTGGTGGTACTGTTGAACCTTGGGAAGGAAGCTTGGTTACCTGGGGGTACTGCGAACTATTGGGTGGAAGCTTGGGTGGACATTTGGCCAGGGGAGGACTGTGGGAGTTTCAGCATGGAGAGACCTCCTACTCATAATAGCTTTTCGTTCAAGGTCATGACTCATAATCTGCGGGGACTGACACTTATTGTTGTCATCTATATCACTTACCAAGGCAGCTGCCTCCACTTGCATATCTTTGTGTACAGTGGAGCACGTGCATGGGGCGGGGGGGGTTGAAGTGGTTCCGGACCGTAATGAAAATAAATAAGGGAATTTATACCATTAAAGTGAGGTATGTGACCCCTAGAGAGATGATTTACTGTGGACGTGTCCTCAACCGGTCCAATTGCGGCCATCCGTCTCCAGGGGTGGGGATCCGACGACCAACACCCGCTCCCTGCTCTCTCCACCTGACAGCAAACTGTCCAGATTGTCGTGGGAAGGGCTCACATGATACACTTCAAACATGTGAATAGAATCAATCCCCTGCTGTCTAAGATGGTTGGTTCAACTGATTCTATAGTCCAGACTTGGGGCTTGACGTACTGGATGCTCAGGTCCAGTGGGTCCTTTACAAGGCTTGCTCTCGAGTAATGCTTGCTGGTAGAAGACCTCATAAGTCTTAGCTAAGCTTATTTTTTGTCATTTTACTGATCTCTTCCAATGTCCCTCATTCATCTGTCCTCCTCCAGTCTTTCAATTTGTGTGTTTTTAAGGCCATTTATGTAAAAATCAAACGATGCAGATCAACCTCAAGAGGATGGCTATAATTAGATAGCGACAGCACGGAGGATCGATGCAACCTGTCACATGGACATGCGCCTCGGAGCCCCCTTGATGTATGTAAGTGAAGTAGGGGGTGGGCGGAAGGCAGAAAGAAGGTAGGGGCAACACCAAATGACCACCTCAACTTCAACTGTCCATCTTGATTCTTTGTAGTTTTACAAGTAGGGACTTTTCAGAGGGGCCCACAACCCACACTTGCTGTATATTTAGCCTGTTGCCAGTCCTCACCAGCAGAGGGTAATGATGTAACCTGATACAGGGCCTGTTGAGTTGACATGAGGAGTTACCAGTTTGGGAAAAGGATGTTGTGATGACCTCACGAGGGCCGAATCCTGACTGAAAGACGTAGTTGCTTTATGAGTACCATTGACCTATGGAAGGGCTGAGATTCAACAGAAAATCACATCCCAAAAGGAGTTCGTCAATGGCCTTTTGGCCCTGTAGGTTAAAAACCATGTCTATAGGGTCCCTTTACCAAAGGGTTACAGGTAACTCGTCAGGTAACCAGGCTGCATATGCAGCAGAATCAGTCCCAAGGAGCAAATCAAGACCCCTTGACCAATGGAGACTGACAAAGAGCAAGAGTCATCGAGTGTTTAGCATTTACCGTGTTTGCCTTAAGCTACAAGAAAAGATGCCAAAGAGGCAGACTTTTGATTGAATTATTTTTTGATAAAAGCTTCCAGACATAGACCAAACCTTTAAATGTTGACAAAATGGCTATCTATAGAAAGAAATTTTTTGTTTTGACTTGGGCTGGGTGAGTTAATCCGTTATTTTTGTGTTAACCCATCAATTTATTAACGCAGATCATTATTTTATCACCATTGGCGCAGATCTTTCACACACTTTTATTTTGTAAATGCCTCTTGCTGGCGGAAACAAAAAAAGGACAAGGCAGAAGTAAACAGAACAAGCATGGAGCAGAAGTCTAATGCTACAGAAGAAGTACGGACAAACAAAAGCAAGACAAGCTAACTGAGGCTAAAGTGTATCTGATTCTAACGCCATAGCGACGTTGATAGCTGCAGCCCACCTTATCGTCCCCTGTAAGGGAAGTCCCAGCAGTGAAGGGTTTTTTTGCTTCACCCTATAGTCACTGAATTTTCACTGATTATGCTATTTATCTGTTACTGTTTAACAAGTGCTCATCATAATAGTGTTTCCACAACGCTTGTGCTTTTGTTTATGGGTGAATATTCCATTAAAAATGCACGATACACTACTTTTGAAATCATTTTTGGATTTTGCGCCTATAATGCAGTTAACTGTGATTAATCTGGGAAATCATGTGATTAATTCTGATTAAAAATTTCAAGCCCTAGTTTTTGACATCTGCTAAGGCCAGCAGAAAGGACTTTGCTGGCCTCCGCGTGACTCTCCCATGCAAGAAACCTCTGAATTAGCTTGTTATCGAAGCAAACGGCGGCCGCCATGTGCTCCGGCCCTGCTCCCTGGTCTCGGAGGGAAGATATGGACAATGCCCAAACAGCAATTATGTTCAGATAACGTCCAGTCGTGTGGAGCTTCACTCTTTAAACTTTGCACCTCAACCTCGCACGGACCAACACATCCACAGCGCGCCCAGTACAAATCTAATCATTCTTCAATTATTAACTGTCCTATCGCATGGGGGGGGGTTGCAAGAAAACCCTCGCACCTTCACTCCTTTTCGTCCAGACGCCAGCAAGAAAAAAAAAAAGAAAAATTGTGCAAATGGAGCATGAATAAAATATTGACCCTGAAGGATTCATGCTTACTCAACACTATCCCTGAGTGATGTATGAATTAGATATGGTAATGAAGCTGTACAAACTGTCAATAAGCGAAATGATGATGATATAGAGGAAGCTGTTTAGAAGTCATACTCACTACCTGGCTGCCAGTGGAGAAAAAAAGTGGGGGGGGGGCATTATTCGGCCCATTAATTATAAATCACATTTATCCAAAAAAAGTTCTTTTTTACAAGAGAATGATATTCAAACCAGTTGGTTTTACGAGGGAAATGTCCGATATGAAGCTGAACACACACGAGTTCAAAATTTTTCTTGTGGACGCTTTTGACCTGGAATGACATTCTTACTCTTCCTCCGAAGACCATCTGGCGTTGAATTCTTCCGGGTTGCATAAAAGCATCCAGTCGGTTGACCACAGTGGTCAGATGCAGTAGTCAGCTTCAGGACACAAACGCACGCACGCACGCACGCACGCACGCACGCACGCACGCACGCACGCACGCACGCACGCACGTCTTCATTAACGAAGAAACATTTCTATTGATCTGGTCTGCAGCTGCGCCTCATGTTACAGCCAAGAAATATGTATTGGGGCGCACTAAAGAGGGTTACACACACAAACACATACGCACACACACACACACACACACACACACACACACATTCACTTGCACTGAGAGGGCAAACATGAAAAACACGGCTTCCTCTCTTTCACTTACACTCGCGTACACACAGGAGTCAGGAAAGCTAAACGGGTTATGGTGAGTGAATTAGTATTGACCAGCTCCTTACAGCATTAGCCACGGCCGCCGCTTACCGCTGGTGTCACAATTGCTCAAACGTGCTGCTGTATGTAGATCTGTATGGAATGTAATGGGGTGGGTATTTTTGTTTAAGGTGGTTGGGATTATCTAATTAGGATGACCCCCCCCCCCCCGTTGCCTTACTTAAGACCACACTTTTCCCAATCGGACAAGAACCCAAGCAATCAAACCCAAACAACACTGAGGGGGATCTGATGTCTTTTGGTAGGTTTGGTGGTCATGATGCAACTCGTCCAGCACTACGAACACCCGAACCACCACCAACACCACCGCAAAATACTTACTGGACCAAGATTCTACCAGAATCTCTGGGCTTTGTTTGGGCACCGAACCAAAGGATCACAGCGTTTGCAAGAAAACCTCCCCCTGGGGGATGCACCATAACACCGAATCAAACTGTGCACATAAAACCAGCCTGATTTTCTGTATTTTGGTAAATGTGACGTGACAAATCATGTGAGCACTCACTGTCCTCGCACCTGCGAGATCAATTGGGTTACAACAAATTGGTCGCATGTTTCGATTTGCGTGTTTTTCTAATGACGCTAAATAATGACTTTCTTTACTTGCAAAGAAATAGATTTGTAATATTTGATGCGTTCCTGCAGGGTTTTTTCGAATCCAGATGATTTTGGTTTCTTTTTTTGGGTTTTCCTGTTGGACGTTTATTGTCGCGACATCACCGTCGCTCAAGGACCAAAAAAACGGCTCCACGGTGCTTTTTCGCACTTGTGGCATGATCTCAAGTCCCAGATTCCCAAAAAAAACACCACCACCCTCCCTCCTCCGCAGCTCCTTCAACTGCTTGTCCAGCAGCGTGGAGAAGGGGTGGGTAGGATGGGTGGGGGTGGGGGGGAAGAAAATGATGTTGCGGTCACACTCTGTCCTCATTATATTATCTCGACGTCTGCAATGCGAAATGTAACACGAGACACTCGCATGACAGATAGCAAGTGGACTGGGCCTTCTGCGGGACATCAGTCAGGAGCCGGAGCTACTTCGAAAAACCTCAAAGCCGTGACACACGTCAACCGCAATTGCGTGAGCCATTCACCCCCCCAGCACGTCGTCCGTCTGTCCCAGGGCGTCCACTATAATAATATTTCAGATCCAGCGTTATTGAAGCCGAGCTTAAAATCAAAGCCCCCCCCCTGCTCCGCCGTCGCCAACCCACCTCTCCCCCGTCAGCCTTCGCCAAATCCAATCACGGCTCGATACTCCCGATGATTGATCGGCATCCAGTCCAATTGAATCTCTCAGATGGATGTGGGGGGAGGGGGGAAGGGGGAGGTAGGCTGGCTCCCTTTTGGAGCCATTAGGCATTGGCAGGAGGATGACACCGGGGTGGGGTTTGGGGAAGGGAGGAGGGGGGGGGGCAACGCAGAAGAAGAGATGGCAGGAGCGGAGATGTAATTGAGAAGGATTGGTCAAAGACACACACACACACACACAAAACATTTTGTGGATTTGTCCCCCCCCCCCAAGCTGAAGAATGGGGAGGGATGGGGGGCAAGAATGCATTTGAATGTTCGGAGGGGTTTTTCAGTTCAAGGCAAAGGATCAAGAGGGTGAGTCTGCCGGTCAGCTGTGAAAGGGGGGCTTGGAGGCCTTGGAAATCAACCTGTGCTCTCCAGTGCAAAATGTCCCACAACTTTTCTTTCAAGATAGGCGCAACAGGTTTTGGTTTCCTCTTGGTTTCCTTGGCCGTCACCTCCACCTGGTTCCACCGATAACATTGTAACAAACAAGCGAGAAAAAAGCCTCAAATACATGAATGTATATCAACAAAAACAAACAAACATATCCTGTGAATAATAGGAAAGCAGTCTTCCTGAATAAAGTCCAAAAAAATCATATAAATGATGCATGGAGCAATTGTTGAATCACTTTCTTTGTAGGAATTCAGCTACATCTCATCTCACCAGAGTAAATGAGCATTTGTCAGATTGGAAACGACAAATGAGCGGTTCTGAGCAATAATAGAAACGACTGTATCCCACGTTTCCTGGGGACAAACCAACACACATGCCGAGCTGCCGGTGTATCGGGCGTATGCGTGTGCCGCGCTCACTAAAAGTTAAAACAAAAAAAAGAAAGGATTTCTTTTCTCATTGATAATGAGGCATATTTGACATCACCCCCTCGTCGGGGATGCGGTGTTTATTTCTCTGCCTCTTCCACTCCCCACAATTCCCTCTGACCACAACTCCCTGTGTCCTGACAAAGCAGACGAGGAAGAGAGAGAGAGAGAGAGAGACAGAGAGAGACAGAGAGAGACAGAGAGAGAGACATAGGGCAGGAGAAAGGGAAAAAATATGGGTGGGAGGTGAAGAAAGAGAGAGCAACCCACAGACCACATAATGGTTGCTGCATCAGTTATTTGGCTAATGCGGAGAGATCAAGAGAGAAAGAAAAAGCATTGGGGCTCAGATTGTGTGTGCTTAAACACTTTAACCACACTTTGTGTGTGTGTGTGTGTGTGTGTGTGTGTGTGTGTGTGTGTGTGTGTGTGTGTGTGTGTGTGTGTGTGTG
>JASSRZ010000023.1:0-11724 GCA_032164315.1 Malacoctenus gilli
GTGTGTGTGTGTGTGTGTGTGTGTGTGTGTGTGTGTGTGTGTGTGTGTGTGTGTGTGTGTGTGTGTGTGTGTATCCACCACGTCCAATACTTCTTACAATTTCCTAATCAGAAACAATTCAGTCAGATTGACCGAAAAGGCGCCATGTAATCACAACTCCTGTTGGATCACTGGTAGCATTTGATCACTTGTTGGACTACACACGAACACACATGCACAAGTCGGCGTGTGATAACACCATGTTCCTCCCTGTTTCCAGTCTTTCCCCAGCTGTACTTCCACATGATCCGACAGAGGAAGAAAGTCCTGGGCCACATAGAGGACTACAGCAAAGTGGAGTGAGCGCCGCGGCACTCGGAGCGCCTCAAAACTAAACCATCCGACAAAACCGGGAACAAAATCACGTCTGCATATTAAAACACCCGCGCAGCCTGACCATTTTTCAGAACCGGCCCCCGCGTAGGTTGTACAGATGCTCACACATTGTTTTTGTTTTTCCCTGACTTCTGGACAAACTGGAAATACTTGCATTTAGTTGGAACAGGCAGCTGT
This sequence comes from Malacoctenus gilli, assembly GCA_032164315.1. NCBI lineage: Eukaryota > Metazoa > Chordata > Actinopteri > Blenniiformes > Labrisomidae > Malacoctenus > Malacoctenus gilli. Next base: position 553 of record JASSRZ010000023.1, read on the forward strand.
TTTGAGAGGCGTAGACAGTCGAGCTGCTCTCTGAGCTCTGTAAAGCTAAAATCGTACACTGGTAACTTTGTTTGAAGCGAGACAGAAGATAAGATAAGACTAGGAGACCCTGTAAGTTGTCCTTTTTTTAAGTGATAGATTTGCTTTCCTACAAAGTAGAAGGAGTCATGTGAAGTCCAGCACTGAGAGTAGGTGTCGGTACAAACTGCTGTCCAGAGTTGTACTATTTGTTTTATTCCAAAGTTTGATGACATTCCCGATTTATTCAAATAAATCTTTTTTTTGTCATTCCATGCCTGCATGCTTGGATCCTGTTTGTTTGTTCGTGACGTCACTTTCTCAGTTATTCGATAATGATTTCAAGTTTGTCGTCTCCCACTGTGATGATTGTGAATCGTGCAGTTTGATTTCCTCAGCGTTTTGTGTTTCGATGGTTTAGATTTCACCACAGTCATCTTGGTCATTCACACCCATCCAAGTACGAAAAACCTTTTATTTCCTGCCTTTTGATTTACATTGTTAAAAGGCACAATTTTTGGGGTGCAATTAGCTGTTTTGCAGGTGCATCTCAAACTATGGGAGTGTCTCTCAAAAGTATCTGATTTGATCATAAACATACATATTTATCTACATTTTCTGGCATTTGATCACATTAATTCTAAATACAGCCTCTGGCAAAAATCTCAAATATGCATCGAGTCCTGTGAATTCTTCCAATATTTTCAGACATGACTTGTTTTTGTCTAAAATGCCAATTACAAATGGAACAAAAGTGGGAAACATTTCAGTTTTTATGATGGGTATGAAACATAAAGATGTTTGATTGTCATTGGCAAAAAATTAATGTTACCTTTGTAGTCACATTTTTTGGGGAGGCATCTGTTTAATACAACTATTCAGAAACATGCCCATTTCCACTCCTCCATTCATTAAATGTTTATTTCTCAAGTCATTTTGTTACATTTAGGTGTGTGTTGTTTAAAAAAAAAAGGCTCATCCCAAGAAATATTTAGGTTTGTGTAACACAAGTTACAGAACAATTTAACAAGAAGAAAACAGGACAGATAGCACAACATATTGTAGCAACAATGTAACGCAAAACTGCGCTGTAGCCTGAACATGTGTTGGATATTTCACTTTATTGCCTCTTATTTGAAAATACAGAATGAACTCACTTTCAATACATAGCATTAGGTAGCCATTGCTTATTTATAGAGATGTACAAACAGTCTGCCAATGTAGGATTTCTAACTGTTACAAGGACGTCAGAATCATGCATAAGCCAATGAAATAATGTGTATTTTCTGCACAGATCTAATATAAGAGAATTGGTTGATTCTTGTGATAAACACTATATATAACTAAACCTTTTTTTTATCAAATACCCAAAAAAGTATGATTCCATAGTTTTAATGGGAGTCAGAGGGACATTATAGCGCTCACATGACTCGACGGTGCTGCAACGCATAACTTTAACATGCAACAGAGTCAATGTTTCGCCAATTGTTTGACATAACCAGGACTGGTTGAAAGATTAAATAAATGCTCCAGCCACTGTAACATTTGTCTGTTCGAGAAATGAACAAATTACCCCAAACGCCATGTAAATGAAGAGTTAGAAGACTCATGGTTTATCGATTTGTTGCAATGTTTTGGCAGTTTCAAGTGTGGCTGGAGTTGTTTGAGAGATCTATGCAGAAAAAGTATTCATATGTTCACTTTTATAGCAGTTTTTGGACATTTTCGTCTGCTGGCAGTTAAATGATCAATTTAGAAGCTGATATCCATTAGCAGTCTGTCGTTTCAGCCAAGTTAACACTGCAATAAATGGTAGCCCGAATATAAGATACAAGTGCTAAAATTCATCATTAAATTACTTGACACTGGTCAGGTTGTCCATCCATGCAGCAAGTTCATTTTACTTGATAAAAAAAGTCTTTTAAAAGAAAATTAACACTAAAAATTGATCTTATGTTCTTTCTGAAACGTGAAAAGATTTTGACTTGGAATAAGAAAAAGTCCCTGGGACGGACTCTTTTTCTTTGCCGTAAGGTGAGCGTCGAGCCGCCTTTGTGTCAGATAGTTCCTTTTCCTCCCCGTCGATGGTCGAGCATGATCTTTGGGATAAATGGTATATCTGGGAAAATGCCTTGCAGGAGCACAAACTGCATGAAAAAGGAGCTCTGGTTGCCTGAAGTGATGGTCTGTGTTACAAACCCAAGTTAAAAAGAAACACTAATGAAGCATGGTATGTGTTAACGCCACAACTCGAAGTTTTGATACTAATGTTTTTTGCATGGGGCCAGCAGACTTTGTACAGGTATGAAGTATATATTTACAATAAACCTACAATCTGGGAAGCATTACCACCACTCTCTGTACTTCTGTAATGATGACTGACGTGCACATACACAAGGGGGAAAAAAATCAAGTGACAGAACAGTGACACATATGAGTTAGAATGGTTTTGTGGTATTTGAGGGAAAAAATGTTAAAATTAGAAGGAAACATTTAAAAAAAAAAAAAAAACAGCATGCAAACAAGATTTAGTGCATTGCATGATTTGGTTTTTCAGTCAGTGTATTCGTTTGTTGACCTTGTTTACTTGTTCTGTAATGAGGCTGCACATCTTCATGCTCCCCTGTCAATAATCCAATGATATCCTCCTCATTATTGACTTCAATATTTGCTTAACATGTGCAGTTAAGGAAGCCACAAAAGACTCTTCAGCCGTGTAAAACAACACGATGTCTTGTCACCTCACTGATCGCGGAGAGTAACTTCGTTTCAGGTTTTTACAGTGTGAACAAAAAAAGCACTGAAAAACCAGCTGAACCACTGTAATCGTGAAGCATGTGACGGGAGGGACCTCATGTGTTTTCTATGACCAGCTCACCTCCAGCTGAATACCCTCCGCCTTTTTTTTTTTTTTTTTTTTTAACACTCGTCAAGGGTGAAACAGTGTTAGCCAGGGAGAACAGGGGAGTCCATTCAGCTCTGTCCTCTTCTGATAAAAAGAGATCTCAGATATAAATCAGATACAGAAATATCCTGTTTCATGTTGTGCAATGTCGTCTCTCTGCTGTCTCATGACTACTTGTTTTCTCGGCCTCTTTGGGAACAGCTAATGTGGTTTGTAGCTGAGTTAATAACGTGACAAGAGAACGATGTATTTCCTGTGAGAAGGTGATGAATTCGGAGGAAAACAGGTTAACATGGACGTTTTCTCTGTTATTCACTCACAAGAAACATGAACCAGGACGTGAAAGGGAAACAGATGCTTCCAACACAAACGGATCATTCATTCATCTTCTGAGTTGCTTTATCAACTTCACGGTTGTGGGAGCTGCTACAGCTGATCCCAGCAAACACTGTGCAGGATGGATTGATGGTTGAAACAATGTCTCAGGTGTTTGTGCTGGATTGTGGGAAGTCTGTCTCGCATGTTTGAGTAAAGGAGTATTATTATAGGAAGTATTTCCACCAAACACGTCTTCTCGGAGTGTTTTAGTTTGTGTCATTGGCAGACAGAGCACAAAGCGGAAGTGCTGATTTCACCAAGACTGCAGTAAAAGCTGACATGGCAACCTTGGCCTGCAGCAGAGTTTTGCAAACAAAAGCATTAAAAGACTCAGTTTGATGAGCTCAGATTGGGATTTTTCACAAGAAAACCCAGTTTTTCAAGGTTTCATAAAAAGCATGTCAGCTATAAATATTTTCAGCCAACAATCCTTTTTTTTTTTTTACATGAAAACAAAGGTACATGTTCAAAAATATTTGACATTGAGCTCATCCCACAAATGCATGCAGCTCCGTGTACAAGGGAAACAGAAACTAAGCATCTCTTTGGAGGAAATAACAGTTAGTTGGATAACAGTTGGAACTGCTGGCTGACTAATAGTTGGGAATGGGGCAGAAAAAAACGACCCCCCTCCTTTCAAGATGCGTGGGTGTGCGTGTATGTGCGTGAGTGCGCGGGCTATCCAGCTGTGCGCACAGACCCGCCCATTCATCGAAAGCACCCGGGGGGTCGCACGGCCCTCCGCTTGGGATTGACCGGCCCGTCGTCCAATGAAAGCGCGTCAAAGCGTGACTCACCCTTTTCCCTTTTCCAATGGAAGCGGCGCGGCGGAGGCGGGCCACAGGAAGCACACTTGGTTGAATGGCCATTAAAGCAGCAATCAGCGGTAAATATGTTATGATGCCAAGCTCCGAACAGACACCAAGCGGGCACTCAGAGGCTGCGGGAGCGCTCTCCTCCTCCACGGGCTCCACTCTCCGCGACATGCCGCCGCTGCCGCCGCCGCACGGCCCCGCTTTCTCTGTGCGTGGAGTCGGGCTGCAGACCCGGGCAGGAGTCGCTCTCCGGGGGATCTGAGCGCGGTGTGATGGACAGCTGTTGGACATCGACTTCGGCACCAAGGCTGGCGATGCACTGAACCGCGCGCTAACGCGGACTCTACCATGGACCTGGAGGCTGTCTTTTGTGGCTGCCAGAGGAAGAGGAGGAGGAGGAGCGGCTGAGGGCTCCGCTGCGCCCCGATCAGCGTGAGAGGATCGTGATGCTGCTGCCTCTTTCCGGCCGAGCCTGAAATGTTTGGTCCTTTACAGGTGCAGGAACACTGACAGGATTTTTTTAAAAAAGGAGGTGTGCCAACATGTGATCCGCCTTCATTTTTTCCTCATCCACGCACCTTAGTTTTGTTTTCGCTGATCCAGAAACCCGATCGGCGGATTGAACGGACTGGGATTGATGCTGCAGCAGCTGCAGCAGCAGCAGCAGCAGCAGGAGCAGCAGCAGCAGCAGTGATGATCTCTGGGGACCTTCTGAGTTTATAATGGTTTTAATTCATCTCCAGCGCGCTGCCATGCAACCTCTCCACGGATGACAGATAATTGGGCCCCGTGATGTCGAGCCACATTCACCGCGATCCTATGTTCGCGTCTCCGGTGGCCAGAACTGGCTCCCCTGAGACTTTTGCGCATGTTCAATTGTTTTTTGTATCCCCAGAGCTCCCCATCTCCCCCGGTTTTGATTTTGAGCGACTCAATTAAGTCACTTTCTCTCTCATTCGGACCAGATGTTTGATTGCTGAACTTAGGATCAAGTAAACACTGGACTGAATGTTTAAAACACCTTGGCCGGCCCCACAATGACACGTTCAGCTTTGTCCCCACACTTATTCCGCCTCATCTTTGGGACTTGATAGTTCCCTGATATTGTGCTTCATCAGGACGAAACTTTTCCGTCATTCTCGGGAGTGTTTGGGCACAACTCGGTCGGTTGCGCCGCTGTCGCTCTCCTCCACTATGTCCAGATCAAACAGCGTCAGCCCACCCGGAGTCGGTGCGCCCGGGCTGAGGGGAGGGACCGAGCACAGATCAGCTTGGGGAGAGTCTGAGTCGGTGGCCAACGGGTGCCCATACTCAGCCAGGTCCCCGCGCAAGAAGCTCACCAGGGCCAACAGCCGGTGGCGGGGAGAGGAGGATGACGATCTGGACCACCGGCCGCCGCCCGGGAGAGCCTCCACGACCGTCAGCAGGGTCAGCTTCAGGTCCAGGTCGGCTTGGCAGGACCATGGCGAGGAGAACCGAGACAAGAACCGCGCGTCGTCCAAGCGCGCGGACGGCGAGGTGAGACCCAAGTCCGTGGAGCTCGGCTTGGACGAGCGGAGAGCCAAGCCGAGGACCACCGACGACGAGGAGGTCATGCCCGAAGTCCACTTCTCCTTCGTGGCATGCTGCACCGGCGTCATGCACATTTTCAAGTCCAAAAAGTTCCAGTCGGAGAAGTTGGAGCGGCTCTACCAGCGGTACTTCTTCCGCCTCAACCAGAGCAGCCTGACCATGCTGATGGCGGTGCTGGTGCTCGTCTTCACGGTCATGCTGGGCTTTCACTGCTCCGGCGGCGCGTCGGGGCCGAGCGTCACCTCGGTGCTGGTCTTCTCCGTGGCCATCTTCCTCACGCTCGTGCTGATGGTGGTGTGCAACAGGAACGGCTTCCACCAGGACCACATGTGGGTGGTGTGCTACGTGGTCATCCTCATGGTGCTGGTGGTGCAGGTGATCGGAGTGCTGCTGGTGCAGCCCAGAAGTGCCTCGGAGGGGATCTGGTGGACGGTGTTCTTCATCCATGTCATCTACACGCTGCTGCCCGTCAGGATGCGCGCCGCCGTCATCACTGGAGTTATCCTCTCTGCCATCCATGTGACCATTTCTTGGCTCCTGAACGGAATGGACAGCTTCCTGTGGAAACAGGTAGGTCGCGCTCAGTCTCGTCGGGCAGTCAAATGAAGCTCAGGGTCGAGCCCAAAGGGGGGGGGGGGGGGGGCAGGGGTCCTCTCGGAGCCCCTCAGTTCCAAATCGTAGCCCAAATGTCCAGAACTTTATCCAAAATGATCGTATTGGCATAAATATATTGCACTTTATTAACGGGCAAGGGGGGTTCTCCATCGCTTCCTCACGAGGGGAAATTCCTCACACAGCTACTGAAATAAACTATTCCAGAGAGGATATTGTCTGGAAGTGTGCGAGTTATCCTGTAAACACACGGAACCAGGAAAAAAAAGTCTGTGTTTCAAGCTGGACCATTCTAAGCCAAGGAGGGTTTTTTTAGGAGGTCAAAGGAAGATCTGGGGTGTTATCAGCTTGGAATTGTGTTTTTGTAGGAGCTGAGGAGGAACCTGTCACAGTTGCATCAAGTGCACAAACTGAGTAACTTTTCACTCACTCTTTCATTGACATGTTTTTTTAGCGGCTGCAGACTCCTAAATGAAACATTTCTGTTCAATGGTTGGGTAATTAAACCGTATACAATATAAAATTAGAAATAATTATTTCAGCACGATGGGTTTTTCTCTCTCCTTAGTCCCATTGGTTCAACATGTGAGACACTCTCTCCTATCCCAGATGAACATTTGTTTGTAGTTATTGAGTTGTTGATTGCATTCCTGGAAAGAATGGTGACAAGATGTTCACTGTCGCATCTTTTACTGCCTCTTTGACTTGTCATTTTCACTCTATTGCATGGGCCACTTCAAAAATAATTATGGCATTAAGAAAAGAAATATAAACAAACACAATAAAAATGAAATGGAACTAAAATTGATGTTGAGAGAATAGATGGAAAGAAAACTGCCAACAGAAATTAAACTGAAAATTAAAATAAAGATATCCAATCTCCATTTGCAGAACAATACATTTAAAAATAAAAAAGTTGAAATAATAAAATAAATAAATTAAGAGTAGAAATACCGGGAGAAATAAAAAAGATGAAATGATAAAAAAAATTAAATTTCAAATTGAAGTTTAGAAAAGAAGCCTGTCACGATATAAATGGAGGACCGTAATCGTATGACATTAAGTGCAAAAAGAGATCAACCTTAGCATAAAAAAACACAATCACGAACTTTGGAGGAGGTACTTTATCGTGAAGTAAAGGTGAACTTTTGAATAACTCAAGCCAAAGCTCTTTAACCGAGGAGAAAAATGTGTTCATTTAATCAGCTTTCGAAAGACAGATTTTTTTTTCAGGTTGTTCGTTTAACTGAATGTGGATCAGTAATAACCCCACTGTTTAAATGTAGTGCTGAGTTTACACATTCCTCAAAAGTTTGTGGCTGTAGTTTTACAGCATCATTGTTTCAGAGGAGCCCTTCCTCCCGGCTTGGTGGACTTCACCGGTAATAAAGGTGCTCGCGCAAATGAGCTTAGTTTTCCACCATTATTTAAAGGTACACTTAATTGCATCATCTGAGTTTAGCAGCGCGGCGTTAATAAGCCCAGACTGCGCTCTCTGCTGTGCGTTTATGTGTCTGTGTTTGCTTGGAGCCGTTAACTCTCTGGCTCCTCTCTCAAACCCAAGTGTGCCGGCAGTTGATCCAATTTAGCGTTTGTTTTTTTTCCTTTTTTTTTTGTTCAGGCCCCATGTCGCTCATAAAGATTTCCTGTAACGGCAAAGTGCTCATACAGTAAGCATCTCGATGAAGACGTCAGAGCTGCCTGTTAATGTCTTCTCATAGTTAGGCCTTGGCGGTAGATCGAGGAAGCAGTTAACGAGTCTCACCCTGATTTTAAACTCAACTACACTGACAAATTATGCAGGGTCTATTTTTTTTTCAGCAAGAAAAGTTTCGAGGTTCAGACATTAACCATCTATCCAACACTTACAGGGAATTAATCTTTTCTGAGGTCACGGGATGATGCTGTCAGTCCAAGCAGACAATATGTGAAAGGCAGTCGTCGGCAACCATCGCACGTACCGCGTTGTGCGACACACACACACTGCAACACCAGAGTCGATGGAGGCGATGCTCTCCTCACTGCTTGGTCTACTGCAGTATGAAAAGCAACAAATGCGTTTCGTCCAATTGTTCCACCTTTGTGTTCAATGCTGTTTCGACTTCTTAAAGAAGATAATCGAAATACGCCAACGTTTCTCTTGAGATTTCAGTGCAGTGTGAAGAAGGACTGAGATCCGGACGGCATCGTTTTAATGGCTTCAGTCCAACTTCTTGGATAATCTCCACTATGACAAATGCACCAGTAATAAATATTGTGCAAAGAATGTGGCAAACACCGGAAAGGATGTCGGCTTTCACTTTTCGCCCCTCCGATTCTTCTTGGACTGTGTTTGGTTATATAAGCGACGATCAGGCAGATAGTTTGGTTGTTTTGCGTGTGTGAATGGCATGTGACCCTGCATCTGTTTGTATTTTCTGCAAACAGCCACATTGTCATTTGATGTGCTGATGTGAGTGTGTGGGAACGAGCTGATGTATTTGTTGTTCTTTCCTCACCACGCTGTTGTTTTTAGCATATCTGCTCGCCCCTGTGTACATCAGATCCGGCCCGTTGCTGAGTTGGAAAACTGCTGTTTGTGTAAGATCCCCGGATAACGCAGGATCTCCATGCAGGGCTGCTTTCTTCCAGTCTCCTTCGAAATGCAACGTCAGTCGACCTTGCCATCTTTTGAAAAAACTGTCGGTTTAACGGTAGGAATGTAATACCTTCAGATTAGCAAAGTCAGTGTGATTGTTGCAACGCTGCTGTTGGAGTTGATGCCACTGGTCGGTAGTTTTTCCAGGACTAGCTTCAACGCCGGCCCTCGTGGTTGGTAGTAACGAGGCGGGCGCAGTGGATTGCAAAAGAGTGGCTGTCATGATATCAAGATGTGCAATATGCGTTTTGCAGAAGACTGAAAGAAGTACCCTGAGATTGAAAGGCATGACACATTCATGTGAAAATGTAAACGTGGACTCTGGCAGCACAATTAAAGGATGTGGTCCCTAGAGTGGATAATGCATAATGACGCCATGAGTTCTTGGTTTTGGGCAAATCAGAGGAGAGCAAAAATGGTCTGCAGGTAAAACCAAGAACTTGCTGACTTGCTGAAGTTTTTGGTCAGTACTGTCTTTGAGTTGGAAATGCTGGGTTAAGGTGATGGACTTCCGATTTCAGTCGGTGCTCGCCAACCGAGAAGTGGAGTTTTCTCCCTTGTTATGATCTCTCTGCTTGGTGGGAGCTCTCTTTGAGCTGCAGCGCCCCCTAATAAGCAGCTTGGGAACATGTGACACTTTCACCCTCAGAGAGCCATGTGACCGCAGGCCAAACAAGACGAAGGTGTGAAAACTGGGAATCTTCCCAGACTTCTCTGGTTTAATGCAGCTTCCTGGTTTATCATGTACTCCCCTTGAGCCGCCGTCTTTTGTGTTGCATAAATATTGGTTTCATTTTCTGTTCTTTGTGCGCATAATTCCCAACAATGCGTCCTGACGCTTGCACAGTTGGATCAGACCGCTAACGCTGGGAGCCGCTAAAACAGGCTCCATCTCGCTGCAAGCCTCCCACCGAGAAGTGAAGCGGGCCACAGAGGTTTGTCGAGCTCATTTGTCTCTAATTGCACACCTCCAGATTTTTCTCCTTCTTTCAGACTTGCAGATTTTTATTTTTTTCCAGCGGCGGCTGACGCCACTCGATGGCGCTTTATCAGACTTCGCACGGCTCCCTCTGGAGCCACAAAAGGCATAAAACATAACTCGATGTGTGAAATCGGTCTACCTTCCCCGTCTTCCATCACCTCTGACGATCAGTTATGAGGAACGCCATTAGTGTGATGTGATGGGATGATCTCATATCTCATTTGGGGCGAGTCTCACTCATCCCCTTCTTGTCTGGGAGAGGTCTGGGGACTCCTGAGCCCCCGAGGGCCCCCCCCCCCCCCCGGCTTGTTTTTGCCGTCCTTTTTGTCGCAGTACGCTTCCACCGTTGCTTGGAAAGCCCACTTTCTGTTCATCTGGGCCCCTCCTCTCGTTCAGGGAGGTATGTCAGTGGATTGGACGGGATTCCAGCGCTAACAGTGTTTTCTGTCCATCTAATTGAGTTGCCTGTTGCTGGTAATGTGTGGAAATTGAAAACAGATGTTCCACATTGTCTGTCCTCCGTGTACCTGCATTGAGATGCACGTTCCTCGTGGTCCTGACCTGCTTCTGGACCTCCGTTTTATTTTCCCCATGAGATCCAGCCTCCAGTGCTTAAAGCACTTAACTCCTATAGAAAGTAGCTATATATACTTCAGAATAGTGGTCCCCAACATTAGTTCCCCAGAGCCTCTTCAAATTGCCTCTGAGGAAAGGCTGGGAACCCCCCCCCCTTCTTTGATTTCGAAAAATGTCACATTGACGTCAATCTCTTGCATGAAAAAAACCACGCTCCCACCAATGTACAAAAGCAGAGGCCTTCAAAATAAAAACATTTGGCAGGCTTTCAGGGCTGCTTCAGATTCAACAAAGTTTTAATTGTGTCGACTTACAAGCCTGCATAACCTCGGACCCCCAGCGCAATCTCGGGCATCTTTTCACCTTGTCTCTAGAGCACCCCCCCCCCATTTCTTGTAAAAAAAAAAAAAAAATTGCTTCAGACCCTTCTCTTATTTTTGATTTACTGAAACATTACATTTCATCCAACAACTGTTTAACACACACACCCACAAATATACACAAGTGGGACCCTTCAAAATCAAAGCACGATGTAAGCAAATAAAAGCATCAAGACAGCTTCCTACATAGGCTCTAAACAATCACATTATTATCAAACATCATTATATTGTTATATTAGTTCTTTTGAATTGTCCCGTTTGAATTTTGACGTCTTCTGAACAGGCAAAGTCTCAGG
>JASSRZ010000023.1:11734-25142 GCA_032164315.1 Malacoctenus gilli
GCCCCCCAACCCCCCCCCCCCCCCCCCACCGGCAACCCCCAAAAGGACCGATTATTGGGAGCTCCTGCTGCAGAGCCGAGGGAGCGTTTCCTGGGGGGAAAAGCCTATAAATCATTATCTAAACATTGAAATTGACACTGCAGGGCTCGCTGCCTCGTGCACGTCCCTTGTGAGAGTTTGAGCAGTTGTTTCCTTTGTTGAACTGTGTTTCAGGACGTGCGCAGCCAGAGGCGCAGCAGGAGTGTGTGTCAGAGGATGCTACTGTTTTAGAGACTGCTTTTGAACAAAACATGGATGCAGGGCAAAACCAGAGTACCTCCGTGAGACCACTGCTGACGCACCAACAGGCCAGAAAAACTGTGCTCGGTTCTCCCGTCACTTAGCAACAGATTCTATTTTACCAACGCCAACCAACTTCGCTCCGCGCCTCACCGAGAGCACCTGCGAATCTCTAGTCCAGCCATAAACTGCAGGAACATCTTCTGGTGTGTAAGGGCGGCATGAGATGCTGGACTTCAGCACAGCGCTTCTGTGACTGCCTCTTCTCAGCCTGCAGTAACATCCTGAGCACTTGGCTGAAGGACTGATGTGGCATCTACACCCAGATGTGGAGGTGTAACATTTAGAATCCAACTGCTTGGCATGCACGTTCCACAAATGCTTGATGAGGAGGAAAGATCCCCCCCAAAAAAGACTATCTATGAGTTTTGTGAAGTTTTTTTGAGCGTCTATTCATTTTCAGGTGATTCACACTTTCTTAGTCCTCTTGCATTTTTGTCGAGTTTAAAAACAGAATCCCCCTAAACACCTTTGTCATTGACACTTTGAATATTAAAATATGTGTAAGTTATATCTTTATTTTTTGGGGGGGAGAAAACTAAATGATTTCTTTAAAAAAAAATTTGAATCTGTTGATAGAACACAAATTAATCAAAACCAAATAAAATAAATTTAAAAAATGAATGTTTTGTAAAAATTCCAAAAATATACCAAAAATGTATGAATTGAAATGATTGAAAAAGCAAATATAGAGGGTTATGATTGCGCAATCAGGCTGAGTAAAATGGGCCTTCAAAATAAAAGCACTGTTTCCCAGACCTGCTCTGGATCACTGTAATGTTTTGGCATTTCAAAGATGGAAGAGGGTTTCTATCCTTGTTGTTTCATTGGTCTCCATGGAAACAGGTTGGGGAATCCACCAATTTAGGTGATTCTAGTCTAAACAGATTAATGACTGAACTGCTGACGGTTCTTGAGACAGTTGTGCTTCTTGTAGCCTGGTCAGTTCCACCCAGTGTAAATTGACAGGATTCTTGCATCTACATTGAAGGTGGTTCTAATCAAGACAAAAGAAATCCCCCTCCTTTTGATGAGGGTTCATTGCTGTAATTAGAGAGGCATTATGTGACAGTGAGATTTAAAAGTGATGGATCGTCTCCGCTCCGACATTGTTGTGATGCCACTGTGGCGAGCTGAGCAACACTCACGCTGGGGGGGGCTCATTTTTTCCCACTCTGCTCATCTGACATTCATTAGCTCTAATTAGTTTGTTTGCCTTGTACAAGTTCACACTCGTGATGTTATTTTCAGGGGAAATTATTGATAATAATGACACACAGTACATTTCTAATATGCAGTTATTGGCCTGGCGGGGCGATTCCTCTGAGTTTGGATCGTTATGAAGCGGCAGGCTTCCTGACAAGGGCCCTCGTTTAGCGCTGGTCAGTGTCGTCACGATGATCATTCCTGACATTCAGAGTAAGTTGTGTTATTCTCGGTTCCCTGTATTTCTGATGACATGTTGGAGGAGTGCTGTCCTTACAAACCCATTGTATGAACACCCCAAGGTGAGTCGGATAGGACCCTCTTGCGAACCCTTTTCAGCCCACGGCCTTCATATTTGATACCTCTGTCTTAACGGAGGCAGATATTTATTAATAACTTGACTTCACATCAGATCCAGCAGTAATTCTGCCACTCTTGCGAAATTATTAAGCCATGAAAAGGGGTTTGTATTGAGTAAGTTGAGTAAGTTGTTCTCCTTCGGTGCAGTTTGCCGGAGCTTGTTTGTCCTCTGTTGTTTGGTCTTGTCGGCTCATGCGTCCACCACCTTTAAAAATAGCGAGTCATGTGCCGCAGCCTTTCAGTTTCCCCTCCAGGACTCCTGACATGGGACTGTTGACACTGAGGCTTCATTGTGCGAGTCTCACAAAGCCCCACCAGTTTTTTGATGTGCTCCCTCTCAGGGAGGGGAAACCCATTATTCATGATAACGGAGGTGTCCGCGAATAGATTACCGCTTCACACCGGCAAAGTTTATTCGTGTCGCGGCTTTGGTGTTCATGCTGTTCAACATGGTCGCTGGAGTGCGGCTTTGTGTCCATGTACAGATGTGTGTACATTACCGAGGCCTCAAGGTTTGGTCGTTTACTCACGAAGATGAGCAGCATTTCAAACTTTTCAGTGCAAAACAGCCAAATACTGACAACTGAAGTTTTGAGTACTTCTGTCATCGTGCTTCGTTTTACCTTCAACTGAAAACAACAAAATGTCCTTTTCTTTAGGACTAGGTACAGTAGAATTTCGATTTTGAGGAGTCCATTAGAAGAAGTGTGGAGAAAAACTGCTTTTTGTGATATTTTGAAGCCTTAAATTTGCTCGTCAGACGCCTGTAATTCAGCATTAATACACAAAACATTCGGAATTCATCAGAAAAATTGATTCATTCGGTATAAATAACAGCTGCGGCGTGTGGAAGGGAGCAGAACATGCGGTGAAAAGGATAAGTTCCTGTGAGTGCTGTGTGTTGAGCACGAGTTGTTCACACCGTTGCCGCTCGCTCATTAAATAAATCCAATATTGATTTGCTTAAGGCAGAGAAGGCACCTTTCAGCTCGGTGTGTTCGCACAGTCTCATGACCTCCCTATCGACTCCGTTTATTTGCGATCAGGAGCGACTGGTAGTAAGCTTGTTTCTCATGATCTGTGGCTGCTTCTGCATTGCCTGCTGGTGACAGCTCAGTGTTTAACCCCTTAACACCCACCCAGCTCATCCAATCAAGTGGATTATAAGGATTCATTTCTTTTTACAATTTGTGCAACCTCATTTTTGCTTGATTTGTCATGTTTGCTTATTTATTAGTAGATTGAGTTTCTTTTGTGTGTTGTATCGGCCAGCATGTGATTTTTGTGTTGTAACAACGACACGCACAGTTCATGGAAATCAGACTTTTATGTTGCGTCTCATCCATTCCTATCAGCCGGTCCTTCCTCCTGCCCACACTGCTTTGTGCTCTGGTCTCACAGTCCAGCATGGGAGTCAATGACTCGGGGAAACTGCCCGAACGGAGACGGTAAATCTCCGTTGCAGCTGCAGCTGGAGTTGGGGGGGGGGGGGGGGGTTGCAGCGGGGGTTAAAACCACATGAATTGTGCGGCACGTTTCGCTATGGCGCTCATGTCTAAAACCATGGGAGGTGACGATATCCAGGGAAACGGCGAAGTCTCCTGTTTCCTGGCTGGATTTACTGCGCTGTTCACCTTCCACCTGCTCGTGTGGATCCCACTGTGAGCTGATGACATTTCCCCTTCTGTGGCAATGAAGTCTTCAGTTTTTATGAAAGACAGTGTTGAAGTAGCTGGATCCCGAGTGGCGCGTAATCATCACGTGAATATAAACAATATACACCACCAAACAAATTGAAGTTTGTGCTCGCACACTCAGCAGGGGGGACGGACTTCACGAGCTGGTGTGTTCAAGGTGACGCGAACTCTGAGCTCATCGTCTATTTTTCCACGATGCTAATTGTGGAAAATTATTTCATTATTGTCTGTGGTGAACGCGGGTCTGTTGTCCTTCCATCAGTAAGCTGATGCTCACAGAGAGAAAAGTACGAAGTTCCTCTCATGTGTTACTCTGGGACATTTACTGATGACTCACGAGCAAGACGTGAGCGCGAGAAACGTCGAACGGTGCGATCCTTTCGGACGCGATCGCGCCACGTTTTCGCAGTTCAGAGCGGTCAAATTTCACATGTAGGTGAAGGCTTTTATTCAGCTCCTCCTCGCTGATGTTTCAAAGTTTCCTGGGGCTGAGGGGGAATAACGCGGACTTGGCATCGGACCTCAGGCCGGCTCCCACAGACCCCTTCATAGTTTTATAGAGGCACCATTGTGAGCGACACATAAAGGCAGGCTGCTCTGCAGGGAGAGTGCATGACAGAGGCTGGATATGGGGCAGCCTGCCCACTGCCAATTACCCTTCCTGCATGGGGAGCCAAACCATTTGGGACACATACGTCCCATATGGACAGCAGGCATGCAACTGTCATACAAACCCATCTGAAGTGAAACAGTGCGGCAGTGAACGGTTACATTCATTTCAATAAAACGACGACAGAACGTCTTTGATGTAGTTCCATTTGGCCATAATATTATTAGGGTAATGCAATATTCTTGCTTGTAATGCAACTTTGTAGCGTTTTCCATAATAAATAAACAACTGAAATATTTGTGTGTGTCCTCCATCAAGTCGTGTTTCCCACATTTGTGCAGAATGCGCAGTCGGCCCCATTTTATTTCGATTTTTTGATTGATTTCATCCAGATTTTTAATCTTTAGTAATATTGGCTAGTGAATCTATATAAGTTGCATGCATTTTATTCTACAGTTTAGTGTTTTTCCTTTCATCTGTGACTGTTATTTTGGTGAATCAGAAAGAAGTGACCAGTTTCTGCAGCAGCAGAAGTGACCTAAAAAAAACACAACAGTTCTTTAATTTACAATAACAAAAAAGAAAACAAAGGCAAGGCGCACATGTCTATTTTGGAGCAGAAAGGGCAGCTAATCCACTGTTAAGTAGAGGATACGACTAAAAACAGATGGTCTTCAGACGGTCAGTTTATGTGGTTTGGGTATTTTTAGCCAGAGTGTGATGACTCAAACTGTAGCATCCTTACGTTACACAGAGGGGAATGTTTTCTACCGAGGGAAACAAACATTGTGTGAGTGATTTTTATTCTCACTCGACAGTGAGAGGGAGAGGAGTGTGTCTGCGCGCTTGTTTATTCTCCTTATATTTAGAACCGGACGGTTACATTGTGCTAAAACTGGCTCTGGAAATTACAGATGGTCCAAACGGGGCGAGAAGGGCCGTCGCTCAGCTCTGGGGTTATCATTATTCTGTGGCCGCCCGACAAAGACGGACCTCAGTCCTCAGATCGCTCTCCAGCGACGCTCCCCACATGTGTTCCGGCTGCCAGGCGGAGCGGTAAAGTAACGCAGGGTGTGATAAGGCCCAGAGTCTTCCCACCTGGCCTTATATGGATGGAGAGCTTGAACCGCGGCTGCTCGGCAGGTCGGGGATTAGTTAAAGCTGTCGTTCTTATGGAACTTCCTCCATCCGGGTCCGTGCGTTGGAGCTAAATCATAGCCAGCGAGGTTTCCAGTGAAGTTGGCGGGCAGCCGTTATGCAACTGTCCACGATGGAGGTGGAGCTTTGACATTTGGTTCTGTTCTTCTGCTGAATTAACCTTTGTATCTCTAACCTGCATCTCGTGGAGGAGTCGAAGTAGCTCAGGGTCTTGTTTAGTGGGGGAAGGACAGACTAGACGACCGACAGACGGATCGGAGCTGCAGCAGCAGTGATGTGGTCAAGGTCAATGGGTGAAGAAGGAGTTGAACCGGAAAGCGAAGCGCTCGATTTACTTGTCAATCTAAGTTTCAACCCTTCAACCGTCCAAAAGAGCAAAATCTTTGGTTTCATTTGCAGGGTGGCAGGACGCACCCTGAGCTAGCATCAGGAGCCCTCTTACCTGAGAGGAGCTCGGAGTAGAGTTGTTCATTCATGGCGAGAGGAGCCGGCTGAGGTGGTTGAGGCCTCTGTTGAGGATGCATCCCTGTCACACCGGGGGTTCCAGCTTATCCCATTGGGTGGAAAAAAAACCTGGAGAAGGAGAGGGAAGTCTGGGGTGTGACCTCGCGATGGATAAGCAGGAAAAAAAGGCCGGATGGATTTCTGTCTCGTTACCACTGACAGGATATGAAATGTTTGCTTCCGATAACCAAAACTCCTTGACCAGTGGTTTTGGACTGTTCTTTTTCGGCGCTTTTTAATTAGCACCTCCTCGACCTCGCTCAGCGGATATCCAGAGATATGATGAGGGATACGATAATTTTCTCATTTCAGTGTTATATTTGACAGTGTTTTCATTGTTGAAGGTCCCCGGTCTTTTTCTCTGACTGAAATCCAACAATGAGGTTTTTTTTTTTCTGGGCCATTGAAAGATTTAATGGGAGTTTTGAACAATGAGGCCCCCGTGTGAGCTACAATTCAATAGAATTTAACTGACCTTTGTGCCATCGGGAGGTGTGAGATGTGCATTATGAGAGGAAAATAAACCATTAGTGGCTCTAAAAATAGTGGGACTTCTTATCCATCTCTCTTATTCGGTGGCAATGCAGTCTGTGAGTTCCTGAAACTGTTGCCATGAAAACACCATTCAGTGTTTGACACTGCTTCTTCTGGCCCACGTCTTTCATAGGACTTGCTTGGCTTCACTTTTCAGGAGGTCGCACTCTTGCAAAATTAGTACAAAATCAAAGTATTTACTTGGGTATGGAAGTTTTGAATGTCAATGCGTGAGCTGCATGATACTTGTGTCCAGTCTGTAGAGAGTTAGGTGTTTGGGTTTGGCCATTTGACCACTGTATAGACTTGTGAGGGACTTTTTCTGTCCATCTCATCAGACAGCGTGGAGATTTGCACACAGACGTATCGCAAGTCACAATTTGAAATATTAGTTTAAAAGAAATGTCAAATAAAGAAAGCGGAAGTGACTTTATCTTTATGTACCTGGAACATATAGGAGAGTGTCCTGCAGAGCTACATGCATTATTTATTGATGATACAGCCAGATGAATCATCCTTTCAGCTGTTCTGGTGAATATCTGCAATTTCATTCATATGTGGCTCTGAGGCCGTAAGACGCAGATATGGATGAAGAGGGAAAAGCTTTTACAGGTGCTGGATCAAAGGCCGAGGCAGGAAACACACCCGGGATCCACTCACAAATTAGGACCTTCAAAAGCACAAACTTCTGCTCCCGCTTCAGCTGTGCAATATGTGTTCATTCAACAGGCAGATTTTTTTCTTCTTCCTGTAAACAGATTTTTCCCGACATTTGTTTTGTTCCCTTGTGATCCGGTGTCACTTTTGAATTTTTGAAAATTGGACATTGAACCTGAGAACAAGCACCTAACTTGAGACGATCAATGCACAATGTGAGTTTAGAGTTAATTTGGCTAGTAAGATTGTTAAAGTAATGTTTTTTTTATCCGAAAGGTTTGTCTGGTTAATTTGGGCGCTGCTGACCATCATTCTGATGGAGGGTTTTTTTATGAACTGATGCAGATAAACGGAAGATTTGTGGCTAAGCATCCTCGATGCCACCGATCAACAGTCTGATGGAGGTTCTGGCAGACTCGGCAGCGCGGTTGGCATATTTCAAAAGGTGTCATCATGTAAACTGTCGCTGAGCAGGCCAGTTGTAACTGAGCCTCCAAGGGCCTCCAGTCTGTTTTGGCTTGGTGCTGTGGAAATCACAGCGTGGGTGTGTTTGATCACTCAGACAGAACCGTCCGCTGGGCCTCAGACGGCGAGCAGACACCCAAACACAACAGAGGGCCAGACGCAGAACATCACAAGGGCGGTGTGGCTAAAGCTGCGAAGCAAGTGGAAGCAGCTCAGAGGCGGGCGGGACAGCTGACACGTCGACCGGCTCCAGAGCTGCGGAATTAAAATGCTCATTTGCACTTATTCAGATATTAACAAGCGAGTATTTATACAATTTGTTTCGAATTCCATCATGTTTATCCAACAGTCGCAAATTATTCATAGCGTATATATTATCCAACTTTAAATGCCTGAAGCAGATTACATGAACAAAAATGTTCCAAAATACACAGCAAACACCCCTAGCGAGAGGTTTCATTGGTATTCATTTCATGATTTAATTTCTATGATTATCAACAAGCTACATTTTAATAAGAGTAATTGTTATAATACAAAAATGCTCATACTAAATCTACACCTTTCATTTTGAAGTTTTTCTGCCAAACAAGCACAAATGAAAAGAATGGAATCAACTTTTATTTCGTGACAAAAAAACTTTCTGTTGGACTCGTCTTGGTTTCTCCAGAGTATCTTCAGCTACACAGAGAGACAAAAGGCTGAAGTTGCACACATACAATGACTGAGCATTAGTATTTATCCTCAGCTGGGTCAGAGATGGCATGCCTGGTATGTTGCTAGTTACTTTCTCCCACTAAGCCGGTCTGCGCACGGGCACACACACACACACACACACACGCTCACCATGTTTACATGCCTTCCAGGGACATTATATTGACTTACATTCATTTCCTGCGGACTCATTCGGGAGTCAGCCATAACAAATACTTGGCTAACTTTAACCCAAAGCTTTAACCCAACCACCGTTTAAGACAGAAGTCTTTTAATGTCGTGTCCCAACAGTGAAGTGATTTGAGTCCTCATGCTGACATGACTTACAATCATTTGTTTCCAACTTTTTTGTATAGTAACTCAGAACAAACATTTGTCTGTGAGTCAAGTCATTATCTTAACCTCAATTTAATCCATCGACTTTCCCCATGGAGACAGTAGTACTTGTCGCCATAGTGACAAGAGTCCTCACTGATCGGCGTGCAAACGGGCTCACATCCCCACTCATAGAGAAGAACAAGAACATGTATTTTCTTTACATTCATTCCGGAGGCAGGACATTAAATTTTTTTTTTTTTTAAACTTATTGTGTACACAGCTTTGCCAAATACCCGTCAACGGATGTTGTGTTTTGTTGACATTGCGACACGAGTGCTCCTGGATCATTCTGAAATTGATTTGATATCCCTGGCAGTTTCAGATAAACACACACACATACACACACTGCTAATTCCTAAGTCTTAAATATCTCAGACCTCACACTTGATGTGCTGTCAAGTCGTATGTTTCATCCAGTGCAAGAGGTTCGCTCCCCGGCAATTATCGCCAAATTAGCATGAAAACAGGATCACAAGCACTGCATTCATCACTGAGAAAACAAATTTCCAAGCAAGTATGCATTTGTACGCGGGCCAACTGTGTTTGCATGCAAACTTGTGACTGGAACAACAGAGTGTTTCCTTCGGATCCACAGGAATGCGAGAGGCAACAATGATTAACCGCAGCGGGAACAATGTACACAACTCGGTCCAGAAGGAAATCTCTTGGATCAACTGCAATAAATGTGGCCCAGTGGTGACATGTCTGACCTCGCTGTGTTAGCAGATAAATTGGAAACAGTTTGACTGGGATGCCGTGTTTAACGGGGTTTTTTTTTTTCTTTTTTCAGCAGTCCATAAATAACTTTTCTAATTCACTCCTGCAGCATGAAATCCTGTTTTCTTCTCTTTGTTACCACATTGAGTTGGTTCCAGCTCGTTTGGTGCTCGCCCCGGCGACTGTGCTGACCCTGAACTTTCAGTTTAACAACGTGCTGCATGACTGAGTCAAGTGCTGAGAGAAAATAAGACGGCGGATGAGAAGGGATTAACCTGTGCCGTGCCGAGTGGCCGTGTTGTTTATTGCCGCTTTGTTTACGCAGTCGCGGAGCTTCGAGGTGAGCTGAATGAAGTCGGTAAATCATCGTCAGAATGTTGAAAAGGAGGCAAGAAAAAGTTGGACAATGAGAAGAAAGTCGCAACTGTGTTGCGTAACAATGATGCAAATGGAAAAGTGTCTGAAGGTGTGTTTGTAAATGACAAAATTAATGACACATTAATCTGTAAAGGTGATGCACGGCTACATCTGCTCACAATTGGGGTTAAGTTAGATGTCAAGTAGCTCGTAGATCGAGTTATAGTGCATCGTGTTGGTTTGTGTGTGCCTGTGATTTACTTTCACCGACACCTGATCAGTAATCTACCTTCTATTGTATCGGCCTGATGAAGATGACAAGTCTTTGCATCCTGATGAGTTCCCCGTCGACTTGTCTTTGACTGCTGCACCTCCCGAGCCTGAATAGAACATAAACTCTCCGTAGGTATAATGAGGCGGCAAACACGCATAATTAAAGCCTGTGTATGCGAGCGATTCCTGCAGGCTTCTCTTGATTACTGCTCCTTTTGAAATTGAATGCAACGTAGGCTCCGCGCTGACACATTGGAAGAGCACACACGCCTAATTGAGTGGCTCACGTGAGAGCGAGTCCTGCCGGCTTCTTCTGATTACTGCTGCTGCTGGAACAGAGAGGAGCCGGCGCCGGTCTATAGATTGATCTAATAAGGACCACTCGGAGCGCTGTGACCAGGACTTTCTCAAGTTGCCACAAACAAGACGGAATCCTTCAACGCTCACTCAAGATCATGGCTTGAATACATTGGGAACGATGAGCCGCGTCTCCTTTTTACTGTCGTCGCACCAGAGTCAGGCGTACAGATGGGATCGTGAGCGTCGGGATGCTGGCTGAGTGTTATTGGATGCTCACTCTCTTAAAGAGCAGATGCATGACTACGCTCGCTGTCGCACATTTGGAGTATCACTATGAGTCATCTGCGCAGGAAACCTCGAAATAGTCGTATTTTTTACGTGTATCCTCAGCAAGAACCATGGCAAGATGAAGTTTTTTTGTAAGAGCTTTATCATGAAGGCGTTCAAAGTACCATCAGAGTATGAACTGAGTAACTCAAAGTTGTTCTCCGTCGATTCTATCTTTGTTGCAGCAGTGAAGCTAACCCGGCTGATGAAATCTAACTCCACCCTCTGGCAGCACCGTTTTTTCTCTGCCACGGTGTGATCTCAGGAGGTGGCGCCAGACGTAGTTGGTCAGAAATTCCGTTTTCTCGATATACTCGCTCGCATGTGTACTCGGACGAGCAAGAAAGTCCAACTGATCGATAAGTGGAGCTGTGAGCGTAACTCGTGCACCCGTTGCTCAGCTTGTTTCGTCACTTGGGCGCCTTCAGTCCGCAGCGACTTCAGGCTTCTCCAGTCACGTGGCGAGAACATTAGAGGAGGTCTGTCTGATCGTTATGGAGCATTTCAAAAGGAGGTAAAACAGGCTCCGACGCGGTCATAAAATTGACCCACAGGCTGTTATTTCCTCCTTTCGTCGAAGTGGATATTTGCGCCGGTGCCATTCAAAGATTATGTTTTTCTAGAGCGGTGACATTTTTCTCAGGACACCGGAGGAAAACTGATCAGAGCGCGAGGTGTTGACATCAGAGAGCGGCGCGCCGCCCCGTCCCCCACATGACCCGCTTCGAAATACAGACTCTATATTTGGAAGAATCTCCACTTGGCGACCGACTCTCCTCTTTTGAAGCGTTGAATGAAAAATTAAACATGCTTTTTCTTCTTCTGTTCGCTGGTGGGCTCGTCTCTCTTCTTCAAAGGCATGAATCATCCGGTGACCTTTTAGTTACCAGGGGTTTGGTTCTTCCTGTCAGGCACCGCGGCCGCTCGACAACAATTTGGTGACACATTTCTGCGATGAAACTTCGAAGACGATTGCAGTCAACAGACGCTTCGTTGTTAGTCCCGCTGACAACATTTTGATTGATCTGGTGGCTTTTTGTTATCAGGCAGATTACATTTGTGGGGAAAATAGAGAAATGCGGTCGTGTCTGAGTGCGAAGCTGATGAAGCTTCATCAACACCTCTGAGCGAGATGCTGTTCTCCTCATGTGGACTGCTTCTCTTGCTGTTCCTCGTCTCGCTTTCTGTCTCTGTTCTTTTTTCTTAACTTTGTCTCTAAAAAGACGGGAAAAGAAAACGACATAGTGCGCGAAAGTGGCTGTGATCTTCACAGGCTGAAACTTTCAGGAAGTTTCTATCGATTTATGGTCGTCGCGCGTCCGCTGAGATTTTCTCACCAACGCTCTCTGGCTGCACTTCCTAAAAGATCCTTTTGATATTTTACATGCATGTTCAGGTGTTGCTGATCCCCCTGGAATTTGCAGATTTTCTGATATTTTTATCAACTCTTTCCCAGAAGCAAGGATCAGTTTAAGCATGAAAACTGCCAAGACGGAGATGAATTGAACATTGTTTGTGTCGAGGTTCCTCGTGCCGTCTGATGCGTTTCTGATTTAGAGTCAAAACTCCCCACCAGTAATGAGATGTCGCAGATGTTTCCGACTTCTTTGCATGAAGCAAACTGCCCTCGAAAAATGATCCCAAGTCACGGCCAACGACACGGAAATAAAAAGAAGCAGACGGGTTAATTTGGGCACATTCAGGACATTCAAATCTAACATCACTCGATTGTGTTGTGTGTGATAATGCCTCAACCTATTGGTGAGAACACTGATATTTGCCTTCCACTTCTGCTCAGAAGGACCACCCACATAAAGCCTATAAGTGGAATTGTGGAGTGCTGCAGGCACTCACGTGAGAGACTTTCAGCCTGAAAATGAAGCTGGTGCCGCTCACGGCGCTCAGCATGTGGCACATGACCTGTATTTATCCTTAAAGCACACAATGTGCCTCAGTGTGCTCGCTTACGGGGGGGGGGGCGTGTGTGTGACTCCAAATCAATTTGATAATCTAATCGGAAGCAAAAGTGGGGGAAAAGAAAAGGAGCGGCGGCGCGTTTCAGCGAGCAGAAGCCTCTTTGTTTCTGACTTTTCCCGAAATAAAGTTTGCGGTTTGCTTCTGAGAACTTATGATCCTGGGAACGAGGAGATTCCAGCATAAAAAATAAAAAAAAAGAGACTTGAAGTTGCTCTGATAACAGCTTGAGAATAACTTGTGGAAAACAAATAAATGAAAAATGATTCGACAAAAAAAATAACACCAAAAGTCGCAAAAGTCACATGCCGACATGTGAGCAGTCCGACTTTGCACGAATCAATGAATTTGTCTCATGAATCTCCAGAGCGGACGTGGTCATGTGACACCCCGGCGTCTTCATTAACGTGACCTCACAAGGTTGCACTTTCCCTTAACAGAGGCGCATCATGGAGCCGGTTTGTTCAGTGTTTGTGCAAATATTTATTTACTGGTGCTGATTGCTGCCGCGGCCTCCATTATTCAGAGGATGACACAAACAAGGACGCACAAGGGTAAAACCCAAACCTGTGGGAATCCCATCAGGCAAACACTGCGCACCGTTACGTCACATCATCACACTGTGCCCGGTGGAGCTCTGTCCTCGACTCAGAGTTCACCTGTGTGAGTCTTATGTGCTGCAGATGGAGGGGGGGGGCGCCACCATGATCACAGGTGGTCGGTCACTGGGCTCAATTTAGACGCGTTGTTGTCCAACTCGCTATGAAGTCACACACACACACACACACACACACACACACACACACACACACACACACACACACACACACACACACACACA
>JASSRZ010000023.1:25242-39336 GCA_032164315.1 Malacoctenus gilli
TGTGTGTGTGTGTGTGTGTGTGTGTGTGTGTGTGTGTGTGTGTGTGTGTGTGTGTGTGTGTGTGTGTACGTGCACATTTTGGTGTTGGCATGTGTGCAATTACACGTGTGAGCATGTTTTTGTTGGTTGATGTGTGTCTATATAATGTGCGTGTGCGTGTGCTGTTGGTGGCTAACAAACCAGGTGTGACCTGGCCGCGCAGGAAGCTGGGCAGCGGCTTTTGGTGTAATTGGTTCTCTGCTGAGAGGCTGAAAGAACAACAGGAAGAGAAGTGACAGCTCCCACTGCAGCCACTGAGGCAGGCAGCTGGAGGCTAACGCTTCGTGACACTTGTATATGCACTAGTGTATGTAAGCCCCATAATGGCGATTATCGTCATGATTAAGGACCATATTTGGTGAATTGCACAGTTTACTGCTAGTTTGCGGCATCTTTCAGTCACCTCTGAATGTACCTGGTTGATGCTTTTAAACTTAGAAAATGACAAGTAAGGGGGGAAAAAAGTCCCCTACTCGATCTGTGCAGTGACACATGTCACTGTGACATTTAAGGAAGACACGTGATACAACCGGGATGACAGAGGCTAGCATGTCCTTTTATTTTTAGAAATGACACAAAATATTATCAGACAGCGGTTCTTCAGCATCACGTCTTCTCAGATCAGAGAGCCAGCAGCAACGCGGTGCAGTTGGCACTTGAGGGGCAACGAGACGGCATCCAGCCGACGGCTTTGCCAAACGGAAGAGGGGGGGGGGCGCTATCAGGGGGTCACCGCGCCCCAGCATAGCACAGCTTTGGTTCAGGTGAGATTTGACCCTGAACAAGCTGTTATGGACTCTGGAATGAGGGGGGGCAGGGACTCCACTACGAGCTGTTTCACCGCTACTGTTTTTGTTCGTCTTAACCAGTCGCTTCACATCAGCCTCGCCAAAGAAACTGCTGTATTTGCCTGATGTCTTTCAAAAGCATCACGTACTGAAAAATATATGAAGTGTAGGAGCGCTCACCAGTTGTCGAGTACTGTCGAGCATGTGCTAAGGTATTATCTGGACTCGCTTTCTTATGTTTTGTCATGTGACTTTATTTGATAGAAAACCCAAACACATTTTGTGATCCAGTTTACAGTCTGCCGTCCAAAACACGTGAAAATTAAAGTTTGGAAAATTCAGTGCGTCTCTTTTCTTCTCCTTCCCTGTTGTAACTTAGTTGTCTTTTCAACATTTGTATTTATTTATTTATTTATTTTTGCATTACCAAAGAGTGATGAGTCAGAGCTGCCCCCCAGTGGAGGTCTTTGGTCTGTTTTGGTTGATGACAATGACAACAATGAGAATAAAAATAGACGAAACGAAACAAATGAAGGCCAAAAAAAAATCAAGGTGATTTGAATATGAAAAAATGTATTTTTTTTTTCACATTTGACTCAAAAGCAATTTGCATTGAATGATTTATGCCGTCACTAACAAACGACAGTGAAGATCCACAGGAGTTTTCTGCACACTGGTGAGTCATTCATCACCACAGTAACAATTAAATGGTTTCTCTCTCTCTCTCTCTCTGTCTCTCTCTCTCTCTCTCTCTCTCTCTCTCTCTCTCTGTGTCTCTGTCTCTCTCCCTCGCTCCCTCGCTGCTGCCTTTGTAGCTTACCACCCACTGTTGCTCCTGACGTCCTCTTTGGGAAGTGGACTTGCTTTCAGCTTTTCTGGGTCAGTGGGGAGAGCAGGAAGGGGACTGATAGTCCACTGGGAAGATAGTACATAATGTATTTACCTATAAATAGCCTTCGTGCCCACGATGCAAGAAATATCCTTTTCACTGCAAGTGTATTTATTAGAATTCATGATATGAAGCTGTTTTATTAAAGGGTTTATTCTGGTTAGTTCTGTATGAATCCTCAACAAGAAAAAACATTTGGTATGAAAAGTCGGTAAAAAGATTATAAATATCCAAACGTAACATTAACCTTAGAATATATCAAGTACCTTTTTGGAAGAGCAGCCTCAGGTAAAACTTTGGGTGAATTCTGCTTCATTCTTCTGATTGGAAGAGCCTGGGAGCCGATCAGTGACCGGAGAATAAAAACTCTTACTGAGGAAACCAATGCTGAACTTGACGGATCGGACATCTCACAGAACTCTTTGGAGTCTTCCGGGTCAATTTTCCTTTAGTTGTTGTTTGTGAGTGATGACGGGACTCCACCTGCCTGCTTGGACGTGTCTCTCCTGATGGAGCGATTCGGGCTGCTGATCAACCGGCCAGCAAAAACACCCACACAAAAGGTCTTTGCTGTGTCAGGTGTCCATGTTTCCAGCGAATGTGTGTCCTTCACAAACAATCTGTCACACACACACATATGCACACACGCACAGCTTACATTTTGGTTTCTAATGTCGAGTAGATTTTGTTGAGGTCTTTCAACTTATAAGTCAACTTGTCCAGTGAGATGGAAGCAATCAAACTGTCAATTTTGTTTCCTTTCTCTTGTGTTTCTGCAGCATCTTATTCGCCGACATCGAGGGCTTCACCAGCCTGGCGTCGCAGTGCACGGCGCAGGAGCTGGTGATGACTCTCAACGAACTGTTTGCACGCTTTGACAAGCTGGCGGCGGTAAGACCGCAGTCGCATCCGCAGGCCGCACGTGAAGTCTCTCAAAATGCACCTCTGACAGAACAGCGGTTCTTCACCTTTTGTTTTTTTTTTTTTAACTGAGGAGCGATCAAACCAGAACGTTCATGGAGTTTTTGTTAAATCTGTGTCAAGAAAAATATGTTTTATTTTTAAATGTTAAAAGGAAAAAGAAAAATTCTAATTTCAAGTTTTGTTCGGTCAATTTGGCCTCATCACTTGTAAAGATTATTCATTGTTTGCTTTTTTAATAAGCAGTTAATCACTGTGGTGACAACTTGCAACACACACACACACACACACACACACACACACACACACACACACACACACACACACACACACTCTCTTCACAAAGAAGGTCTTTGTTTTTATGTACTTTACTTGAACAGTGTGTTAGAAAGATTCTCAGGTGGCTATCATGAGACACAGCCAAGCCTCAAGTAAACACACACAGACATGCACGCACGCACACACATGAACATATAAAAAAGAAGTCCTTAAAAACCGTCTGAAAGTTACAGTAAAAAGAAAATTGGGAGAATAAGGAGCCAAATCACTCAGCAGCTCCTCACTGACCCGGCGTTATCTCATGAGAAAAAACTCACACCCTCCGTTTTGTTTTCAGCTTGTTCAATTTATTTGGTTTCCTCTCAGGTACAACGAAATCATACAGCAGCTTAATAGAACAGCAGGGAAGCAAAAATGTGTTTCAGAGAACTTTTGTGATTTTTTTTGTTTGAAATGACCTTTTTCTTCCTGACGTCATATCACAGATAATATGGTTGTCCTTTTGTTAGTGGAGCAACAAAAGCTCTCAGTAAAGGTGACAAAACGCATCATCACGTATGTGGGAACATTTCCTAAATATTTTTATTAAGATTATTTTTCAACGCATTAGAAGGGAAGTGTCTTTTGTGTTTTTTCTTTTTGTGTAACATTCAGACATGTGTGTCCGGTTGGTAATAAATGTGTCCAACACAAAAAAGTTCCCTGTTCACGCGAGACAGGTTTTTTGTCTGAAAAGTTTTGAATGAACAAATTGAGGAGAAAAAGGGACAATTGGTGCACTTTTGGACAAGTTGAGGCTCTAACCAGTGATAGTGATTCACTTAGTTGTGGAGTTTACTGAACGTCGGGTTTGTGTGCTCTTGTATCAGGAGAATCACTGTCTGAGGATCAAGATCCTGGGCGACTGTTACTACTGCGTGTCCGGTCTGCCCGAGGCCAGAGCTGACCACGCCCACTGCTGCGTGGAGATGGGGCTGGACATGATCGAGGCCATCTCGTAAGT
The DNA here is from genome assembly GCA_032164315.1 of Malacoctenus gilli. Lineage (NCBI taxonomy): Eukaryota > Metazoa > Chordata > Actinopteri > Blenniiformes > Labrisomidae > Malacoctenus > Malacoctenus gilli. Next base: position 29,162 of record JASSRZ010000023.1, read on the forward strand.
TACTCACAGTCCTCGCTGGTTCTTGTTGCGGTTTCATAGTCGCATATTTACTTTAATTTCGCGAACAAGAGTTGCTCACTCTCACAGTTTTGCTGAGCTTTAGCATTGGCTGAAGCTGCTGTCATGATGACCTTTTCACTAAACTCCCGTTTACCGCGTATTTGTTTTGCTTCGTGCAGGCTGGTACGGGAGGTGACTGGGGTGAATGTGAACATGCGGGTGGGCATTCACAGTGGCAGGGTGCACTGTGGGGTCCTGGGACTCAGGAAGTGGCAATTTGACGTCTGGTCCAACGACGTCACGCTCGCAAATCAGATGGAGGCTGGGGGCCAAGCTGGGTGCGTATCTTGGTCCACCTCACGCCTCCGGCAACGAGCGCTGCCAATCTGAACGTGCCGACACGGAGTAATTCTGTGGGTGTTTGTGGGTCTTCCCAGGCGTATTCACATCACCAAGGCCACGCTGAACTATCTGAACGGCGACTACGATGTGGAAGCGGGCGCAGGAGGGGAAAGGAACGCCTACCTGAAGAAGCACAACATAGAAACCTACCTCATTGTGGGCTGCAGCCAGAAAAGGGTTCGCGCGACCTTTTTGACTCCTTTTACAGTTTGCACTGGTAAACCGGCGAGTTGCACACGAACCCAAGTGTGTCCGGAAGAGGACCGAGTTCATGTGCAGCCTCCCTGCATGAGCTCTGGTTTGTTTACGACACCACTTTATTAATCAGCTGCCTCTGTCCCGCAGCAGTGTCACAAGCTGCGTATATAGACCCGATGTCATGTGAAGCGATAGCGGCCTCTCATTCTGCTGCTCATCATGGGGGACAGAGGGAAGATTGTGGACCTCTGATTATTTCAGTTGCTTCTTATCTTCTTTTTTTTTTTTTTTCGTGAGGAACCGTTTTAAGTAAAACACTCTGAGCTCCTCTCAGACGGAACATCCAGGCAGCACCGACGCAAGCAGAAATGTGTAATCTCCTGTGAACATGTTGGTGTTACAAACAGAGGATGTGAACAGTGTGAGGAGGTAGTGAAGGAACTGTGGGCTAGGTGAGACATTTTCAAATATGTTTCACCACATGAGCGTGGAATGAAAGTCCTGCTCATCCCACAAATGCATGTTTTGTTTCTCAAAATTTCCCCAATTGAAAGAGAAACAAACATGCTCACCTGCTGTGTAAAGTTTTTCTATTCATACCTTTATTCAAGTTATTCAGTCAAGAAAACTAAGCAGCCAAATGCGTCTGACTACTCCAACATGCATCCCTTTTTTCCCTCTGCCCTCGTTTGTCTTTCACGCCTTGCCACCTTTTTTCCTGCTGCAGAAAGAAGAGAAGGCGATGATTGCCAAGATGAACCGACAAAGAACCAATTCCGTCACCCACAACAGTGGCCACTGGACCGACCGGCCGTTCTACAACCACCTGGGAGGGAACCAGGTCTCCAAAGAGATGAAGAGGATGGTGAGGAAAAATGGAGCGAGAGCGCTCACTGTCGCCTTTAAACCGTCCCGGCTCGTCTGCGGCTCTCTAATTACCTTTGTGTTGTCGTGAAAGCCGCAAACCAGGTGACGTCCCTTTTTTTTTTTGTCACGATGGAGCCGAAGCCTCGTTAATGCTCCTAATCCCTTTATCTGAGGCCCTGATAAGCCACTCCCCCTGGTGGCGGGGCTCAAACTGCCACATCTCACTCCGACGCTCTCTCGGGAGCCTCCGTAGGTGCACGGCGGCAGTGTGTGGGCGGCGGCCGCCGCGGCATGACACACGACTGCTGAGCGATGCCGTCGCATCCAGATGTGTGTGTGCGTTTTTTTTATTGACACGCTGTGGCCGAACCGGCGGTGACTCACTCGGTAAATGTAGGCAGCCGGCCGCACGGTATTTGTGTTGTTGTTTATTCTCATATCACCAATCCACCCACCTCCCCCGAGAGGAAGGAGGAGAAGGAAGCAGGCAAAGTTGCTTTAAACTGAGGTGCGCCAGGCACTAAATGCAAACGCCTTCTGTTGTCATAGGATGAGATGGGAGGGAAAAAATAAAAGGGCATCATTAGGAAACAGCAGAAGAAAGCATTTTGTAGCGTTTTTTGTCTGAAAGCAGGAGACGGGCTGTTTTCCTCCTTTGGGGAACAGCTGTGTTGCCAGACGGCTTCACAGAACCTCGTATTTCTTGTCATATTTGGCACCAAACAGGAATGAGTGGAGTTTAAAAGCGATTTTTATTCCATTTAAACACTCAAAACACTGCCTTGTGACTGTAGTGCTGCGAAGTTGTTAATGTGAGACAAATGGGGCCTTTTTTTCCCCCTGACCCTGAATGACTCACATCTTTGTTCTACTTGAGTTTCAGGGTTTGTAGATGAGATGATATTTTCTCCTACATTGTACTTTTTTGGGGTACCTACTTCCAAGCGAGGGGTCTGGAGCCAAAAATGTGATGTCATCAAGAGTGCAGGAGAGGCAAACCAGTCATTTTTAAAACAGCTGCGCATGTTTTTATTCTCTTTGTCAACAAAGTCCAAAAAAAACAACAACACAAAGATGTAGTTTTAACAGAGTGTGCTGTGATGGATCCCGTTGGCAGTTGCGGCTAAAACCAGGATTGTGTTTTGTTGTCCTGGATGAGCAGATTTAATTATCTGTGTTGACACTGCGTTAGAAGTCGAGCTGTCTTTTTGTTTTTCTTCCAGTTTTCCCGACATCAAATGAACGTGTCACCGAAGTGTCGGCCTGTTGTTGTTGTTTGGGGTTTTTCTTTGCCGTGGCTCGCAGAGCCTTATCAAAGTTTGCAGGAGCATTAACACTTTTTGACACTGGCCTCCATCATCCCCCCGCCCCCACTCTCTTTGTTCATCAATCACTCCGGAGATAAGACGAGTTGTAAGAACAGAGCTGTGCTGAGGGAGGAGCTGCAGACCCAGAGGAGAGCAGGAGACGGGAATCACTCAGTTGTTCTGGAAGGGAGGTTCTTGTTGTTTTGATAGGAGGAAAAAGATCTGAGCCTCAGTGATGAAGCTACATTTTTCCCAAAAATGGTCTTTTTTTTTCATAACCGTCTCTTCACCTTCGTTCGTTCTGAGAGAGGAAAAAGTGATTTTTTTAGAAAACTTTTTTGCCTCATTATATATTTCATGAGGTGGTCACTTTTTGTTTAAGTTGGTATCTTTTCACTGTGCATAAACAAAATCAGTCACGCAAAAAATCTCAACTCCAACCACGAGAGGGCGATAAAGGGATACATTTGTCCACTTGGTGGTCCAAAAAGTGGATAAATATGTGCTGTATATATATTTTATCAAACAAATGATGTGGCTGTTTGTCAAATAAAGTGTAAAAATTAGATTCGAGATAGAAAGGAATTTGCAGAACTTCTCTCAGCCCAACAACTTTTCTGTTTTGAATAATTTGCTTGATAATTAATTTTGTTTAATTGTTTTTCTCGACAGAATTTGTCCCAAGAAAACTCAGATGGATTTTTTTTCCAAACAGAGAAATTTTTGGGGGGGCAAATAGTCTATTTATTCATAGTATATTTATACTTAAAAAAATGAACTCTGATGAAATAATGAAGTAAGACAAAACAAGGTCAAGTGGAAAAGAGTCAGACCGAAAGTAAACAGAAGAGTAAAGTGAAAAAAAATTGAATTGAAATAAAATAAACAAAATTAAACTAATAAAAGACAATCGGATAAATACCTTATTGAAGTGAAGGTGGTTCAAACAGGTGAAGTGAAGTTGGGGTTGCTGCATGTTGATTTTTCCATCTGAGCGTCGATCAGAAAAAGCGAAATAACAACAGAGTCGAGTTTGCTTTGAATGAGATTCACCGTTAAAAACCTGCATTCGGTCGATGAAGCATCTTTTCTCCTCTCCTCTGTGTTTCAGGGCTTCGAGGACCCCAAGGACAAGTGAGTAACGATTGTCCCTCGCCATTACCGCCCTGCTTTGTGTGTCTGTGTGCGGCGGCTCTGAACTTTCTCTCCCATCAGGCAGTCGGAGACCAAACGGGAAGAATCAATGAGACTTTTTAAGAGTCTGTTTTCTCTTAAATACACTCATCGTTCCCACTCCGTTGGTGGAAAACAGCCTGTTACAAAGTGGTGCTGATGTGTTTGTTGTAAACACTTAGAAAAGTACTGACTGACAAGCAGCAACAAGAACATGCAGACAACTCTCATCAGTTTTCAGCAGCCGATTCGTGTTGACAACACAGCAGCAAAAAGTAAAGTTGCTTTGAGGAGTTTTTGTGTCCTCCTCAGCAAATGTTGAGATGGACTCAATATTTAAACTGATATTGACCCAAAATTCACTTTATTTCCTATGCATACGCAGAGAGAGGTAAATAATGGGCAAAAGGTTTGTTTCAGTCCGCCGGTCAGGACTCGCGAGTGATGAAGATGAGGCAGGATGACGAAAAAGGCCCGGAGAACCCGCGGACACACCGAAACCCCCTTTTTAATCGGTCAGCTCGGACCAAGCCATTAACTGAGAGGACGTCTTGCTCCTTCACTGTCATTAAATCCTCATCAAACCTCAGCAGCTGCAATTAAGCCCTGATGAGCTTCAGCGCGAGCTCGCTGCCGAGTTTCTGCTGACGGATTCATTCTGCAGCCTTTTTGGCAACCGCATCATCTAGTTTGTCCTGTTCACATTGTTGTGGGTGTTTGAGGCGTCCAGCGGGACGCGCCGTGAAAGGATCGGCCGAGTTCATTCAAGCGCTGCTTCCGTCTGAGGTCAGCCGAGGTCTTCCTCGGCTGGAGAGCGATTTATCCCCGGCGAGATGCGCTAACAGCTGTTTCAGGGAGAGGGTGGAAAAAACAAAAAAACCCAACCCAAAACGAGCGAGGCCGCGGCGCTTCAGTGTTCAAAGTCCCACAGTGCCACAGACGACGCGTCCTTCTCTCGTCCTCCCAAATGCTTCTTCACAGGCCAGGCTATTCTGACAAAACACTGAGCTGTAGCGCCTAGGCGTACTCATCCTGCACAGTGTTACTCAGCATGTGAAAGTGACAAGTGTAGTTTAGCCTCTTGTTTGAAATGATCTAATTTGTCTTTGAGATGTGTGAAATTCTTCATACCTCAATGTAGTTTTTTGGACTCTTGCAATATAATGTCACCAGTTAAATGTTTTACTCTCTTGCAAAGTTTATGGAGGATTTTACTCCTTTCACAGCCTGCTCATTTCTTTTGTTTTTAAACCGTCATAGTACACAAAGAAATCAAAGTTAAGTAAAGCAAAAGGAAACACAAAAAAAGATTTTTAAAGCAGCATTCAAGTGATTGTCTACACATTTGCTTCACCAAATGGAAGAGCAGGATGTGAAGGGGTTAACTGAATGGTGACACCTTCACCACAACACAAAGAACAGAGTTTGTTCCGGTGAGGACGCTTAATGCTGTCAAATGGAGACCTGAGTCCTCAGCGTCTCGCCCAGCTGCTCCACAGACATCCAGTGTTGTGCGTCATGACGTGGCGAGCGCTAGATTTTGGACCAATCGTGCTGTCCCGCTGTCAGAGATGTAAATGTCCCTTTGGTCTCATTTTGTTTTATCCAGGCATTTCATTTACAGAAACACGCAGGAGAACCTGAACCCGGAGGACGAGGTGGACGAGTTCCTGGGCCGGGCCATCGACGCCCGCAGCATTGACCGCCTGCGCTCCGAGCACGTCAAGAAGTTCCTGCTCACCTTCCGAGAGCCCGACCTGGAGAAAAAGGTTGCGGTCGCACACACACACACGCACACACACACACTGCCAGGATAACAGCAAATAATTGGCCGTGACAAGCAATCTTCCCTCCGTGAAAAGCTTTCTCTTTTGGGTCCCTTGAGGAGGTCAGTCAAAGCAGAAGTGGATCACAGGAAGGGAGGAAGTGAGGTTTAAATTGGGAAGGAGGCGGCGGCTGCTGCAGCGCACAGAGAGTAAACCGCTTCAGACAGTGAAGGACGGACACACGAAGAGGTTAGAGCCACCGAAGGCTTCGGACTAAATGCTAAGAAAGTCAATTGTGGAACTTGAAAACACTTTACTTCCTGTAATACCGAGAAAAGTGTTTACCGGCGAAGATTTCCAGCCGCGCACCGAGACTCCAGGGGAGTTCCAAGCAGTTGAGTCCGCGCAGCCTCGTCACCTTCGTCACGTAGCAACCGGCTGCTCCCTCAGCCTCCGTTACACAGTGACAGGATGCAGGTGTGTCATGAAACCGTCAAAATAAAGTCCAATAAAACGAGAACAATGTCTCCTCCTCAAGCTGTGCGAGGTTTGCCATGATGCCGTGATGTGGTTGTTTGGCTTCATTTTTCTCTCCAACTTGCGTTCACTGTGTGGTCGACATTTGGGCTTTGACAGAAGAATGAAATAAAAATACGATACAAACATTATTTTTACTTGCAATTAACATTGACATGGAAAAAAATGAAATAAGTGAACATACAAGTAAACAAGTAGAACTTTTTTGGGGCAGATAAATGTAAAAATGGAGCAAGCAGTTTTTGTATCCGTTGGAAGTGTAAAAGTTTTTCGAGGTTTAATTTTTAATGGATGTTAACGTGTGTCCGTCTCCTCTGCCTGCAGTACTCCAAACAGGTGGACTCCAGGTTCGGAGCATATGTGGCCTGCGCCTCGCTCGTGTTCCTCTTCATCTGCTTCATCCAGATCGTCATCGTGCCGCCGTGAGTGTGAAAAGTACAGAACAAAAACGGGAGGACAATCAAAAGATGAACGACCCGTTATCAAGCGGGCAAATAAATTCGACAGTTTCCAATTAACAGTGAAGCCAAATGCTGGTAGACACGCCCACAATTCTTCAAAACAAACCATTTCAGATTTTGGGAACAGTCGAGATAAAGTTTCCTTTAAACGTGTGCAAATCTAAGCTGAGGGGAGAGCATGTGGTCCCTGAAGCCCCCTGAAAAGAAGGTTCCAGACGTCACCTTCATGCAGCTCTTGATGTAACTATCCCATTATGTGGATCGTTAGTCATTTCTCAACTGTGATTGGCCAAAGTTTGGTGCACATCTGGAGTTTGGTGCTTCTCCAGCTGCAGGCTGGTTTCATGGTCGTGGATCTGATGTTCTCAGTCTCGGTGGAGGACAGAGATGAACTGATGGATGATATGATGTGATGAGAGATTATCAGATGAGCATCAGTGTGGCTGCAAAGGACGACTCCCTCTTCCTCCTCCCTCCTCTCCTCCCTTCCCCTCCACCTCCTCCCCTCCTTTCTGTATTGATCTACTTTGGCCTGCCTCTTTATTAACCTTTCTCCTCCATCCTTTCATCTCACCTCTGCCAGCTTGTCTGTTATTCCTGTCCTCACCCCCGGATCCCCCTCAGAGTCCCTCCCACGCCGTCTTGTCTCCCACCTCTTCCTCTCGCTGCTCATTTATTCTGCTCTCCTTCACCATTTTTACCCCTCTTGACTCTCTTTCTTTCCTCTGTTTGCTGTAACTCTTGATATCTTCGTTTGCATCCACGATGTTTACATCCTCACAAGGATGCAGACAAATAAATGAAGCTTTTTTTTCCCCCCACAGTTACAGCAAACCATCAAAGGGGGACAGAAATGTAAAAATAGGATCGTATAACCCGCTTGCTTTCTTTTCGTTGTTTGCAGCTCCAGCCTGATGATCGGCTTCTTTGTCACCTGCTTCGTCATCCTCACGGCTGTCATGTTTGTCTCAGCGGTGTACGGCTGTTTTGGGGTGAGAACAACTCATTGTAGACACTTAATAACCCGCTTACGTAACAATGAAAAACTCCAAGACTTGGATTTATTTTCAATGTATAGTTCAGCAAAACCAACCCAAACATAGAAGCAGACATCTTTCTTTCCAGATATCATGTAAAGATACAGCACGTACATTAACATGCAGTACAGATTATACATCCCAGTATGAGATATCTATGATTAATGTGAAATACTAAAGTACCTATAAAGGTTGTGTTTATGAATTCAGCTTAAATATGACAACATGAAAAAAATCCTCTTTCTCCTCCTCCTCCTCCCAGATCTTCCCGGTCCCTCTGCAGGTTCTGTCTAAGAGAATCGTCCAGTCCCGACTGAACAGCACGCTGGTCGGCATCTTCACCATCATCATCGTCTTTCTGTCTGCATTCATCAATATTGTGAGTCCTCACCGAGCAAACGTTTGACTCCCCCTTTCAATAAAACAACATATTCACCCTGAACATGACTCTTCTTCCTCTCCTTCTTTTTCTCTCTCTCTCTCTCTCTCTCTGTCTCTCTCTCTACCTCCTCCCTCTTTTGACCCGGCTCAGTTCACCTGCAGCGGCCACGACCTGCGGAGCTGCATCACAGCGGAGCTCAACATCAGCGTGGACGCTGTGAGTCCCTGTCACGCTCGCTTCCTCAACTACAGCCTGGACGCTCAGCAGGTCCCCTGTGGAGGAGCTGCGCTCATCTGCGGCTTTCCTGAGGTACCGCCACATTTTTGCTCTGTGGGAAGATTTGTAGTGGAACCACAAGTTCACAACTCACTGGATTCATGATAATCATGAGAGGTTCAACCAAAGAACTTGAAAGACTGAAATTATTTGGATAAATCTCAGAAATGTTGGATTTTTGCACATTTATCTAACTTTTATAATTATTGCCATTAATGGAACGGCACTTTATTTGATTAAATAGATCATAACATAATAAACATTCAAGACCAAGATAAAGGCTGCAGCTACTTCAGTACCTGGGACTTCCGAGGTTTGTATTTCTAATATAAAAGCCTCCCTCATATCCATCAACAATTGTCTTTCATGCCTACAAATGCAGGGAAATACAGCATGTCGAGGCTTTTGTACAATACAAGTTGGGTGGTGGCTGCAACGCTTGTAAAGCCGCACTTGTAGCAGTAATAAAACATATAATAATAAAAACCAGAGCGATAAAAAGGTGAATTAAGCACACACTCCAATGTATTATTGACGTAAGAGCAATGGTACTATCAAAGCATAGCTTTATCTTGTGCCAAAAGGTGTAATCAAAGCAGCTCTCGTCTTATCCATCTAAATAATGTTGCATTTATGAGTAAAATAACACAGACTGTTGTCTGCGTGCGGCTGCAAAGTGCCTTTTGGCTTCTGCAGTAAAGAGCTCATTAGACGTGAAGCACCTGTAGTGGTTTTAATACGTCGTCTGACTAATAAAATTTGGAGAGCAGAACAAATAGGCGCTCGGCGAGTGGCGCCGCGGATACCAACGTAAACATTTGGTTTGCATAGTAATGTTCCGATTAGCAGCCGAGTGGTGGGAAAGCAGGTTGATGAGGTGTTTTATAAATTCACACGGTGTAAAGCTTCACTGTCGCACATAAAACCAAATGTTCCTTTCTGCCCACCCTCCTCCCCCCCCTGTTTACCCCCCCCCCCAGTACTTCTCGTCCTGCGTGCTGCTCAGCCTGCTGGCCTGCTCCGTCTTCCTGCAGATCAGCAGCATCGGCAAACTCTTCCTCATGCTCTTCATCGAGCTGCTCTACCTGCTCGTCATGGAGGTGCCCAGAGTGAGCCTCTTCGACAACCAGGACCTGCTGGTCATGGCCAATGCCATCAGTGGCGCGTGAGTCTCCTCCCTCCCACCGCGTGATGCGAGTAACTGATGACACTGGTGGAATGATTATGCTGAAATGATGTATAAAGGTTGTCTTAGTTTGTTTTTTCCCAGTTTTTCCTCTTGTTCCGTTGGTCATTAGCATTAGCGTTTATCTTAAGCTTTTAGCATTTGCTACTAGGCTGTTAGGCTGGCGACTGTGTTAGTAAACTCCTGTTTACTGCAAGAGAAAGGTGTCATTACTGTCTTCTGACCATATGGAAGTTTTTCCAACTGTCTTTGAAATTAGCGTTTGCCTACATTTGAAGAATATTGGTTTTTCTTAAGCTACAAAATTCTGTATATTTTCAGAAACTCGTCGGGTGCTAAACTACTTCTGAAAGAAGCAGTGAGGAGCTGTTGAACTGCAGCCCTGCTGTTGCTGCTGCTCTCTGTGAAGATTCGAATGTGCATGCCAATGTTTTCACATCTGACTGATGTTTTTTCTGTTGCTCCCCTCACAGCGAGCACGTGAACGGAACAAGGTGAGACTGATGGCTGCTGCTCTGTGTGTGTGTGTGTGTGTGTGTGTGTGTGTGTGTGTGTGTGTGTGTGTGTGTGTGTGTGTGTGTGT
>JASSRZ010000023.1:39436-56269 GCA_032164315.1 Malacoctenus gilli
TGTGTGTGTGTGTGTGTGTGTGTGTGTGTGTGTGTGTGTGTGTGTGTGTGTGTGTGTGTGTGTGTGTGTGTAATTTGGCTTTTCTCCTATATTATTTCCTGACTTTTACACCATTAATATCTCTAATTCTCCTGTTGTCATTAACTTCCTGTTCAGTCATTGCCTGTTTAACCTTGATGTGTATTACCTGGTTCTGATGAGGAGCTCACGATGAACTCGGAAGCAGGAAACTTCAGGCTTTAAAGTCAGAGAAATGTATCTGAACGACGTAATACTCATAAACTTACCGCAAGGAAAGATCAAAATTTCAAAAGTTTCTTATGGGCAAGATTTGATACCATTCAGCACAAAAGTAACTCTGTTCTCAATGGATCAGCAGGGGGCGGTACAAGGAACAAGTGAAATTTGGTTGCAATCCGGTGACCCAAAATGATGGAACGAAAAAATTTCGATAACGTGTTGTAAATGTGGTTGGCCCTTTAACGGAGTCCTGGGTGAAAGATATTAAAGCAGGAAATGTTTGGTGGAGGTATGCGCTCTCTGAATGCTTCTCCTGCTGAGCTTGTTTTAAGCCAGACTACAACATTGTGTCGCACTTGTCTGCAGATTTGTCTCAGTCTGAGTTTTTGTATTCATGACGTGGCTTTCAGCTTCAAAGTGGGAATTTCCCAGCTTGTAATGTTCCGAGCAGGATGGCACAACAGTGACATACCCTGTTGTCCATCATCACGACGTTGCAAAGCCATAATCCAAAGATCAGAGTCATCAGACGCAATTTGCTTGACCTTGTGTTAGAAGTGGCAGCCTGCTGCCTTCCTCAGTTTCCAGTGGACTGTTATAATCACTGAACCATGAATTTGTGGCCGACCTCATTACGATTATTGTTTTATGTGCACTGCAGATTGCATCCGGTGTCAGTTTGATAGCGTCACTTCATTAACACGGCTCACCCGTCAACATGTCAGATATCCTCCTCCAGCTTACAGTAAAGATCAGATGGCGAGCGCCGTCCGAGGTGGGTAAGGTCACCTCTGATGTGCTGACTCAGAGGCGATGTTGCTGCTGGACGGGAGGGCGACCTCGTGCTCGCCTTGGCAGCCCCCGCCTTGGCACACGGAGGTTCCTCCAGCCCCTGCCTGAACACTGCGGGGCTCTTCAGATAAACCCTGAGAGCCTGTGCCAGGAACGGAACGACACAACAACAACAACAATAAAACAAGACTCGCTCCTTTCAACAGCGTGGAGAGGAGGAAGAGCATCTACAGCGCTGTAATTAGGGAGGTAGATGAGAGGGAGGCAGGCTGGATGAAGAAGCGCAAGACAAAAGCGAGGATATGAAGGAGCGGGATGCTCCGAGTGAGGAGTGGAGTTTTTTCTCTTCTTTTATTCTGCCTTCCTGGAGCGTTCAGATCAGCTCTGCCGGCTTAGCCTCGTCATTAGCGGCTTTAGATTTAATTAGCCGTCATTAAGCCTCTGTTTTACTGGAGGAGCTTACAAATATTTAATCACCGTTTGGGTGATGTAGCATGTATAGTGGTGTTGTTTTTGTTGTTGTTGTTGTTTGGAAGCAGAGAGGAACAATGCATAATTCATTGTGAATCCTGTCCTCTCTCATGTGAGCTCATGTTTCTATTTGAAACGTTTATGTTGGCTGTCAGGTGTTCAGCATAGATACACTTTTTCTGCTTTTCTGCAAAATAATTGGTTTTCATGTCATTTTTTCTTATTTATTTTTGGAGAACATTAAAACAGAACAATCGCTGCAACAATAGAGCATTTTAAATGCTTCTGAAAAAGTGAGAATGCATCAAGCAGCACAGTATTTGAGTCTTTGCTCAAGTTTAATGATCAAAACTGCGACAAAAGATATAAAAGTCAGGTCTTACATAAGTTTCTAGGCACCATATAAGCAAGCAAAACACATTTTACCCATTCTATTGGCAAATCCCGAACCTTTTTTCTCCCTTAGCCTCCGTTTACCTCTGATATAAAGCTGTGGAGCCCTTCCATGAGTTACTGCCCACCCAAGGAATTAAACTGAACACAAAAAACAAAACCTCATTAACGTCCACAAACAGGCACCTTCAAACTTAAAGTAATGGGCAGTTTCAAGGGCTGCTTGAGATTATTTAAGGTTTTATAAGTTAGGAAACGTATAAATAAGTGAAAGATCATCGCTTGGTTTACTCTGCTCATTCACTGCAGAATTTCCTTTTGTTTACCACCAAACAAGTGGCTTCCCTTGGCTTCCTCAGCTGACCTCACTCCTATCCGCCCTCTTTTGCAGGCTGTGCTTGGAGGCGAGAGACCCCTACTGTGGCTGGGACTTCAGGCAGCGGCGGTGCACCACGCTGGAGGACAGCTCCAACATGAGCCAGTGGAAGCAGAACATCACACTCTGCCCAGTAAGTCGGGCTTGTGCCCGCTCGAGAATGGACTGAAATGTGTAAACAAGGTTCTTTTAAATCATATGTAACAACATGTAATAATTAGACATGTCACATTACTCCAAGTTATCATGTTCACAACCCAGTGACGCAATGATTCACTCAGTCGGCACACACTCGATGTTTGTTCTTCACAGTTGCGAAACCAGACCATGAACGGCGGCTTTGGCTCCTGGGCACAATGGCAGCCGTGCAACAACGAAGACATGGTGGACGGCGTGAGCTCCTGTTTGTGTCGCTCCAGGTCGTGCGACAGTCCCGCCCCTCGCTGTGGGGGCAAGAACTGCGAGGGCCCGACCATCGAAGTCTCCAACTGCTCCAGGTAGAGAAGAGCTGATTTAATCAACCTGTAATTAGGATGCCCAGTAGATCCTAATGGGTGCTAAGGGCCATTAGACACTCAGTACTCTGGAAATGAAATCATAGCTACTGTCAGGAACACTGGCTCACATAAACAAGTAATAGGCACCTAAACCCAGTGTCCATCCAGGCTTACATTCAGTATTGGAGGCAGTAACCTCCACACCACTGTGCAGGGAAATGAAGAATGCATTGCTCTTAAAATAGCAGTGAGGCTTGCTGAGCAGAACAGCGAGTTTTGATGCTTGGCAACATAAAAGAAGGCCCTAAAAAGGATTGTAAAGTGTTTTGTGATCATTGCTGTAATGCAGGGCACTTCGCTCTCTCTGAGGTTTGTTACAAACACTCTGTTATTATGTCTTCCGTCTGGGTTTATTAGACCTTCTCCAGTTGAAATTTGGAATGTATAAAGCTGACGGAGCGGAATAATGCGGTCATTGTGCTAATGAGTGCAGTCTGAGCTCAGGCTCTGCTAACATCCCCCTGATCCGCTGCACTGACTTTGAATCTTCCACCTAAGGCTTCCATTTCAATTTACACATTGACACAGCATGTGAGAGATCACACCGAGTGAGGAATCGTATTAAAAAAAAAAAAATGTAGGTGACATCCAGTGTCTCGGCGCAACACATCTCACTCCCTCTGTCTGCTGGGAAATTGGCCAATCAGTGCCTCAGAGAGCGGCGTCGGGGACAAAGAGCTCAGACACCTTCATCCTATCGGAAAGCGACGGCAGATTTAATCCCGGGTGTCGAAATTGAATTGTGCTTTCGCAGAAAGCGGCAATTAAATCATGAGGAGTGCTACCCAGAAACAAAGCACTTAAGCAAATTGAATGAATGTGTCCCAGTCAGAACGAGTTCTTTTTGTGTTTTCAATTCTTTCTGCAGAAACTCAGAATCAGAGGAATAATTAGACAGCGGCAGCTAAAAGGCTTTTTCCCCTTTAGCATTAGAGAACACACTGTGAAATAATAATAATTAAAGCAATGCCAAGTAATTCTGCGGGATTCTTCTTCTTGTTTTATTCAAGCTGTGGTTGCTGATGCTTTTTTCATGTGCTTCCACAGGAATGGGGGATGGACTCCCTGGTCGTCATGGGGACAATGCAGCACGACCTGCGGCACGGGTTTTGAGCTGCGGCAGCGCTCCTGCAACAATCCGTCCCCGCGCCATGGCGGCCGCGTTTGTGTTGGACCGAGCAGGGACGAAAGGTGAGGCGGGGGGCAGGTGACCCCAGAAACTACCTGCAACACAAAACTCGACTGGACATCGCCACCTCTGGCTGCCGCGTTCAACCTTCCCCGTGGTCTTCAGCGTCCAGCGCAAACTGATGCATCACTGTCTCCATGCAAGTCGTAGAAATGAAGCGGGTGGTTCTTGGCACAAGCGAAGATTGGTGCTTCCAGAGAGTGTTCGAGCGTGGCCGAGTGATGGGAGCAATTTATTGTTGCACAAGACAATTATCTTGAAGTGGATAGGGGCCAAAATTTAAATCAGGTGCACAGCTGCCTTTTTAAAAGCGGTCACAATTCTTCTTGATCCTGCCTTGTATAATGTCCATCACTGTGCAGGAACTGTGAAGAAATGTGTGGCCAACGGGCCTGAACCAGCCCGCAAGAAAACACTGAGACGAAGTGAAAGTTACAACAAAGGGCTGCTGCTGATTACAACTAGCGATAAGTAGAAAAAGTTTACTGCTATTGTGTTTCTTTGCTCCTAAACCAAAAGCAAACATTTGGTCATCAGTTACAGGTTCAGCTTTCTTAAGACTGAAGACAAAAGATGGAGTATGTTCATTTTGTTCAATTTTATGGAACAAAAAGGTGTCTTTGTGAGTTGAGCCGCAATTCAGATTTTCCGGTTTTCCAGTCCTCAGCTATTTGTTTGCAGTTGTCTGAAACTTTCTCTCCTCCTCTTCCTCTTCCCACCGTCTCCACAGGTTCTGCAATGAAGGCGTGTCCTGTCCTCAGCCCATCTTCTGGACCCCGTGGGGCTCCTGGACAAAGTGCAGCACTGAGTGCGGTGGGGGCGTTCACTCCAGGGTGCGCACCTGTGAAAATGGCAACAGCTGCCCCGGATGTGCACTGGTAAGACACGCACACGACTAACCCATTTTGGTCCACAAATCAGTGATAAATGTACACCAACATGTTCACAAATACACACGAGCAAAGCTGGAACGACCTCCTATATCATCCTAATGTTTTCATGTCAAGATAAAACAGGATGATTCAAGCCAATGAAACACAGAAGTAACAAATGTTTCGGAAAATCTTAGTCTGCTTTGTTGAGAAATTTCTTGATAGAGGTATCAATTGAATAAAAAAATTGCATTGAATTGATTGTCACAGTCATGAATGAGACAATTTAGTCTGATTTTTCCTGGTTGAGTTGGCCTCTGTGGCCTCTGTGACTAACTCCTGCTTGAAGGTTCGGTGGTCTTGTTCTTTGATAAACTGACCGTCATCAGTGTGAAGGGAAAATTAAAGTCACTTCCTCAACCTAAACTTTGCCTTTGCTGCTAATTTGTTAGATCGAGTTGAACAATGTGTCCGCTGTGCAACTCTTTAATGAGGTCAAATTCATTACATGCAGGTGAAACTGAAGTGAGCAGGTAACAACGACAGAGAAAGTTACAGGACCGGACTTTCTCAGCTGGAAATCCGAGCAGAGCGTCCACGTTTACCTTAGAAAACACGAGTAATATGTTAAATTTCAATAGGATGCTTGCTGTATTTTTGGGAGAGATTCAGGATATGTTTTTGTCTCTGCGCACTCATCGGTTGACTCTCCACAAACAGCGATTCAATTCAGAAGGAAAACATTGGAAATTGTTTGATATAATTGTACAGTTGGTAAAAAATACTGTGCAAGAGAAGTCCTTGTTTGCCCTCTGAGCAACAAGTCCAGACTTGGCATCAAATCGCTAAAATCATATTAGATGTAGAGTGAGCCTGGCCCCTCTCTGACCTTGCAATCTGACACATTCCCTTCCAGGAGTATAAGGCCTGTAACCTGGAAGCGTGCCCAGAGGTGAAGAGGAACACACCTTGGACCCCTTGGATGCCCGTCAATGTGACTCAGGGCGGAGCGCGCCAGGAGCAGAGGATGCGCTACATGTGCCGGGCCCATCTGTCGGACCCCCATGAGCTGCAGATCGGGCGGAGGAAGGTGGAGACGCGATTCTGCCCCAACGACGGCACGGCGGCCTGCGAGACAGACAGTGAGTCAACCGTCAGATCAATGCAGGGGGGCACCGACATCTGCAGGTTTTAGATTTAAATGATGAAAAGTCAACTTGGAGTTCACAAGGCCAAACTCAAGACAGCATACATTAACATACGATTATTAGGGCTTGACTTTAAAAGATCCCAAATAACTTTCTTTGAAATGCATGTGCATGCAAACACATTACATGATCAATAAAAAAAGGGTTGGGAGTAAATAAGGTCATTGCACTTGTTACGCTTGTGTCAATAGATCGATTAAGTGGGATGTGATATGGCCTCATTGGGAGCGTTGGTGGAGGAAGATATCCAACATATCACAGTGTTATTGCAAGAAAATCTACATGTCACTCACTCGGACGAATTAGAGAATCTTTTTTGCTCACTTGGCTGTTGGCCCGATCATTTGAGATGCCATTGTAAGACCCACAGGAAGTGTCAAGGAGAGGGAAGTCTCTGCTGAGAAAGCAACTTCAGCAACGCGTTCTAGAAAAGCGAGAGAAGTCAGAAGAATGGTAGAAACATGATATAACACATCCAATGGCAATTCTGCACGTCAAGATTCATCGAAACAACTTCCGGGCACCGTCATCGCGGTATTTCTAAATGTCGTCCATCAAACAAAGCTCAAATTGCATGTTGCTAAAACTGAACTTTATCTGAAGTGAAGGGATAAATGCCCCCACTAAAAGCTTTGCCGAAGCTCCTTTCTTATGGCAAAATCCAACTGAGGGTTCTTTTGTGGAAACTTTTTCCCCCTTTCACTCTGCACAGAGGAATCTTGACAGTAATTTCACACTGAAGCATTGACCTCTTTGTACCCTGAGTTTCAACTGGGTAGGCTTGTTCAGCTATGAGTGCATGAATGACACATAAATCCACCTTCAGTGCTTTGTTCCCCTGTTTAAACCTCACCGTGTCCGTTACGCTTTCTTGGTGCCGGATATCCAACTGTTCCTACAGGACACAACCTTTGCCCACCGCGCTTCGGAGCGAGCTGCCAGTGCAGGTTTGGGAGGTGGGCTCTCACATTGTCAGGTGTAGACTGGAAACCCATCTGTTTCCCTGTACGCCACAGCGTCTCTCATGCTGTGTAACCTTGAAAAGACATGACATGAGATCCTCGTTCATTTTCCCTCAACTGAACTCAGAGCGGTTTGTTTATGTCGGTGGCTCCAAATGTGTTTTTCCTTTTTGTCCCAGCCCCTTCCGATAGCTTCTGAGGAGGGACGTGTACCCCTGACTCATGAGAGGGATAGTGAAGCCAAACTCGGATGGCCACACCCACTCTTAGAGAAGAGGGAGCCTTTAAAACAGGGCTCCCCTGTTAAAGCCTCGAGCCCCTAAATATGACCTCGACCCTTGACTGGGAATCACTGCTTCGTGTTGTCACCCATATTTAGTAACTATGAATTTGTCTATTAGCTTCCATCTCTGAAAGCCCTGCAGTGATTGCTCAAAGGGTGCACAATTATCGTAAATAAACCGATTTGAAAGGTAAAATGTCACTCGATGCCAGCGTCAATTTCTCCTCGCTGAGATGCTGCAGCCTGAATGACTGTGTTAGCTGATCAGCAGTAATAATGGGAACCGTGTGTGGATTTTTCCCTAAGCTCCAATTAACCGAGTTTTGAAGATGGAACGTAGAGCGGATTAGATGCATTGACTCAGACAGCAAATGGGAATGCAATACATTGTGTTTTTCTAAATATATCAAATGGATTATAATGTATTGAGGCTTTCTGTGCATAGACGCATAACATAGCAGTGCTGCTCCCACACAGGCTCAGGCTCTCTTTGGTATGAAGGCAGCTGCTCACCAAGATTTCTCCCAATAGGAGCATGTTGAAACGGCTCCTATTAGACCTGTTAGCTCCCTTACATGCTGTCAGTGACAGGGTCACAGTCCAGCACTCTCTCTTTCTCACACACACACACACACGCACGCACGCACGCACGCACGCACACGCACGCACAAATACACACCAAGAGTCACTGGAGGCCACAGTCCACCGATCTCGGCTGGTGGCTTTTTCATGGTCCCCTCTCCCAAATCGATTACCTGCCTCCCCTCCTGTCAGCCTCCTGGGGGGTCTGCATGGACCCTGACAAGCTGATGAAACACTGGCAGCAGGGAGCCGTACGATGCGTGAGAGACAGAGATGGAGTTCAAGAGGGCAGTCAGAGAAATATGCCTGCTGGCAAAGTCAGGAACAAGTGCATCTTGTACTCAAAGACTCTGCATGCTGCGTGTTTCTTTTGAGATTCCTTAAACTCTTAATCTGACAGTACAGCATCAATTTCCGCACTTCAAGTCTGACCTGTAACTACCTCCCCCTTTAATATTTCTTCTGTCTCTTGTCTGTTACTGCAGCCCTTGTCGAGGAGCTCCTGAAAACACCAGTGGTGAGGGTGGCCGGTTCCGGATGGCTGTCTTGGGAAACCTGGTCGAGTTGTTCGCAGAGCTGCGCCAAAGGCTACCGCACCCGCCGGCGAACCTGCACCGGACCTGAGGGGAAGAGCGCCCCTGTGGCGTGTCGAGGCTCACCTGTAGAGTACCAAGACTGTAACGTCCAGGCGTGTCCAGGTCAGTTTGAACTCAAAGTCGTGCCTGAATGATGGGCAGCGGAAGTTAAAGAAGGAAACTTGTGAAGTCAGAGTCGGTGGTTCAAGTCTCCAGATTGCTCAGTGATTGAAAAGGGGAAATTGAAAGGCACAGCTTGCCTTGTCCCTGGTGGACAACACTTTTCTTCGTATCACCTCTCACCCGTCTTGATAATTTCATACGAAACGGACAAGAAGTTAATACCTTTAAACTGGCAAACAGAAAAAACTGAGGTAAAAACTCAGTTTCCTTCAGAGGAGACGAAAATATAGGTGCCATTCTCACAGTAGAGCAATTCCAGCAGTCATTTCCACCACTTCCTAAATTAAGCAAACAGCCGACACACTCGAATAGAGGGCGGAGAAAGTCAGTTATCGGCCTTTTTCTTGCTTATTCAGTATTAAAAGGCTTCATAAAGAAAATGCGCGCGCACTGAGAGACACAGAAAGGAACTGAGGCAGAGTGTCAGGTCACTGGTGGTAGTAAAATACTGCTGAGTGGTTCATTAGCTTCATTAGCTAATGGTAACCAGCAGCTGCGGCAGTGTGGAGAGAGTTCTCGGGCAAATGGAGTTATCCATTTCAAAGTCCTCATCAGACCATCATCCAGTGACCCAGCGCTCCGCTGACCACAGACTGACTGCTGCACAGACAGGCTGCACTAATTCAGCCCACTGAGGACAGACATGTATGGCGGCACGCAGCCACGATGGCTGGCCGGGGGAAATAAAGGTCTGTCCTCCTCCAAGGGGGGATCTGCCTGAATATTCATTACTCATATCTAATGAATTAATGATTTCAAATTTGGTTCGTGCGCTGCCGCTCAAATTCCTGCGGTGTGCTTGAATGTCAGCTGTTAGTATCCACACGAAATCCTTGGTGGTGAACGGCTGCTGACACATGTAACCCAAGGAGGCCCAGGCATGGAGGCCTCGGTTAGCCTCTACTGGGGAGTCGCCAGCGATGAAGTTTTTAATTCAGCATTACCGTCACGTTCCAAGCCGTGTCCCCGGCGGACGCGCAGGTGAGGAGGACAAGGCCGGTGACAAAAGAGAGAATGAGTTTGAAATAGTAATTGATGATGAAATTAGAGGCAGGAATGGAGGTGGTATAGATTGCAGGGGAGATTAAAATAAATAGGGTGTGCGTGAGTGAGTGAGAGTGCAGCAGCAGGCAGTCTGTGAGTCATCGGGTAAGTCACAGCAAACCTGTCCTCCATTATGAGTTTAAATAGGAGAACTTTGAACCCAAAAACATTTCTTGGACTTTTCTTCAACATGAGTTATTGCCACAGTGAATGATAGAGACTTCAACAGCACACAAGCATACATGAAGCATTCACAACCAAAGGAGTGGTTGTTTGTGACATGAGCAGCGTGGTGACTGGCGGCCATATAAGATCACTAACCCTGCGCAAAGATCTTTGCATTCTCAGATAAAATAGGCAAAATCACCAGCAAAGTGTTCAGGACCCACAGGTAGAAAAAAACCCAAGCCTTTTAGCTGTGATAGAGTGTTCTTACCACTGAAGCACCGTGCAGCCTCCATTAGGTAATCTGAACTAATGTAAATACTGTATGTAATGACAATGTATTCAAGTGGAACGGCAGGCTGCAAATACCATGGAAATGACACACCAGTTTGGCTTTCAAGAGTTTTTCGGTCATTCAAAGGCATTCAGCTGAGTGCCCAGTAAACAGCCAGTTAGTCTGAGAGTCAGTCAGGCACAGCTGTGGTTGGAGCTAGTCAGAGTTAAGTGGTCACAGTAAAGTGGTTACTTCATGTCAGACTAATCCACTCAGCTAATGGAGTTTTTCTGCCGCACTGTGATGTTACCTGGCAACGCTCCCAGTCTCCGTCAGTCAAACAGGCATCGGCCAATCAACAAGCCGGTCAATTAGTCAGTTACGTTCCTCTGATTAGATCAGATGGAACATTAACGGCCCCCCATGAGAAGAACCAATCAATGCGAGGCACAGTGAAGGAGGGTAAGATCAGGAAGGCAAGAGTCATCGAAGAAAAGGAGAGTTCTTCTTGGTGCACCAACAAAGCTGCTGCTGCTGCTGCCTGAAATGTCGCAAGCATTAGTGCTGTTGTATGCCGAGGTGCTACAATAATTATAACTCTGCGTGCGTGCGTGTGTGTGTGTTTGCATGTGCACACTTCTACTCAAGTCTAACAGTCTAACTGTCTCCTGATATGTCTAACATACTTGATGGGTCAAACTTTAACATTTGGTGTGTGCTGGACACTGGTCCAGGTGGGCGGGGGGCGCTTGATTTTGTGGTGCCTGAAATTCAATTTCCTAACATGTGTGTGTGCATGTGTGCGTTCCAGTGAAGGGTGCATGGTCCTGCTGGTCGTCCTGGTCTCAGTGTTCTGTGGGTTGCGGTGGCGGTCACTACCAACGCACTCGCTCCTGTAACAGCCCTGCACCTGCTAATGGAGGGGACATTTGCATAGGACTGCACACTGAGGAGGCGCTGTGTAACACGCACACTTGCGATGGTAAGGTCACGCATAAATTTTCGAAACTCAACTGTCATGCCTCCGCCGCCCGAGGTACTTTCATCACCTCTAGGCAGGCAATCATCCCTCCCACACCATGTCATTTCTGTGCTGTCCTGTTGGCTAAATTGCCTCTTTCATCTCTTGCTAATGAACAAACCAGGTTTTAGATAGATGAAAAGATAAACAACGTCATGCTGAGAAAACAGCCCATCATCCCCTCGCCGTCTCGTTTCCTGCTGGTGTTGCTGGAGCTCTGAACGCCATGGCAACCTGTCTGGAAAGGTTTAAATAGAAATCCACTTACGTAGTTGCTCATATGGAAATCTCACATAATGCACTGGAGACTTTAAATGCTCCAAGTGTTTGTCCTGCAGAAATCTGAAGTATGAAAGACGAGAACAGCGCAGCGTGAATGTCGGCTTGTCTGGAGCTTCACTCCCAAGAGTTTATTATGTAATGTAGTTGTTTCATATCGAACTAATGGAAAAAGTTATTAAAGATGACTATTGAAAATGTTGCCAGAAATAATACACATATGTACTGAAAACTTAGGACTCTTCATTGTGTTCGGTAAACAGCTGTGTAATTATACTGTTGCTGTGACTGTGATTCATTTAAGGTGTTTAACTGAAGTTTGTTCCAGTCAGTTGGGAGGGAGGTGCTCTATTTTCTGGATGGTGTCTGCTCATCAAGACGTTTCCTGTTTTGTTTTGTTGTTTTGTGGACATTGAATGCGAATAATTGTCACAAAAGCAACGTTTTGACCAAAGTTGCTGACAAGTTTCCTCCAAATCATCAATGAAAATGTAGACAAACCAGTGTGAGAGACCTGAACAATGCCGGTAACCACTCATGTACAAAACATCTAAAATATTGATGACGATACGAATGATCAGTGATGTGATCACACAAGACCTAAAAACAACAACCACAAAGGGCATGCAAATCGTGAGGGGAAAAAAAATGAGCTGCAAATACTCTTGTTCAGTTCTGCTTCTTTTAAATGTGATGACATGCGAGACGTGTAAAGTCGGCACCTCCTCCGTTTCCATCCATTCGACTGCCACGAAGACGCTGAAATATTCATGAGCGCTCTGCCTGCTAATCCACTTTCAGTTTGACTCTGATTCTATGGTTTAATATCAAAACCACCCTCCGTGTTTGTTGCTGTAATGTGATTTCTGAATGCAGAAAAACAACAGAAAAGACAAATATTCATAGTCTGAGATGTTAATATGCGGGGGTTTGGGGTTTTTTTGTTTTTTTTTTAAACTATGGTTGCATGCCGACAGATGTTTTGTAGTGCAGATTATTTCTGCCTGAATTAAATTGTTTCCCCCTTAACAGCCTTTTTCACTCAGGTGCTTTTCGTTTTGAATTAGTCAGCCTGTCATTCATGAGAAGAATAACATTCAGCCTCCCTGGTAATTACAGACACACACAAAAAAGTGGCTTTCTGTCTTTCCTCCGATGCTAATCAGCTCACTTTATCAGGTTAATGTTTTCCTGTTTGACGTGAACCAACACGTCCCGTTTGTGCTGCGCCGGGCGACTGCTAACAACCTCTCCGGCCCCGATCAGTCCCTTCGTCTGTTGGTTTATTGACAGGCATGGCATCAGTCATCTATTGGGGGTCCTCCCGGTGCCTGGCGCCCTCTCTGCATGTGTAATTAGAGCCGAGCAGGCTGTCAGTCACAGGGATATTTGATGCCCCTGTCGCGGGTCATTTGATTAAAGTCCCCACCAGTAATGGAGGACAGCGGGAAGAGGTGTCGGGGCAGAATACTAATGAGGCCCGATGGCGTCCGCCTCTGCCTCCACTGTACAATCGTGCGGGTCGAACGGCTGACAGAAATAAATGAAGCAATTAAAGTGGGTTGTGGTGATGCCCAGCTATTAAACATGTTTGAGGTGGCCGGTGTGTGTTTTCTAGATGGTTGTGCAGAAAGAAGAGAGCATATGGAGGCGATGGAGCAGCCTGTTGGTGAGCAGCAGATTGATAGGAAAGGTAAAGGAGGCCCGTCCTCTGCCTCCACCGAGGCGCTCTCTGCCAAAACTGCACACTTGAGAGCACGCTGAATAACAAACCGCCTTTTTTCTATCAGCCTTTCATTGCCTGCGCTCCCTCCACACTTGTGCTTTCAAGTAGCGGGTGAAAGAGAGCAGCGAGTGCATGGTTCAAAGCGAGGAGCTCAAAGTTGGGAGTTTTCGCCTCTTTCCTCCCGGGTCCGGAGCCTTTTGTTTACCGCTGCGGGGAAACAGTGCTAAAGCTTGGCTCTGGAGACAAACATCTCCGGTATGCGCTAAACAAACTCTCGTCCAATCCTGTTTACATCTCAAACACTCCGCTGTGTGTTTGGGGGTAGTTGGCGGCGACCGCAGGTGGTGGCGGCAGCTTGGGTGGGCGCTGCGGCTTCCAGGCTGTCCGAGCGTGGCGCAGGACCTCCCGTCGGCTTTCCGCTCATTGTTCTCTCCTCTGCGTTTAGGTGGCTGGATGGCCTGGTCGCTGTGGTCAGCCTGCGATGACTCGGGCTTGCAGATGAGGAGTCGGGTGTGTGGTGCTCAGGGCAGCATCCCCTGCGTGGGAAACAGCACGCAGCGCAGAGACTGCAATGAAATACCCGGTGAGTTAGTCAGTTGTACATGGTGCCTCTGTCGCCTCCCACAGTTTCAGCTGAAGAGGCCGGTTTGGCCTCAACACGGTGGCGTCTCGGGACGTTTCTTCCTTCTTCTCTTTCCCTGAAATCATCAATGAGCCTGTTTACTCAACATTGAAAGTCTACAAATTATTAGCTCGTTGTCATAATCGAATCTGCGTTTGCTTGCTTTCACATAGGCAGTGAAGTGTGAAGTTTATCGAGATAAGAAACCAACAAATAAGAATCCATTTTTGGACATTTCATTGAAAATCAAAAAAAATCACTGAACTCTCTTGGTGTTAAAACAGCTGCAAAAAACATATACACAAATATGTACTTTCTGCTACCAGAAATGTCCAGGTGTGATTTAATGCACAAGTGCTCATCATTGCGTGATAGAGTTGCCACGTGTTGTCAAGCTTCAACATGTTCGACTCGACAAAGTAACTTCATGAAATTTCTGAAAGTCTTGAAAAACGTCTTTGTCTGAATCTTTTCTTTTTTAGCAGTTGTGTTTAAAAACAGCTGATGGCAGCAATTATTTGACCTCGACATCCACACACATGCATCCTGCCTGCATCCTCCGTGTGCTCCAAACTCATCTGCTTCTGTTGATTGAGCACAATTAAGCACGCGTGGATCCAATAAGTTAGCTGGTGACCTCGCTGGCCTCTGCACACCTCGTTATGCTGACATGCATCTCTCAAAGTTTCTCCTCAAATGATCCTCCACGGCCTGCCGTCGGAGGCCTCGTCAGCCGCAGAATCGCTAATGAGTGGAGATGAAGCAGATTAATATTAATGGGTTGTCACAACACCAAATCACATCTAATTCCATTGTAAATTTCAATGAGCCGATGGATGGATCGGTTAAGGTCACTCACAGAGGGAAGGGTGCCTGTGAGGAAGCTGAAAATTTAGCCTCAAAAGTGTATCACTAATAACTGTTCGTACACACATTCACTTATTTTCTTGTGAAGAACAAGGAGTGAGATTTTGTTTGTTGTCTGTAAATGATTTTTAAAGCCTGTTGAGAACTAAAAGATACCACATCTGCTGTTTTTTTTCCATTTGCACGTACTCAGCATTTCCATTAGATGTAGTATCTGTTAGCAGGTGTTTGACCGAGGTGGGCTGAAAACTTGATGTTGACAACATGCAGTCCTGCTCTGAGCGAATATTCATTTTTAACCACTACCAAGACAAAGCAGCAGAAAAGTGCCAAAGTTAGACAGCAGTTAGACGGCTTCTGCTCTTATAACTCAGACTTTCACAGGGAAAAAACTCTTGCTGCTTTCTGTGAGGCTTTCTTTTTTTTTTCAATAAAGTGAACCATCTGAGTTGTGGGAACAAGAATGTGAATAGACCATTATTTAAATCCAGGTAGATTGAACTGTCTCTCATTATACGGTTGTGGAAGAGTGGAAGAAATGTGCAACAAGTGGAAGCTTTTGCCTCTTTTCTTGTCCTGTGATTGGACGAGCTCTTTTCCATCTCTCCATGAAGGTATTTCCAGTCCACTCATGCATAGAAAAACCATTTGTGGCACATCGACAAGACATTTCAGTCCCTCCTCTCCCTGTTTCTGCATGTGTCAAATTCCCCCCCGATGTTGTAGTCTGTGCTTGTTGTTTCCAGAAAGCTGCATCTCCACTGAGACCGTGTGCATGTGTGTGTGTGTGCATGCCTGTGTGTGTCTGACCGTGTGTTCCTCTCCTCTCCGCAGTCATCCTTCCCGCATCTGGTTTTGATAAGGACCAACACTGTGGAGGTAAGTGGATTACCAGCTGCCTCCTCTTCATCTCTCTGTGCATGTTTTGGGGTTTTCTTTGTGTATCCTTTCCTCCCTGCGCGCTCCCACAGATGTGTCACCATAACTTGTGTTTTCATGCATTATGTGTTCACTCATGTTTGTTATTGCAGCTTTGACACGATTGAAACAGCTCAGTGGGATGAGGAAGGAAAATATTTTGCTTAACACATGAAAAAAAAGTCGGATGCGTCATTTGATTGTTCTTGAGACCAGCCAAAAATGTACAACGAAACAAACGCTTCCTCGACGGCGCGCAGGACCCAAACACGGCAGAACTGAACCTTGCGCGACGACTTTCTTCCTTCTCCAGCGTTCACCTCCATCCACCTCATCGCCACGGGCGTTTCCTGTTTCCTGGGGGCGGGGCTGCTGTCCTTCCTGATCTACGTGTACTGCCAACGCTTCCACAAGCCCTCGCAAGAGTCGGCCATCATTCACCCCACCACGCCGAACCACCTCAACTACAAGGGCAACACCACACCAAAGAACGAGAAGTACACACCCATGGAGTTTAAGGTATGGGAGCCTGAAGGCGCCGCTCACACAACAGAAAGTAAATGTTAAAGTTCCAAGGACAACGAATGTGATTCATGTTTTATTCCGTGGTTTTATTCATCCATTTATCTCAATAGGCCACAAGAGATGAATCGCTGTTCATTTCGTTCCTCTTTGCCTTTTTCGTACTAAAAACCATCCTGGAGGTTTTCAGTCTGGACTTTATGAATGAGGCTCATTAGCTTCTTAAAGCCCTGAACTCCCCTTTACCAGGTTCTGCCATCCGTCTGCCGTGCACTCACATTTACAGCCGGTGCGACAGATGGTATTAACGCTTAATAAGTTTGTAGTTACACTTTGCGTTGTCATTGCATAAAACTCCTTTTGCCTGGTTGGCAGCCATAATTGCTGATAGACACCAATACCATCATCACAGCTGGTCAATGCATCATGTTGTTGTAGTGGACAATGATCGAAGAAGGTTTCGTAAGCCGGACAAATTGAGCTTGTTTGGTTTCCCGCTGTGGTTCTTGGTCTTTGTTCAGAATGTGACTTTTATTCTCAAGAGTGGTGGAACATTGTTTTAAATGGCAATCAGTTTGCCTCTAAGAAAAGCTGAAGACCACCTACCTCCATGCCTGATTCAGACCTACAACAGCGGAGGTTTTCAAAATAAAAGCATGGAGCAGTTTCCCAAGGTCTGCTCTAACTTCAAGGATGAGTCTCTTGCTTTGTG
>JASSRZ010000023.1:68036-79277 GCA_032164315.1 Malacoctenus gilli
TGGTCAGCGCGTCTAATTTGGCCTTGTGATGAAATTAAAGAGACATGTGACATCACTTTTGCTTGCTTTTGCTGTTGAACATTTATAGGTGTGATTAGTTTTACTTTGAAAGGTTGATCTATTGTGACTTGCAGCAACTGAAGAGGCACCGTGGTCCTGCATCTTTTTTTATCGACATTAAATCTGACTGTAATCGAAACCATTTCCAAAATATTATTTACTGACAAAAGCACAATCAACATTTAAATCAAGATTTATGTTTTAAGTCAAATATTGAGTTTTGTGAAAAAAACAAAACAAAAAAACAAAAATATATTCTGTACAACAAAAGCTCTAAAAATTGGAGCTATCCTCTTATTTTTACTTCCAAAGGATGTTGACCAAACATGAAATGTAGTGCACATGTTTCACAGCGACATGTTGCACTTCTTCTCAGAGGGTGAAGCTGCTCCACACCTGTTGTCGTACCTGTGTGAGTCCTCGGCCTGCTCTTTGTGTGCGAGATCCTCGCTGATAGCTCTGTTCAGTTAAATGCACCTAATGAGCTTGTGTGAGTTTGATCTGTTGTCGCTGAAACGTTGTTTGGCTCTGACTGTCACGGCTCATCAGCCCGCGACCAAAATATCCCACGAGCACTAAATCATGCAGGAGTGTTACTCGTGTCTCACATAAGTGTGAGTCAAGGATACTCGTGGTGTGTTTATGTCCTAAAATATGTTGTGTTTTCCCAGTGGAGTGGCCAGATATCTCAAATTCACCCGTGATGAATTGCTGAATTAGTAGCCAGCTGTCATGTGCTGGTGGCTCAGGCTCCTCCTGCCCATCGCTTCTAATCAGGGCCACCTAGCCCCCTTTTTAATACGTTGAAGATAAAGTAACAGGCACAGTGATAGCGGCTCTGCTAAATGAGCCATTTGAAGGCACGCCTCATTTTTCATCATCCTGGCCAAGTCAATTAAGAGACTTGTGGTGCTCGGGAGGCCCAAGGAGACGTCGAGGTGCTAAGAGTAGAAAGGAGACACACAGAGAGGCTTTAGACGAGCAGTTTGTAAAATCCATTCAAGGCTTTAGTTTAGTTTAGGCTCACATGTTCCAGCTCACATCACATCACCGTCACGCACAACGAACACTGCAAATTCTTGTTTGCTTTCTTTGTCTTTTTTTCAATCAAATCTTTTGTCAGTTGCAGAGAAAAGTGTATATGTCCATTCTTCAACAAATAAACCAAAACATTTGCTTACAGATTGAGCAAAAAGGTTACAGCAGATACAGGACAGGCTGACACAGACTTGCATGTCTGACATTTTTTTTGAGTAAAAGTCATTTTAAAATGTTGGGAAAAATTCCAAACCGCTCCAAATTTCACAAATTGCTCCTTTAAGGCACGAGAGGAGGTGAAAAAGAACAGAACAAGCAGGTCTTCACCGAGACACGACGGGGAGATGTACGCAACGGCGGTGTCTGAAAAGAACACACAAAAAGATGCGGGATAAAAATGTCAGACACAGCGACAGTGACACCGGTTCCTGTCAGCGAGCCAGCCGCTTTTATAGCTTCTGACGGGCGCAGCAACAAAAGCCAAAATACCCAAACTGCTTGCTGGTGAAAGAAAGACTATTGTTTCACTCGGTGTGGCCCGGTCTGCTCCCGGGAGACCCGGCGAGCTGCGATAGCACATCCCGGCCTGACAGCGAGCCAGAGCAAGAAATTGGAAGTGAACTCCAGCTGAAAGGCTGTTAATAAACAGTTAGTGTTGCATCTGTGAACAATGGGGGAATGCATGCATCATTACCTTATCTCCCCGCGACAAGAAGGCACGGCCGCCTCCTCATTGCCGAGCTGGTTGTAGGGCGCATCGGAGGGTGGATGGTGCTTTCTCCTTAATAACGTCCCTCTGTGTGAATACAGCAGCTCATTTTCCCTTCGGTAACATCTGCTTTAAATAAAACTGGCAGAGGTGGAAAAGACTCGGAAACGTGGCACTCGAAGACAGCCGCTGCTGCATTGCTGCAGTTGCGAAACTCATCTGAAAGCAATGGGGTTGGAGGAGTGAAGTTTCAGGACGAAATCTTTGAAACACATGAAGTAATGATGTCGGTGCTGGGATTCATCCCTGACTTGATTCGAAACTCACAGCGGCCCCCGGACCCCTCGAAGAGTCGATCGGTTCGTCTTTCCGTTGCGCAATCGCACGACTGGCTCAGATTTAGCCCGTCCGTAGATAGAGTAAATAAAAGCATAGATTCGGTTGCACAATGCCAACTTTCTGTATGCGCTTGTCCTTGGAGACCGTTTCAAAACGATGCCAGACAAAGGCTGTTTGGTCATTCCAATTTCATTATGAAGTTTAAATTGAAAACAAGTGTAAACAGCCCTGAGTGTTTGGCCGAGGACCATCTGGGCTTTTCTTGGAACTCAGCATTATAAATGAACAAACACACCCATTATAAAACATCTCAATTAATGACCCTACTGTTTAGTCTTCTGGCAGGTTCGCACGAGTAATTTATGCAGGGAACAATCCTTCCTTTGCATTGTTTATCTGCGTTACATTGCTGATGTTTGTGCTCGGTCATGGGGCACATACGAACACAGCAAACAGTTGCTGCTGGGTAAAAACAGAGTCGGAAGACTTCGAGTCTAAAACAAAGTGATGAATTATGTGACGGCTCCGCTGAAACCAAACACATCATCACAAACCAACAGTAAATTAACTTTACAGGCTGCGTTTTCAAAGCCGTGCAGTAACTTGAGGCACAGCAAAGCTGCATTGGCCCGTTGGATCCCATCCGGGGCCAAACTCATTTCTTAAAGTGACTTTTCATGTCATTTGTGAGTTTAATTCATGATAGAAGTCCTGGCTCGGGTCACCAAATCCCGCCGGCTCGAATGGCACCAGCTCAAACGCGCCAGATTACCAGATTACAAACTGAACAGCGTCGTACGGGAGGCTGATTCGAATCGAGAGTCTCCGCACACGGAGCTGCTGATGCTAATTGGAAGCAGACTGAGGAGCGTTGCATGCAAAGTCGCCCCAGAGACCCTCGCTTCCCGCCAGCAACAGAGCATGAGCTCATTCCCAGCTGGGCCACCAGGGGGAGGGGACCGTACGTAGAGGAAGATAATGGAGAGGTTTCAAAAACAGTGTGGTCATGCCCGGGGGTCCGGTTTCTCCTGGTATGTAAAGAAACAGAGAAACATTAAGAGTGAAAGATTTCCTCGATTGCAGGTGTCCAGTGAGGGAATCGAGTCCTGCATGGAGACGATGTCCAGGAAGGGGTCAAGGTCCCATCACGGCATGACGTAATCCAGCATTACAGGGTGCGAAGTGCTATCGGCTCACTTTGGTTTTTTTGCTTTTCTTTTTTGATCACATCCTGTAAAAACATGGGGCTGCTCCGAGGCTGTCCAGATTGGAACTGCACGTTTAAAAAGAACGACAAAAGCAGTTACTTTGAAAGCTTTCGCTCTTGTATGTTTGTGGAAGTGTGTGTTTGATTTATCAAAACAGCGAAGCCAAAGATTTTAGGGAGGAGGCGCAGCCCGCATGGGCAGCCTGGAGGCGGCACCTGCTGCTACATATTAATATCCTTTCAGTCGTATCAGCAGGGGACTCATTCCTACATGATCCATGCAAAACAGCAGTTGGAGGTGTTTTCCCGCTGAAGTGCTTCAAACCAGAAATGGGGTTCCGAGCAAACCAAATGGAGAAAAAAAAAAACACCCGGCGTGGTTGTTTGTAAAACGTTCATTTTATTAAGGTGCTGGAAACATTTGACAGTCGCTTACGTTTGTTCTCTTTTGACAGAACAGGAACAGCAAACCGCAGGAGGCCACGGTGAGCGGCGCACAACAGGAAAACATGACCTTTTACAAAACCAACATGGCGAAAGAGTCACAGTGTCGGAGGGGACAGGAGGCTGAAACGCACTGCACTGGGTAATTAAGGCAACACGTCCGAAAGGGAAAAGACCAATTTTTGTTCAGTACAAGGAGAGTAAAAAAAAAAAAAGAAGAAAAAAGCACCTGGAAACACACAGTCGAGTCTCCTTGAAATGAATTCACTCGTTTTTTTTTTGCACAATAACACAAACATGAAAGAATTGGAGAAAAAAACTGGAATTGACAGACGCGTCTCGTCTGTCTCCGTGTGTCTCTTCACGGTTTACGGAGCTGATTTCTGTCACAGCTCGAGTTTTTAAATCGTTAAAATGAGTTCTCTCTTCTTTTTTCCCTTCAGGTTTTCGACTCTCCGTTGGCGTGAAAAACGCATGCTGGTGGAAGAGGAGCAGCTGCAGCGTAATCCTCGCATTCATGTCCTAAAACTGTCTCCCTTTTCCCGAAGCATCTCAACTGCGGTTAAAAAAAAATTGCCATCGAACATGCTCTTTGAGTGTTTGCGGCATTAGTGTTAGGTCATCTCCAAAAAATACTGACACACCGACAAAATAAAAAGACAAAAAAAATAAAATTAAACTTAAGAGTTCCCTCAAATTGACAGTATTGACTATAAATAAACATATTAGCTTCAGAAAATATGGCCAGGCTTCAATTAAAAAAAGAAAAAGAGTCCCTTCGCAGACCACGTCTCTGGCTGGCATCCAATCATTAATAAGGTGGAACAGTTTTTTGCATAATATTCATCTTGAGAGGGCAATAAAACATAATCTAAGTACCTGCGTCTCAATGACAGGCAGTTCCACAGGTCACTTAACAGTGTCGGGCCATTTCAGTCTCCTCACTGAGTCGCGGCGGCTCTAAAAACACCCGGGGGGGTCCCTCGTTTATCCCTGACTCAGCGCAGCCAGGCCGGCTGATTGGCTGATGAAGCTCTCACCCTTCGCCTTCCCTGTTAGAGAAGAAGAGGGAGATGCACACACATAGACGCCCGACGCCAGGCAGGAGTCAGCTTGGAGGGTTCGGACTGACGAGCCGCAAAGAGGATGCAAGCAGCAACACTAGGGGGCGACACCGAGGACGAGTTCAACGATCACGTGGTCAGTAAATAACAGTCTGTTCATGCTGTGGCTGGTTAGAAAAACAAAAGATCGAACCGATCAAAAAAAGTTTGTTTGGAACAAACTTATTTACATTGGCGTGACAGGAGGCGATGGCGCGCCGGGCAGCCGTATGGC
The DNA here is from genome assembly GCA_032164315.1 of Malacoctenus gilli. Classification (NCBI taxonomy): domain Eukaryota; kingdom Metazoa; phylum Chordata; class Actinopteri; order Blenniiformes; family Labrisomidae; genus Malacoctenus; species Malacoctenus gilli. The sequence goes on from JASSRZ010000023.1 coordinate 73,172, forward strand.
GTCGAGTCGATCCCGTAGAAAGAGTAAACAATGAGTCCTCCTCGGCAGCCGGACGCCAGATATCATCACCACATCGAGCAGTTTATTTACATCTTCAAATATTACACCTCTCAAAGAGCACGCTTCCTCTGAAGGCCCTCCGTCTCCCTTTGCTCCTCTTCTTTGTGCAAGACTCAGACTTTTTTTCGGTCCTTTCCTTGGTTTTCCTTTCCCAAAGTCGTCTCCGTCTCCTCACACGGAGACAAAGACATCCAGGTAGAGGCGGTCGTATGACTCCCTGAAGAAAAGGATGAGGACGAGGCTGAAGACGCAGGACCCCGTTAGACACCAGTTCAACCAAGACAGCTCTGAAAGAAAGAAAAGGAAGACATGCGAGGTTTAGAGACATTTGCAGCTTGTGCTTTCTCTCTCGCTCTCTCTCCTTTTCATGTGCACTGTTTTCTCCCTTCAGTTTGAATCTCCTGGAGGCGTTTTTTCTTTTTTAGGATTGAGTTTCTCTCTTTTCACTATTTTCGTAGTTTTCCTGTTTTTTCTCCGTGTTTCATAGCGCGCCATCATTAGATCTAAATTGGATGAAAAATAGAAAACCGAGTCAAACAAAATACACAGAAGGCATCCTGAAATTCACTAAAAAGTGACATTGAATGATTCATAGGTAACATTAAACTAATGGCTAATCGATAGTCACTCCTTACACACCATATAGTAAATAAGTGCGGCCTCTGGTGCCATCGTTCATAATGGTCCTGAATAATTCAATGAGATTGGCAGTGTTCCGCATTATCATTGACCTACACTTGAACCTAAACATGGTGCAGAATGAGGTGTTCTACTTTCTCAGCTCTGTTCAGGCTCCATTAACCACAGGAGAGGTGCTCAGGCTGTTTGCAGTAATGCTGAATCTGGAGGGCAGATGGGAAGCTCACAACAGCTCTGAACCTTTGGCATATTAACTCATCCGCACTTGCACAAATAACCCCTTCCTACCCTTTCGTTTGGCCCCGCCAGTGCACACGCTCACACTGACCCGCCGCAAACAGACACTCTCGCCTGGACGCGGGGGGGGGCCAACACAAATCAATAAACTCCGTCTAAGACGCATTAGGCTGGAGGTCTGACTGCGAGGGCTGCAGGTAGCAGGTGTCTGTGCAGTTCGTCCTGACAGAGATGTTAAGCTAAATCCACCCTGCCCTGTGAGGGCCAGCCTTACAGTCAGGACTGAGGGCACGGCGGCGGCAGGCAGCTGTTTGAGTCCTGATAACGAGCCAGACCAAATATAGAGAAATCAGGTCGTGACACGTCGGGGGAGCCGAGGAGCGACATGCCAGGACAATGTGTCACAACTCACGACGTCTCGGCGACGAGTCCAATCGGGACTCTTTTCAAACGTTGTAATTCAGCCGGCACGATCAATGCTTGAAGAGACCGGCCGTCTGGGCGGCGCCGGTCGGACTCTTTATAGTAAATTACGAGGTTTGGCCCGGGAGGCACAAACCCTGTGCGCTTGATGCTTCACCTCGTTTAGGCGGAGGAAGGATGGAGGATAAGAGGTGCAAAGATGAAAGCCAACAGTAAACTGGGGCAGAAGGGAGGTGGAGGGAGGGAGATTGAGGTGAAAGTGTTTTCGGAGGGAAGTCCAGACTCCTGAAGCATCCTCATTAATCAGGGAGCGCGGGCCGGACAGCAGGAGACCCGGCATGGAGGCAGGTTAATGGAGTTGTGTTTCTCTGACCCGCGGTCCGCGCCTAACTCGGGCTCGCATTCTCAAACGCTACCTTTCACAAAAACATGTCCATTTGAAACCAACGGCGGCTTGCCGATGCCTCTGTGTGTGTCCAGAACAACAACAGCGAGTCTGTGTGGAAGATGGCAATTAAAAGGAATTAAAGCGAGGGCCACTTTGTGATCTCCAATAACACAAAGTTTGAAGGAGTCGGTCGGTTTGTTGGAAAAACAGCACGCAGAGGGAGATGATTGGAGTCAATGAGAAAAAAGGTGGTTGTTTGACACCACCGAGACTCCTCAGACCTCTCATTAGAAGATTTTATTGATTGCTAATGAGAATCTAATTTTCCCAGACTCGAGATGCAACTCAGCTGTGAGTAACTTCTTAAGAAAGGTGTCGAGCTACTTGCTGGTGACTGAAAATGAAAAAAACAACAATATGATTCTATCATATGATTTGCAACACTCAAACCTCTTTCGCATTCCAACGATGTGTTTTTCGGAGTGAACAGAGTGTTGACGGGAGTGCCTGCTAACAGTTTCAGCTGAGCTGTGACGGGCACACTTCTGCTATAAACCACGACCCAGCCACGCAGCCGTGCCAGGGTTAGTGTGACGGTATGATCATGACATCAGCGCCAACCTCCGACGGTCCATCATAATAACAGCCGATTACGGTAGCTGCCGCCGTCAGCAGAACGGCTCCGCAGATGAAGACGGAGACGTGCGCCGACGGGCAACTTATGGCCTTAATCAGTCTTAATTGAGGTCAATGCGGCGTTATAATTGATGAAACTGGGCTCGCCATTACAGCTGTGGCCTTTGTTTGAGAGGACTGGGGTCACACCTGAAGATATATGGAGCGGCCCGGTGTGACGAACACGATCATCCATCACAACACGGCCCCATTCTCATTATCATACATCCAGAAATATTTGCTTTAGATCAGGAGGTTGGCGAGCGACACCCGCTGAAGGCTGGATCACTGTCATGGCCCCCATCAGCCAGAATATTAAGACCACTGACAGCTGACTGTGATTATCTCCATATCACGCTACCTAATAGGGTGGGATTCGTCATGCAGAGAGTGACCATTTGGTCCATTGAGCTGCTTGAAACAAAGCTTCCGGTGACAGAGGATGGAGAACACTCAAGGCAAGATCGACTGTTTACACACACCGGATCATACGCAACCTCGCTTGTGAGCGTGCATGGCCGAGTGCACCTGCTGAAGCACCTCTCCTCCAGCTGTGCACAGCTGCACGCGCTCGAACCAGAATAATCCTGACTTTAGGGCGCAACAGTTTTTTGGGACCGGTTACGGATGCTCGCGTGAGGAGCGCCAGTAGCAGTGCTGCGGGTCAACAGCTAACAGAGTCTGATCCTTTGCGCCCGTTGCGCTGCTGCAGCCGGTCAGCGTAGAATTAGACTGCGATGATATATGGATTAACGCCGAGCACAATGTGAGTCTCGACAAGACAGCGAGTCACGAGTGAAGCCAGAAAAAAGATAAGGTTTTCCCATTTCGGCTTGCAGTGAATGTAAAACGAGAGAGGTAAACATCACGTCACAGTCACGGAGATTGACGAGGATGTGCTCGTTGCCTTCCAGCTGAGCCTGAAAACACTGAAAGTGATAAATGCGCTTGTTCTTTTCCATCATAATCCTGTCGAAGGAAATGATTGCATTACACCCATTTAGAGAAGTATCTCTAAATTTTATTTAGTGGAAACGAAAGACAAAATCCTGTCGACTGGGCTTGAGGTGTGGCTGAGAACTCTGTTGTAGCAGCTCCAACCTGCAGCTCCTCTGGGCTTGTTTGTGGCCTGCAGAAGGAAATATCTTTCGACGACGGTCGAAGAGAGTCAGTATCGTGGAGGCCAAAGGTCACTGATGTAGGTGGGCAGTGAAAACTGGCCCGTTAGTTAATGCTGGTTTCGAACGAAAGACCCCAGAATGCACAACAGATGCATTATGGGAAGAAGGTGAGTCAGTGGAGCCGCGTGATACTCTCTAAAGACGACCCACACGTTGAGTTGCTGCTTGATCGTAAAGGAAAAACGACCAAAACAGAGTAGAGTCAAAAAAGGCCCAAATTGTGCAACAAAAATGCGTCTTAGGTTCCCTCCGGCTTCAGCCACCTTTCCTGTGACTCACTGACTGTAAATAAACACCATCTGTCTCAATACAGACCTCAGTGTGTATGGACTGAGTGATAAATTGAATCAAGACTTTATATTGTGGCAGAAAAAGTGTGTGCTCGTGTGTATTTTGTGTTAATGTAACACTGTTGCCTCTCACTTCTGATTCTAAGCGCTCCTCGATAAAAAAGAGGCTTTTATTCTCTCAGGAATGATTGAGAGCTACAAAGAAAAGCTGTTTGTTTTTTGCTTCAAACTCTTTAAAACACCTCCGTAGTCTTTACGGGAGGGGTTGAAAAAGTGAGTCTGCAAAGGCATTTTCACTTCAGAGGAGAATGCAAAGTTTAACAGGAAGGAGGAGGAGGAGGAGGAGGAGGAGGAGGAGGAAAAATCCCGGGACAGAAGAACTGCGGCAATTATTTCTGGGGGCTGAATAATTTGTGCTTCCACTCCATACAGGAGACTAACAAGTCAAAGCTCAGTGGAAGCGAAGCACCACCCTTTCCCTCCCTCATCCCTCCTCTCCCACTGGCACTTCTCCTGCTCCACAATACCTCCTGGCTGATTTGTATTCTTCCCCACGCTCGCCGCTAAGCGACACGAACGCCCGACGACTGCGGATATATCGCCCGAAGGCTCTATTCACATTTCCCAGTCACGTGGCTCAAACGAGAGGCCAGTTAGAGCTCACTGATCCAAGACCAGCCCTCTCAAGGATATTAAAATGGACGAGGAAGTAAATTCATAGATGGCTTGCTGCACTAGGGGAGAAGGATCTGTAATTCAGGATGCGCAACAAGGTGCCGGGCAGCCGAAAGGGGGAAAAAAAACAAAAAAACCAAACTGTGAACTGGAACCGGATGAAAATCTTCCAATGCTGAAAGCTGACGATTTTTTTTTATCAGCAGGTGAAAAGAGTTGATCAGTTTTGAAGTTGCTATTTAGAGCATCCATTATGGGACTACAGAGAGGAGATTAGAGTAATGAGTCGGCCCACTAGAAGACTTCCAATGGGAACTTACATAATAATCAAATTAATCTTTGTTGGAGTGATCTCTTCAGGAGAACACAATTACGCTGATTTATGAACAGGAAAGAAAACAAGCACTTCGCTTCACCGCCCGCAGCTGGACAAATAATTTTGCAGGTATTCCGGTTATTCATAGAATTAGTATATTCCAAGGAAGGATTGTTCAATGAACCCCCATCGCTGCTATTGTCTGAATTTATCGAAGAAATTTATTACAAATGAGTCAACCGCAGCGTTTCGAACAATTCAAACAGTCCTGAAGGATTTAAAAATAAGTGGAAGAATTGAGGCCAATTCTGATGTTGACTTTTACATCTTCAATAAACAGCTGACAAAAATAGCACAAAAATAGCATACTCAAGTATAAGAATATAATTCTAAAATAAGATTGATAAAGAGTGCGGCCCGATGGTCGAGCGGTTAGCGTGCAAATCCCGGGTTTTTGGCCTTTTCGTTAAGGGTTTGCATGTTTTTCCTCGGGTATGTCTGCTTTCCCTCACGGCATGGCATCAGAGAGGTTTTACAATCATAAAAATCCCTAAACCAAGACTCCACCATATGCCTGGCCTGTAGGTGGCACTGTAACATGCCACAGAGACAGGTCAAAGTGAAAGGTTCCAGTTTTTCAGGGTTTTCAGGATTCATGTGGAAACTCAATAAACACGATGATGGATTTAAGGTTGGACAGACGGTATAATGAAGATTAATAATTCAGACATTTGACTGATGAGCTGGATACACCATTTTATATGTTAAGAAGACATAGTGTTATACTTAAAATGCTACTAGATAGAGTCCAACAGGCATCCTTAAAATAAACAATGAGAGTTTAGTGACCAAAGTACAATTAGAAGGTAACTGTATGTAAAATAATGTCTTTCTGAAAAGCAACGGCGCTCCAAAGAGCTGGAAATACAAAGCGTGATCATGTGATGTTTCCCTTTTTAGAACGGCTGCTAAAATAACAGTGTATGACATTTTCTGTGCCTTTTTATATCGTGCTGTGATAAAACTTCACATAATAAATATATAATGTAACATAATACTTCATTATCATGGCATTTATTTTGGGTTCAGTCACACAGATGCTGTCCTGCTGTGAAGGCAGCATCCCAAAGTGCTGAGGTTGTAGTCATCATCCAAAACAAACATAACAAAACAATCTCAAAGACATCTGGGTATCAATCCTAATTCAGTATTTGTGGTTCTA
>JASSRZ010000023.1:79377-95488 GCA_032164315.1 Malacoctenus gilli
AGAAGAGAAGAGAAGAGAAGAGAAGAGAAGAGAAGAGAAGAGAAGAGAAGAGAAGAGAAGAGAAGAGAAGAGAAGGAGAACATTTTGAAGAAATCAGATAGGAAGATTTTATTGGTTATTTGGACCAATTTCAAATGTAAAAGTAGAAAACAAAGTGGCCTTTGATTTATACAATATATCGATAAAACTGTTTTTTTTTCATCCAGCCTGCTGCTGAAGTAGTTTTAATGAAGAAACATTTGGTAAAAACAACAGACTTCTTGGACTATAACGGAGGAGAAACGTCCTGCCAAAGCACAAGCCGGATCCCATCATTCCTTGTTAAACATTCAGTGTGTGACAGTAATAGTCCAAACAAAATGCCTTTTCTTTATCAACACAGAAGCGTCGACTCTCGGTTTCACCCGCATGACACTCATTTCAGGAAATTCTCCCCTCCAGTTCCCTTTTCTACTCTTCCTCTGGGCCACTTTCTGACACTTGGACCAACAAGTTCTGCTGTGGGGAGCAGATTAGTGGATTAACACAAGTCCATCCTGGCTGGGCTGTAATCTATCGATACATAAGAGTAGAAGAGTAAAAAAAAAAAGAATATGTTTACATAGAGTAAACTTTAAATGCTGGTTTTGAGTGGTTTAATCAGCGGTATCTCGTGATGTGTGCCGTTGCTCCGTCTCGCACGCTGACACGACAAACCAACCAACGTAACACGGAGGTGTTTACATTTGCGCTTAAACGCTGAGCGCCATGAACTAAGAAAAAAAGCACAACAGCATCAGGAACACTGTTAAACTAGATTTTTGGTCACATCAACTTGTTATGGTGATATTTATTCTCAATCACAGTGTCAACTCTATTGACATCTATCAAATAATCAACACAAAACTGCTATATTTGCAAAGATTTTACACAAAACTGCCAATATATGTGGGTAATGTTAACAACTTAAGTGCTATATGGACAATGAATCCGCGGACCCCCTCGAGGGGTCCAGAATCCCTTATTTGAGGCACCTGAGCATTTGCCTGCTTCAGCAATGTCAAGATTACAACTACACAGTAAACAAAAACAGACAAAAACACATAACAGAATCTGGCAGAAACCAAGAAACTCCCCTTGCTTTTATTTTGAAGTCTCCTGCTTTGGCGCGTACGTGAGAATGTGTGAAGCTTGTCACCACAGGACTGTTTTTACCTGTGACTCAGCAGGACAGCAGCTACAAGCACTGGTAGTGATCACTAACCAACAGCCTCCACCTTTGGGGAAGGGGAAGCGCCCAGAGGCAAGTCGTGCATGTTCCCCACTGACAGGCTGGAGCCGAGCCACTGAGTGTGTGTGTGCGTAGTGTGTGCGCGCACGCGTGTGTGTGTGTGTGCGTCTGCCAGTGTGTTTCATATTCAAACACAGCTCAAGTCTGTTGTAACCCCTGGGAATTACCAAGGCTTTTAAACGAGGTCGCGCCTTTGCTTAATGCAATTTGTCAACGCTGAATGAACCGCCTGAATTTGCTGAATCAGACTTGCCTACAAGCTGGATGTTGAAGTTGAGAGTTAACTTTTTAGAGGTTTGAGGGGAAGCGACAGCTGCTTTGTTAAACTTTGTGCAGCCTCAACAGGAAGGATTTTATGCCACACACTTAAAAAAAAGTGTCTATAATGTGGTGACCTATGCATTGATTACAGAAGTCTGAACCGCTGCTGAATCAGGATCACGAGACAACTTGCGCAACTCCTCAACAAGATGTAACGTGTTTCATTTCAATTCACCCACGTGAAGCGTGGTCGCCGGTCTCTTACTGCATTGTCATCTGACAGACAAGCCTGCAGATTCAGTGTCTGTCAGGTGACCATCAGAAACCGGTTGGGGTGAAGTGCACTCACACATTGAGCCATAACTCAAGGGCACTCTTCAGACAACAATCTATTCGACTGCACTTTAAAGAGCCACTCCAGACTTGTTTAACCTCATTTTGCCTGCAAAAGGAACGCACACACACACACTGCTATTCTCTGAACTGGGGTCAGTTATTTATAACCCCTGAAGAACTACTCACCAATATACCACACAAAATCAGCCTCTGCAAATATACTAGTCAGCTTATAATTATGGTTAAAAAACTATGAAGAGAAATCCTGCAGTTTTTTCCAAACTATGAATAATTCTTGACATTTTACCAGTGCAATTATTTATGAATGAGTGACTGAAGGATGTGTAGTAATTTTAAACAGTTGAAACATATAACGTGTCGATAATTATGGCTGCATGCCCCAACGACCAATGCCAATAGCTACAACCTGATAACAGCATAGGCACACAATCACTAGTCCCTTTATTGGGCACACTGATGCATTGTGACCTGCTTCTTCCAAATTGGTACCATCACTTGATGAGTCACAGAAAGCTGATGAGACACTAATATCCTCAATCATGTGAATAAGTTCGGACACGAGAATAACTTCCCAGATAACCCGCTGCTCACCCAATGGTATTGTTTAACACACATGTAATAACAGGTATAGGCAATAAAGGGGCCTCCTCTGAGTGATAGGTCAATTTATCTTCTCAAAACACAGAACATTTTGACCTGTTCCAGTCTTTCTTTAGATTGTTGTTAGGTTCAAGAAACAATAACAAACCGAATAGCTTCAACTTTATAATGTGTTCTGGCCACATATGCTGCTCAAGTGAACACAACTAAAGACTATAAGTAGGTTGACCTGATATAATCATGACCAAGGTTCACAGCAAGAAACGGGGACATATTTGAAAGTATCAAAATGTCAATACGTCACAGTGTGTTTTAGGCATATGGACAAATAAGCAGTGACAAATGACAGGACATATTGTTCCGGGAACCAGACCAGCTCACCCTTTTTGTCCATGAGCCACATAAACAGCAGCCAGGGCACGAAGCCCACCGGGCCCCACAGCACCAGGATCGCGATGTCGGACTTGGTGAAGCCGAACGCGTGAGCGGCCGAGTTCTGGATCGGACCCCAGAAGTTCCACACCATCCCCTGCATCAGCGCGAGCAGGGAGAACAGGGTCAGAACCAGCCATCTTCTCCCGTACACTCGGCTGTTTACAGGCTGGCTGCTCGGCTCCGCGTAACTCGGGGCGAGAAGCGGCTCCCTTTCGGCCTCGGTGCTCGGACCGGCACCCATGGCGGCTCCACCGCTTCGCGCTTCTGTCAAAATTCCGAGCTTTAGCGGCTGTAAAGGGACGCGAGAAATTCAGACGACTGCTTCGCTCCGGTCGTCCACAAAAACAAAACCAACCGCTGACGTCTGCCGTGTCACTTTACCGCTCATGCGCGGGAGGAAGTACTTGCGGGGTCTGACAACTGCTGTCCATGTGCAGCCATTTTGGTCTTCGGGCCCGGTTATTTTCAACGGGTTTTCGGCAACTGCTTTTGAGCCTGAATGGAGCAGTTTCACTGAGGGGCGGTACAAAATAAAATTGAAACGGCACTCTGTCATGTGACTTTTGTTTACTTCCTACAGAGCCTCGTCTACACGTGTAGTAAAAAGGTGAGTTGTTTGGCCCTGTCATTTCAGAGCCATCGAGCTTGCCTTGAATGGATGGAGCTCCGCCAACGTTATTGAGCCGACCTTCATATGCCAGCACGAAGTTATTGACTCAAACAACCTGGTCTTTAGGACGATCGGAGTCCGAAAGATGACGTTAACGGGCTCACATGAAACCACGCCGACATGCTTCTGTGTCTTTGATATTTATAGGCAGTTAGCCGCAGTACTCCGAAGGGTTCGCGATTCTTAAAGTGAAAGTCAGAATGAAAACCTGATATTTCTTCGTGTTTCATTTCGATGGCTGTGCAGGAAGTAAACAGCGGACTTCAGCCCACTTTCTTTCGATTGTTAAGTGCATAGAGAGAAATAATTTACGTCTATACTCTATTCAAACTAAATAAACCAACATTTCATTTATTTCCGGAGTGCCCCAGAGGAAATCTATTCACAAAATGAAAACAGCATAAATGTGGTGGTTTGGTCACAATGTAACGATTTAGATCTCCAGTATTGAGGAAAAAATGCCAGTTTGCCATGATAGCATCTTCAGAAAGAACTTTTCTTTTATGTGATTAATTGAGCGTTAGACTCGGAGGGCGAAGGGGGAATCCTGATGCCAGATTAGCGACCAATCTCACTAATGCTCCCGCTAATGAACAGGATCGTGTAAATAGTCCCCATGTCTCTGTGGAGGCTGTTCCAGCAGCACTTTAAAGTCTGACCTTCATAGGACTGCGCAGACTTCAGGAACCTCATTCTGTCAAACAGATAAATATTTGCCTGGAGCTGTGATCGATCACCTCCCACACTCCCAGGTTTCTCCTCCTTTTGGTAGTATAAATGTGCTTGAAAATAAGGACACCTCCGTTTCCTCTTCTCTCCAGATTCTCCCCCGGCTTCTGATTTATCACAGCTTTAAGTGTTTAAGGTCCTTTTGGGAAATAGCGACGGCAGAAATGCACATACAAGCACATCTGTTTGATTCGCAAAGAAGCTAAATAGTCTCTTTGCCTGCCCTAAAGAAGACTGTGTACCTCTCAGTTTAAAAGGAACCACATTGTGTTTAGAAAAGGCATGTAATGTAACGCTGCTACTGAAATACTGGCTTTCCCTCCACTGATTGACATCCACATCGTGTGCACCACAGGCCATGGCTGCCACTGCCCCCAATAAACCCTTCAGCCCAGAGCAGACCCGGAGGATCCTGGACCAGCTGCACCAGCCTGCAATCTTCCCGCACATGACCCGTGGCTGGCCCGTCCTCGGCTGGACTGCAGAGTGTCTCTCTGAGCGCCTGGGCAACAAACTGGTCCGATTCAGGCTCGGGAGGAAAGTGGAGTCGAGTGGTGAGAACGAAAGATTAATCCAGGCGGAGCAGGGCTGGAATTAATTCCCGTGTGATTAATCAGCTGAAATCAGTTTGCAGATGGCAAGAAGAAAAAAACTTACGTGAAACCAAAAAGATCCAATTTAGGGTTCTCATTTGGCCCCTGAACTAAAAATGAGTTTGACACATCTGGCTGATTAGGAAGACTTCTGGCCCCATCTCATCTTTCGTCTCATTGTAATGTTCTTGCAAATCAAACTCAGGCAGAACATCTATAGTCATATCAACTGAATTGTAAATAAAAAATCTAAAATATTTAGCTCCAGATTGCTCTTTGCTCAAGCACAGTTGAATGAGCGTTCATCAACTTCAACATGATGGATGACTTCTTGGGATAATCACTCAAACAAAGTGTCTTATTTAGCAGTTCTTTGCTTCCTGTCTGTTTTTAATGAGCATATCAGAATCCCTTTAATTGTTGTGCAATTTATCCTCCACAAGTGATAACTTTCAAATGATTGTGTTTTCTAATAAAATCCGGAGGAGCGTTGAGACGATCTGATTTATATGACACATAAAACAAACAGAAAGCACTCAGGAGTGTTTTGTCTTTTACTGTCTGGCGTATTTTGTCCTCTGCGCGGCACTAAAACAGCTCCAGCGACGATTCCTGCGATGATGAATGACGAGGAGCGCGTCCTCAGATAAAAGCTCGCTAATTAGATTGTTAAATCATCTTTTTCCGGCCACAAGAGCTGACAGACGAACATCTCTCACGGAGGATTATAGATGTCAGCACTCAGCCGCTGACACACTTTGTTTGCAAAAACAAAAAGAGGCAGTTAATCACAACAATTGTGATTTATTTCGCTGTTAAATTGAGCGAAAAAGTCATTCCTGTGATGACGCATGGCTCTGTGACTGCTTTATGAATTGTTATTCTGACAACATACATCAATTGAATTGTCCCCCTTAAACTTCATCTCCATTTTCCAGTGATCACTCTCGTTCTTTACCCACTTCCCCCCACTGTAGCGCCGCTGTTTGAGACCCAGTGCGCCTACGTGGAGGCCAGCATGGCTCAGTTTCTCAGCTGGACTCGTGGTCAGACGGGGGCCGACCATGTCGGGCCTTTCTGCCGATACTCCCACTCGGAGTACTGGGCGTATGCCGACTACAAATACATCGCCGTGCTGTTCCGGGATCAGCCTCTCATGTTTGAGGTAATCACCTCGTTGCTCCGTTTCAGCTGCGTTTATTGATGTGATCCAGTCAACTGATGCTGACCGCAGACACGGCCAGCATCAGATTGAGTGACGGGAAGTTCGCATTCATCTCCCTCAAATTCATTCAGTCACTCATTTGGAAGGGAGGAATTCACCACACAATGGAAGTTTTGGAAAAGTTTCAATAAAAGTCATTTAATGGTGTAAAGATGACATCAAGTTATGTCTGACAGCTCGTTGTGTCTGTTTTTATGCAGCAATCATGAGTCTCTGTTAATGTGAGCCAAATTAGAAAAACTTTGTATGAGCATTTCACAATTACCTCATTGTGGCGTTGCAACAAATCGCAATTATAAACAAATAAAAGTTAATAAATACTAATAAAAGCCCCACATTGTTCCTTTGTAGTTCTCATTTGTATTTCAGCATTTTTTTGCCTGGTTTTGCTGTGTTGAATTAAAATGTTAAGCAGCTTCATAATAACTGCTATTCTTCTCCTTCAGTGGGTGGAAGATATAAACGTGCCATTCTTCCTCCAGCCGCCGCCGCCTCATATTTATTTCATTTTTATCTGGGTGATGCATTTTTATTGGGCACCCAGCCGCAATTATTACCTGCTGACATTCACGCCTGTGAGACAAGCAGACACGAGCTTTTAAAAGGATGAATGGTGCTGGGGGGGAGGGCAGGGGGCTGCCTGAAGGTGAGATTGACCAGTCTGTCACTTGGTGCTGCCTGCATGTATGCTAATGAAATCATAATTTAGGACGCTGCACCTTTATGTTGGGGCTGCACGTGATTGACGCGGTAGTTTCCCTCGTAAAACGGTGAATACTGTCACCTGCTTTCCCCTCACAGAAAGGCCCATTGGTCACTTGTAATAGGCGCTGTCAGAATGCCAGATGAGGCGAGTCGCGTCTGTGAGCCACAGTTGTGACAGCTGTGAAAATGTCTTCCCTTTTTTTTTTTACATGTCAAAGCGAGGGGAAAAAAAAGAAAAGGGAAGCTTCTCCATAGACCAATTTTAGCACACCTACTCGACTCGTTTCAGCTGATATACGTTACGATTCAGTAGAAACTACTTCTCCATGGACAGGATTGTCCTATAAGGTGGTTTGAAACCTGATTTCTTCATCTCGACACATCTGATGCCATACATCTTGTCGAGTTGACTTGGCTCACTTGGGAAGGGTACTTTCTGCTAGAGTTCCCCAAAAAGTCATCAGACTGTTGGCCACTGATTGACCTGGTAACTGTACAGCAGGTGTAACGTGAATCATGGGTCAACCCCACCCACACAGAGGGCTGGAGCTGGTGGGAAAACCCCACTTCAGTCAAAACTGGTGCTTATGCTGTGTGACTATCTGTTTTTTTTTTCTTTGTGTGCTGAAGGATGTGAGGTGGTCGGAGTTCGGTTTTGAGGAACGCAACGGGAGGGAGAGCACGTTGTGGGTCGGCACAAAGGGGGCCAACACGCCCTGCCACCAGGACTCCTACGGCTGCAACCTGGTGCTGCAGGTTCAGGGACGGTAAGGAGCAGCCATGATGCGAGGTTGCTGCCAAAGGCTAGAAAAGTAACTCTTCGTTTTCAAGATTTGTGATATATTTCCAAAGATATCGTCTCGTTCAAAACACTAATTCACCCACAAGTATTTGAAGTGTGCACTCCTCCACATGCAGGGAGAACATGCAAACACAGCACAGAAGGGTCCTACAGGCCCTGAGATGAATCTGGGATATCTCTCCTTTGAAGTGACACTTTGAACTCCTTTCTGTGCTGAAAGAGTAGGAAAAAAAGACTATTTGTGTTTTATATTGAAGGCACTGCCAAAATACAGCTTCTGCACCTGGTTGGTGTTCAGATTTTTCATGACGGTGTTCTCCTCACAGGGCGTTGCACTTGTCAACACGCCTCAGATTTTCCTCCCCAAAAGAGGACTGGGGTAAAAAGAAAAGTGAAACACGAGAGAGAGTCACTGAGAGACGTAGAATAAAAAGTGACACTGCCTTGTCATACTTGTCACACTTGTGCATTAAGGCGAGCAGAGAGGGAAGCTTCACCACTCCATGCAACTGTGTCTGCATTTCAGCGCGGTGGCGGCAGCTGGAAACTCTCTGCCCGTAGAGCAACGGGCTCCTCGTTCGACAGCGCAGGTGCACGACGTGCCGTATCTGCTGACACAGAGCGCGATCTGTCCTCTGCCCCCTGAAGAAAAGAGTTAATTTGTCACTGAGCTCGCCGGAGAGGAGAGGAAATGGAGACAGAGTGTGAGACGCCATCCGGGGTTACAGCCAGTCGAGAAATAAAAGCGAAAAGGTCCACCTTATCTCGCTCCACTGTTCTCCCCGAGAGCAGCCCTCATATCTCACTGCTTGTAATTGGCTCTCAGGTTCTTTTATTTGGTATTGATCTCAAAATGGAATGAAATCCCACTCAGGCAGTCCTCACACACCCCTGATCCATGATAATGCAGTTGTGCCGATTCGCGACATTTGTAGGTCAGGCTAACAAAAAAACCCGGCAAAAGTGGCAAAGTGCTTCTGAATGGATCTACCCAGGGAATGTTATTTAAAGCTTTTAAGTGTGTGACAGAGAGGCCGGCGCTGATTTACATTGATGGGGTTGGAATTGCCTGTCAGCATTTATCACCCAAGAACAAAACTATGAGCGAAACTCAGTTCATCAATTGAAATAAGACCTTCAAAGTTTCTAATCTGTTGCTTGAGGGTTGCGGTTCATCGTGCAACTGAATAACTGTCTGATGTTCACACGTGACGTTGTTGCTCTCCGTAGGAAGCGCTGGTACCTTTTTCCTCCCGAGGACACGGCCAAACTTTACCCCACTAGGATCCCCTACGAGGAGTCCAGCGTGTTCAGCCAGGTGGACGTGCTGCATCCAGACCTCAGGAGATTCCCAGCGTTTCAAGGCGCCGATGTCCACGTGGTCACTCTGCAGCCCGGACAGGTCAGACTAAAACACTCAGAAATCCTGAAACTTGGAAGTTCCTGCTTTACAAAATATAAGTGAACCGAAGTGGCTTTTAGTGACAACAAAGGGAGATCTTTTTTGTCCCCCACCAAAATATAAAGAGCATTAGGAGGTATCTATAAAAGGGGTGGGGGGGCTTTTGTTCTGAAGCTTTTTGGTTTGAGCTGTGAATATCAGCGAGAGTCTCAATAGATTCATTGACCGCCATCAATTGTTGAAGGTTCATTTCGAGTCAGGACAAAGGTCACGATCAGCCGCCCACATTCAGCGCTTATTGTGTGACTGAAGGATCAGATGGCGGTCGCGTGATACTGCAAACTGATGATGGGGAGATATGGCCGGTCGAAGCGGCGGACGACCTTTCTGCTTCACGCGAGTTCCCAAAGGTCGAGAAAGGAGGTCTGTGTGTGATGTGCTGTAAGTCTGCGGATTATTGGATCCACTCAGCCTGAACGTGGCTCGGTTACACCGAAACCACTTAACCCTTTAAAGTCACTGACAATCTCACCTAAACCCTTATTTCGAGACAATAATAACAAGTAATAATCAAAAATAGATTTAAGTGGCAGAAACTACAGTCACTCACATGACTAATGAATGATTTTATCCATGTTATTGTAAACTAAAAGGCGTGCCAGAGGATAACAGTTGATCGACAGGCTGTTTAATTGCCTATTAAATAAACAAAGCAAACAGGGTCAGCGGTGACTGTGACCTATAAATCACTGCACCAGCGCCCTGTGTTGCTGATAGGAAAAGTACTTAGCAAGCTGCAGAAGTTCCAGTGTTAAGCAGATAGTGAAGAGAGACGGATGATTGATTGCGTTGCAGCTGTTTTGGTACTTTCAAGAACTTAACGACACGTCTGGAAGCTGAAACAAGGTGAATGAGGACGAATAGGTGGAGCGCAACGGGAGAAGGCCTCTATTCTGATCGCTGATTGGCTAAAACATAACAGTAAACACCATCATGACTGAAACTCAGCATGTAACAGTAATTTGACCGAAGAGCCAGTTTGCCTCCCGGCCTGAACTTCACTCAGTTAGCTCCGTCCCATCGAAACGTTCGGAGAGACAACGCAGCTTATTTCAGTGTTGCTTCACCTTCAACTTTCCCCGCCAGAGTAAAAGCCTCTGTCTGTTGAAGGTGATGCCATATAATTTAGTGAACCAGGTTTTATTTGCAACACAAGTCAGGACCGTTGCCGTGCGTCACCCTTTTTATGGAGGACACCACGACAGATAAATCTTACTGCTGAATCCACTTTTACATGTGCACAGCTCAAGAACTAATAAAGTTGCATTTTATGGTGACGGGTTGCGTGTCACAAGCAGTTAATCACGTAAAGCGGCGGCAGCGTTGCAAAATATCAAACTTTAGTGAATTAATCTTTGAGTTTTCTTAGGACTCAATGACAAAAAGTAGAATTATGTGACATGAACGACAGTTTAACTGTTCTCATCTGTGACCTTTTTATTCAAGTGTGTTACATCTGACAAAGTCACAGCATCATCTCCAAAGTCAAGGTTTAATCACTCCAACTAGAAATAGTACTCGAGTATCCCTGGAACAATGACACGACCTGACCAGTACCAGAACTCAAGCAAAATCAAAGGGTGTCATTTTCTCACCAGAGTTCAATGTGCATGTGATGTGTTGAGGGGAACATCTGAGCGTTCACAGGAAAATATCTCCTGTCTGCCTTGCGGCCACCATGAACCCCGAGTATCCCCCAGACACTCCATCCGGTAAACCACTTAGTATATTTCAATTGGGGGAAAAAAACCTTGACTGTCACAGAAAAAAGAAGCTTTGGACGTCTCCACAAATATCCTGCAGAATGACTCCATCTCTGGAAGTCGTCACAGCACACCTCATTCCACTGGTCTTGTGAAGGAATCAATGGAAAACTGCTGCTGAGGCCTGCAATCAATAAGCTTCCTCCTTCTTAATGGAGTCACTTTATGAATGGGAGACAGCATCAAGGAGCTGGTTCACGCTGCCATCTAGTGGCCGATTCCAACTCCCCTCGTGGTGGCTGAAGGAAGTGCGATCTGGAGTTGAGCCTCTCTCGAAATCCAAGCCTCTCAGGTCATTTTTTCATATCCTCCTTTCACAGGTGCTCTATGTGCCCAGACACTGGTGGCACTATGTGGAGTCGATGGATCCCATCACTGTCAGCGTCAACTCCTGGATTGAGTTGGTAACCAGTGACCCGGTTTGATCTCATTTCTCTGCTCGGATTGACATTCTTCTTCTGGCAGTGACGCGCCTTCTCTCACACGCCGTGCTCGCTCTCATGTTGCTCGGCACTCTGTTTTCGCACAGGAATCAGACGACGTGGCGAGGGTTGGTGAGGCGGTGACCAAGACTGTGGTCTGCGCAATTAAAGGTGCCCCAAGTGACGACAACACAGACAGCTGGCTCAACCCCACCGAGGTACCGCATGAATACTCTCTGATGGTAGCTGCCGTGACTGTGTGTGTCCCTGTTTAGCACTTGTTGCCCCCATTAAGTCTAGTGATTTATGAGAAACTATAAATGTATTTAAATATTTTTGAAACTTTACTGGGTCTGATGTTAGAAATTGTCTTTTTCTATCACATGGTGAACTCCACAGTCTTTTTGTTTGTTGTGCCAATGCAGGAAGGAGAGGCCACCCATGATGAGAACATGCAGGTGCTGAACCTGGCTGTGAGAGCTTGTGCGAGACGGAAGGACAAACCCTCGCAGGGCGGGAGGGACAGCAGGGCGGTCAAACGGGACTCACAAGGACACTTCAGAAAGGACAGAGCGCGAGCGGCTGACTCTGCAGCCTTGGGCGTTGTTCCCTTCGGACCTCATCTCGTTCCAGTTTGTCGTCAGCGAGATGAGTTGAGTGGAGAGACCCTCAAACGTCCAGTGGTCAGTTCCCACAAGGACCACTGTGCTGCGTCCCAACAGGAGGACACGGACAGAAACATGTGTGGCAAAGTCCAGCAGCACAAACAGGAATGTCCCACTGATGTGACTCATTGGGGGTCACATGACTGTGCTGATGAGACTCCTGGATGCTCCTCGGATCATAATGAGGCCGCAAGACAGGCAACAATAACCACTAATGACCTGCTGGACTGTCTGCTGCATCCTGAAATCGTCGCCCGGGTCACTGAGCTCCTGCTGGAGAAGCACAAAGTCACCCAGAGCTCTAACACACATTTCTAGCTTCATATTTGAACTATATTGTTCCCAACCTATGGTCAGGGACCCAATTTGGGGAACACCAGAGGGTATGAGAGGCCACTGTGTTTCTGCTTTGAAGTTAACAGATTAACATGTTAAAAAACAAAACACTCAGGAAGACTATTTTATTTTGAAGGCCTTTGTGTTTGTATGTTTAAAGGAGAAGGTATGTTTGTTTTTTCTTTAATCTTTCCAATAAAGTTTTAATCCTTGATTAAGATGCTTTTGCTGTGGAGGTCCGACCTCAAACACCCAGTCATGTTCCTGAGGACACTTTTTCCTCCCCTCATGGTCACCAGCTGTGATGCAAATCACCACCAAAACTAATCCAATAAGGGACACGAGCGGTCCGAGCTTTTCCTTGTTCGGTCGTCCTGCACATGCTAATCCTGTTTGTCTTTTTCCAGAGAAGGAAGAAATGGTCTCTGAAATCAATTTAGTATGCTAAGAAGCCGAATAATTCAGGCTAATAAATCCGCAACGCAAACATTTGTTTCTCTGCGTAATGTTCCTGTGTCAGTTAGTGATGGGAGCTGTCAGCATGCGCAGAGTCCTGATGGTAATGGACGAATGATCGATGGAGAAGGTGAGCAAAGCGGTGAAGGAACGGGTCCATTTGACAGGTCTGCTGGCACACATGTTCCTGTGCGTGTTGACTATGTTTAACTTACTTCCAGATTTTGGCTTCGGTTTTTTTTAAATCATTTAACATCAGAGTGACAGAATTATTTCCCCAGACGTATTGCTCAAGGGTCAATAGTTCTAATGGGTCTCATGGGTAAAGATTTTCTTGTGAGCGCTTTACAGATGGTGGATCTCAACTAATCCTTCACATATTTGACATGCTGGTTTTGGAGCGAAGCCTCAAGATTTACATTGAATTCTGGTTGAGTCGGGCCGGGTCATGTGAGTTGAGTTGGTGCTGTGTCTGGTTGTGTTGCGTCACCGGTCTGGAGATTAATTCGTGCTCAGCTACAGACGGTCACCACAAAGCCATTTATAATCACAAACAACAGTTTATTTACATGACTTAAACAGAAGAGCATTTACATCATTTGCTCTTTGAAATTTGAACACAACCAAAACTCCACAAACCATAAAGTTGGTCACATTCAAAGCAGACCACATACATGGTACTTTTCAATACAATTTTTCCCCCCGTCAAATTCAGTAACTCAACAATGTTACATATTTACTCCTGAAAATGTTTCTTTTCTTTCATATCAATAATAAAGACACAACCGCTAAAAATAAATCATTTTCAAGCATCAGAAAATGAATATTTGCGCAAGAAATCCATCCAGCATTTAATTCCTTCATAAACTTGATATAACAATCATGATTTTAGCACTGGAAATAACACAACTTGTCTTTTCTGGTTTTGTTTTTTTATTCTGTTTTATACTGTTCTTTTTTAAAAAGAACACATTCTCTGTTCTTTTTTGAAATGACTGCAAAGGGAAGAACTCAGTAAATACCTTCATGTTTACCTACTTATCCATCTATTCATCTCTCCCTCCATTCATTCGTTCATCCTGCTCTCCATCGACTTTTATGTAAAACTGAATCAAACATTGAAGGGCAAAAATACCTGTAAAAGCTCTTTTCTAATGTTTCTATTCAATTTCTTCAAGTCATTGTTGAAGCTGCTGAAGTCTTGAGTAATCTTGGGACATTTTATGGCCCAGTTGAACTGTGAAAAATGCCCGTTGTGACATTAGGTGGCAGTAGCAAGACACTGTCATTTCAAGTTTGTCTACAGTTTGGATCTGGTGTGTTTCTACAAGAGTTTTCGTACTTTGGGTATCAAACATGAGAAAAAGCTGGAGGTTACGGTCTTTTATAACTATGGACAGACAAAATCGGACAATTGCAAGACGAGACATGCAGAGGCTGGCTGGTTTCTTTGCTGATGTCAGGTGTCATAGCTGCAACACAGAATTTACTGCAATGACATCAATTTCTTTTAAACCTTATCAACTACAAATTGCATACTGTAGTTTAAAACGAGCACGATGACTTTGGGAACATTTTGTCCCATGATGGCAGCTGAGCATTACATCATGTCATAAATACATTTAAGACGATAAATGTTTGAAATCAGTTTCATTTTTCTTTAAAAAAAAAAAAAAAAATTAAAAACGGAATAAAGAGTAAAATGTTCGCAACATGAGGGGGGATCACAATTTGGTGGTCTTCCCCGTTTTGTTCCCGTGTGAGTGGGAATCCTTCCTTTTCACCAAATCGTTCTCGTCGTCCTGCTTCCCCAAGTCCTCCATGTGCATCTTGTCCAGTTGCTCAGGCTCCACGTAGATGTAGAAGTACGACATAATGGAGAAGATGATGCAGACGGCGATCAGCAGACCGGCAAACAGACCAAACTCCTTCCACTGAGACAACAAGGATTTTTTTAAACATATAAAATGCAAAACCAGGAGTCAATGCTGGAATACACATTTTTCCAAAATCTTTCACACCCTGTCCTCATGTACCTGTTCCAGTCCTGCTCCTTGAGCCACAATCAACACAATCACGTTCCCAAACGCAACCGTCAGCAGCCAGCCGGCCTGCAGCACCGACTTCATGTTGGCTGGAGCCTGGAGGTTAAAAAAAAGCCAGTTTTGTGTAGAGGGGAGATGGCAAGCTGCCCAAGGCTCAAACAAATATTTGAAGTGTCACCTAAAAAACATCATTATTTTCTGGGTGTGATGGGAAGACAAAAGAAGGTGACAGAAGAAGAAGCAAAATAGCCGTCTCAAAGAAGATTATTCAAAAAAAAAAAGCAAAGTAGCGTTAGTGCCACTTTAGACAGCGAAGGAATTTCAAGATGTCAGAGCTGTGACAGAAAACCTCCACAGCAACAATAAGCTCGGTCGTCACAACAAGCGTTATGGCTGCTATGGTTACCGTGGCTCCCAGGATCGCCGCAAAAAAACATCGAGATCCAGTGTGCATGCCCAGGACTGCACTGTGGATACCCGGTGGATTTTGTTCAAAGATCAACATGCAGTGCAACCTGTTTACACATTCACAAAGACGCCACTGTCATTGAGAGTGGAATTCAGCTCTGAAAGCACAGGGGGTGGAGCTTAACAAGCTCAAATGGGGTCTGTCGTACCTGCCAATTCTAGTTCTGTGAGAAATATTTAGGAGGAAACTATAAACTGCGCAAAAAAGTGAATGCAAAGGATGATGGGACATCGTCCATGTGCCACTTGCCTGTGAGTAGGAGAACTCCAGGCCAGTGATGGAGAACATGACCTCTCCTGCAGTGATGAGCGCGTACTGCGGGATCTGCCAGGCGATGTGCACATTGTTGGCCTGCACGTCCACCATCTCATGAGCCACAATTTTTCCCGATTCCTACACAGAGCGCACAGAGAGAGCGGTGGTGTCGCATGTCGGTCATTTACGAAATGGGAATCCGAGCACGAGAGGGAAACTGACCTCCAAGAGGATGAACGTGTAGGTGGCCCCGAAGTCCAGCATGCCCAGGCTGAGGTTGGAGCACTTGTTGGATGGCGTTTCACAGCTGACGTATTGGTATCTGGACAGACAGAATGAATCACAGGCAATGAGGAAAAAATCCCCTATCATTTTTGCTAATTAGCAATTAAAACCCATCATAACTGAATTAAAAAGAAAAATCACATTCTCAAAGCAGAACAGCCAGCGATCACACACAACTACGATGAAACTCACACATTTAACTCTCGACTGTACACACACACTTTTTTTTGAGTAGGGAGATTTGGTTAAAAGCTGGACTTCACAATAAAACAAATCATTGACAGCTGGTTGGCTCAGCATGGAGTG
>JASSRZ010000023.1:104930-115069 GCA_032164315.1 Malacoctenus gilli
TGTGTGTGTGTGAGAGAGAGAGAGAGAGAGAGAGAGAGAGAGAGAGAGAGAGAGAGAGAGAGAGAGAGAGAAAGAGAACACAGTTAAGTTCTGAGACAGAAGTGCCCACCACTGTCCCACTGTGCCTCCTTCAGTTCTTTTCAGTATGAAATGGAAGTTCGAATGGAAAAAGACTCGAGTTTAATCTGTCACTTTTTCACAGAAACAAATGTACAACATCTGTTTGTTCTTTTATTTGGTAATCATCAAGAGCAAAGAGGACACATGTAGAAAATTTCATGTTAAACTTCACAAAAGTATTGTCATCACTCTTTAACACATCTCAAGGTTTAACAATAAAACAAATCATAGAAAAATGTGCACGATAAAGCATTAAAAAAAGGGCGTGTAAAAAACACTTGAAAATCACTGTAACTTTTCTGTTGATGCCTCCATAGTTGCACATACCCTTTGTTCTCTACTGCAAAATATTTCTGTTTCATTTCCCAAAAAATTGGAGCTGAAGATTATAAAAGTTAACATGTTTTTTGGCTACACTCTGAAAAAACCAACAGCTTTCTAGATATTAAACAGCAAGCCTGAAACAAAAAACAACAGCTTAACTGACTCCCAACCTGGAGTCCTGGTGCCTGTCGCAGGGTGACGAGGATCAAGCGGGGTGCGGAAGCTTCCTCTGCTCTGACGTTGTCAAATCAAAATGGCACATTTTAAACAAAGTCACTAAAAAGACGGTTGTGCAGCTCTACAAACCTGCTTGAGCTAAGCTCACGGCACGCCTTATCAGTCACGTCAGACTCCTTCTTTTGTGTCAGTTTCCATGCAGAAGAGAACATCTCAATTTCGGACCAACTCCGTCTGACTCCGCCTCCATAGATGGCGCTGTGTCCCGAAAGATCCATCCACTTACTGATACAAACAAAGCCATAGATGGAAGACTTTCTATCTCCAGGACATAAACATCACCAGCATGTACTTTGCATGGCTTCACTGCGGTATTTCAGTCCATTTTTCGTGCAAGACGCTGCACAGATTGCTTTATTATTGCTATTTGATTGGCTGCTTCCTTATTCAGCTTTTAGTGCATTCCACAGACTGCGTGCCAACAAGTGCCTGGTGACGGGACAGCAGGCGACACAGCGTGCATATTAAGAACGGCTCCCACAGAAAGCCTGGCTCTGCTCCCGCCTCCTTCTTCTAAACGCTCCTGTCCAGCAACTGCAGGTTGATCGGGGTCGCTGGGCAGAGCAGCGTCCTGGTGATGGGCTTCACGGTGGTCCCGGCGGGGTCAGGCCTCACTTCGAAGTGCTTTATCAACTGGGTGACATTGAGAGAAAGACGACTGATAAGAACTTGAGGACTGTGACTCTTTGTTGTGTAATTTACGTCACAGACCCTTCTTCAAATTCCAGCTGGTCCTGCAGAGTTCTCAAACACTGCGAATTCAGCAGCGGCTGCAGCTTCTTTTTTTTTCTCACCCTTGACAGGAGCAGGTACATCTCCAGCTCCGCCACCCTCCGGCCGAGGCAGGCCCGGATCCCGAACCCGAAGGGCACAGAGCCGAACGGGTGCTGCTTGGACTTGTCCTCCCCGCCTCTGAGCCAGCGCTCAGGCAGGAAGGTGTGGGCATTGGGGAAGACACTCTCGTCGTAGGACACGGCGTAGTGACACAGGTGGAACAGCGTCTGTGATGAAAGAACAAAGAAACCACATTCGATACTCTGCTTTGCTCCAGTTTGATTCATTAAGCAACAATTGCAGTGTCTCATGGTAACGCACATGCATTTGTGTTTGATGTGTCACTTCAAAATCAATGAGATGCCACACAAAGCGAAACAAGTTTACCCATATTTTCAGTCATTTATTCCTTTAGAATTATCCGTAAACACTTCCATTCAGGATCTAGCAAACTCCAGGTAACGACTCCTTCACTGTCTGGTTGTTCATGTCTTTGCGAAGTCAAAAACTGATGCTAGACGTTGAGCTTGTTGTGAAGTATCTCACTCTTTTTGGGAAGAGATGATCTCCCACCACGATCTCATTTTCAACGGTGAGCCGGGCGTTTCCTGGTACCACCGGATACAACCTGCCAAACACAAGTCCGGGTGGGAAGAAAATGTGATACTGTTGAATTACATTCCTCAGCTCCTGCATGTACAATGACATTTGGTCAGCATTTTAATACTTGTGCTCTCTCACTGTTCACTGGGAAGTTGAGTCTTTCTGAAGAACAAACAGTCTATAAGAAGGAAAAAGTCGTCAAATAAAGGACGAACCGTAGCGTCTCTCTGATGATGGCTTTCAGGAATGGCATCCTGGCGATGGCGTTGCTGTCGGGCAATTCGTCTCCTGGACAAACACTGATCACTTCCTGGTACAACTTTTCTTGGATTTGCGGCTCCTTTGCTAAGTGGTACAGACACCACGAGATGGTGTTGGAAGTCTGCAACAGAAACCAAGACTGAGATGCTCTGTTGGTTCATCAAAATTCACATTAACTCTCAGAAGTAAAATGTTATAAAGGAAAAAACGAGCTCGATGTGAGGTAAAAGAGAACGTTCTCTTTTTTATCTATGCACATTGCTCACTTTCGTAGGTACACTTGCATAAACTGACGTTTGACAGTTTGTTTCCTGCTTGGTTTGTTGTGTTCCTCTAAAATGATAATGATAAGGACATGATGCAGTGCCAAATGTGTATGACCATGTTAAACTCAGTGGAAAGACATACGGTTTTTTCTGTGAGATCTATGTTTATCTCTGTTTCTGTGACAGATTCTTTAGTCAGCGACACTCCTCAACTTGTTTAATCTTCCCTCGGTGGACGATGAGTTAACACTCACAGTGTCCACTCCCGCCAGCAGGAGTTCAGTGATGCTGCCCAGGATCTCTGTGAGGGTCATCTGGTCGCTGAGCAGCAGGTGGGTGAGGTACGCACCCTCCACGTTACGGTCCAGCTTCACATTCTCCTGGATCTCCTCCATTTTCTTCTTCACCAAGTCTTCAGCTGCAAAAACGCGAGAAGACGTTGACCCACGTCCGACTGGTTAGAGCGGAGCTTCTGCTTTCGCCCACAAGATGGCGAAAAAGAGCCACCGTGTGGGCTCCCGTTGCGCTGGACTTTGCCACCTGAGTTTGGAGACCTCGAAATTGTTTGACAAAGCGGCGTGAAACCGGGCCATGAAGTCTGACCTGTAGTTACCTCACCAAGTGAGTGTCAGTGAGAGGACAGACCTAAAACAATCCTTTCATATTTACATGCAGCAGCTGAAACATCACTCAAACATGTTATTGTTCCTTCAATAGGTTTTACATTTTTCCAGTGAGCTCACCCTTAAGCTCACAACTTTCACAGAGAGACAGCGGCTCTGCAGTACCAAGCTGTGGCTAAATTTGTGAATATTATTGATTTCCCCCCCCAAAATCTATGATCGCAGGTCACAATGTTGTTTTCTCACCGACTTTGAAGAGATGATCCCAGCTGGCGACAAACTTCTTCCAGAGCGGCAGGTAGGGCCACGTGGACTTGGGGAAGAGGATGACGAGCATCGACAGACGGAACATTTCTCCCACCGAGAAGATGAACTTCTGTGTTTCCTCCGGCACCTCCTCATTCAAGCAGCCCATACGGGTCTCAAACAACACCGAGGAGATCCCTGGAGTTGAAAACGGGGCATGAGAACCAAGGCAGATTATTCAATGACAGATTCACAAAACTTCAGTTCTGTTTATCTTGCCAATCATACACTTTGTTAACCTTTGGACAGGTGGTTGTTACCCGTTACTTATGGTGTTTCTGTTTTAAAGACGAGGTGTTTGTTAACCTAAAGAACTGTAAAACTAGGGCACTGTGGCAACAGAAGAGGTAAAAGTGAAACCCTTCTGTTTAAAAAAAGGAGGAACAACACACACATAGCTAAACGGATGATGTGTGTCTTTAACTTCCCTGTAGGACACTGTGATCACAGTTAATCTGTCCATATCTAATCAGCAGTCAAGGCCAGGAGACTGAGTAACAGTTTAAAAGTCGACATCCTGAATTGACAACAGACACAAATGCGCTGATCGGTTTCTAAAACGATGGTGCATTGAAGCTAGAGTCGAGGTAAAAGAGTAACGAGGCTGAAATCATAGCCATTTTAACCACCACGCAGGTATCGATGTGTTCTTCTCATCACTGTGGCTTAGAGAGAGTTCAGAGCATGAACACAACATCTCTTACCAAAGCAGAAGCCTTCAAAATAAAAGCAATAAGCCATTTCCCAGCTCTGTTCTAGGCAAGAGAAAGCAGCTCATTCTGTCCTGTCTTGGGTGTGCAAGTGCAGTTTTGAAAGCCTCGGACACCTTCAGCCAAAAGTCGTTTTTGGTTGTGACTTGTTTGTTGTCTGTCTCCCACTGACCTTCAAAAGCAAATTTGTAAAGTTCCCCGGTCAGGTCGTTGACCACCTGCCCCTCTCCACTGGTCTCCCTCAGCGAGGCCAGCCTGTGGATGAAGTCCGTCACCACCTCGTTGATGGTGTTGGTGTAGGAGGAGACGTGTTTGGGCTTCAGCATGCGAGGGTTCAAGATGCTACGGATGCGCTGCCACTCAGCCCCCATCCTGCACACACGACATAACCAAGAGAAAATAATCTTCAATTAAGTTTGGTTTTTTTTTAACTTAGACTGGATCGGTTCAACATCGGAAAAATTCATTCATTTGGTCATGTTCCGTGGGCGAGCGTTAGATACTTTAAGTGATCTGAATGAGTGCAGACTTTCCAGTTGTGATGAGTCAAACATATGTGCATTCATGTGAGCAGACACACATCAGCCAAACATGCTGCGAAGGTGTTGATTTGGTGTCACAGTGTTCTGTAGTACTTGTGCGCATGCTGTACAACAGGTCTGACCAGACTGGCTGAATGTCTCCAAAGTAAAGCTGTTATTACTCAGCCTTACTCACAAAAAAGGTTGCAGGGTTTTCTTTCACAATACACAAGATTTCCTAAAAAGTTGTCAACGACCTGCAGACATGGGCTTCATTTCATTTCATTTTGGAGGAGAGATGGGCCCTTGAAAGAGATCAAAATATTCGTTTCTTCCAACCACTACTTGAAACAAAGTGCATGTCAAGGTCATGAGCGAGCCTCTTTAACATGTCCAAAAGGGTTTTGTCACAATCAATATGTTTGCATGACTTGGTTAGATTGCTTCCGACTATTGTTGTGGTATTTGTGACTTTACCTTCTAGCTTTCATTTTGTGGTTATCACTGTATAGATCTGCAGATGAAACACTGTTATGCTAGATTTAAGGGTTTAGACACTTTTAGTATAGAAATGAAAATATGGCTGACAAAAAATAAATAATAACTCAAGGAAAAGGTGTTAAAATTTCGTTTGATGTAGGCTCAAACATTAAAAGCACAAATGTGCTTCTTTGTTGGAATGAAATGGAGAACATTGTTCCTCGCAGGTCTGGGTGTTGTGCGCCATCACGACCGTCACTCAAGCCTCCATGAGCAGGTGAGCACTCACTCTGTCAGGGGTCCGTGGGCCTGTTTCCTGAGCTCTCTGTAGCCCCTCCAGTGCGGCATGTCGCTCCTCACCGGGTGCCTCCCCTCCTGCCTGAGAACCTGTTCAATCAGATCCGCTCTGGCCACGTTCACCACTACCAGGGGGCCATATTTGGACTTCCACAGGGGGCCATAGATCCGG
The DNA here is from genome assembly GCA_032164315.1 of Malacoctenus gilli. NCBI lineage: Eukaryota > Metazoa > Chordata > Actinopteri > Blenniiformes > Labrisomidae > Malacoctenus > Malacoctenus gilli. Next base: position 110,625 of record JASSRZ010000023.1, read on the forward strand.
CTGTGTTCAATCTGCCAGAAAAAAAGTACCAAAAAGGAAAAAGAAACATTTTTTTTTGCTGAAGACTTCTAAGAATAAAGTCAGATACCAGTTGAAATGAGGATTCACGTTCAGCAGTTAAAATAATTTCACACATGACTGAGAGTTTAAAGGGAAATTCCTCTCAAATGTTTCGACGTATTCTCACGAGGGTAAAACCTACTGCAGTTTATTTTTAAAAAAAAAAGGTAAATAGACCTCCGCAGTTACAAAGTCCACATGCTCTTGAGAGAAACTATTTGTGAGCAAAACATAAGTTCAATCAAATAATTAATATATTTTGGGTTATTTGGAGTAGACTGTAGTAATGCAATGCAATGCAATTTGAGAGAAAACTTTCTGTATGTCCTCAGAAAGAGACTTCACATTATTTAGATTAATTAACTGCAGAAATGATAATGGATGAATAAAATTGGCAAATTTAGTTGGAACCAGAGCTAAACACAACAACAAAAACAACAACAATAACAACATTTGTCCTGGTACAAGCAAGCATTGTTACACTCCCATACTGGACTACATAATGAGTTTTAGAGCCAAGACGAACAAACGAACCGGTGAACAAAGCCAGTTGAGAAATGTTAGTCTTTCACATGTCGAACACTGTAATGAGAATGCAATGTGATTTTTTGCGATTAATTCGTTAGAACCCCCCCCCCCCCCCATTAATTTCATGAAGGGTTTGTAACGAAATGATCAGCGAAGTATGATCAATTTCCAATCTCATGAATGATATTTGCTGATTGATTCGTGTTTTCCTTACTCGATGATCCCACTTTCACTTGGAAATGTGCAACTTTCGTGCGACGTTGTTACAGCTACAGCTGTTCTACTTGTTTACTGTATTTGGCGGCGACATGAGGAGTACCCCTGTGTGCGCATTCGTCGCGCAGTCATGCAGGACCGATGTGAAGTTTACCACGGGTCAGGTTCAATTCAATTCAAGTTCAAACAGCTTCCCTCCTCACCTGCAGCTGCTGCGAGCGCTGCATGTATCCCTTCACAAACATCCAGTACAGGGTGGTCATGAAAGAGGGTCCGTTCAGATCATCGATAGTCTTCTGCTTGCTGACACCCATCACGGTGCTGCCGGTGGCGGCTCCGCGGCCCCGCGCGTCCGGTGGACTGAGGCCGGCTGTCACCCTCAGGATCCCCGCATGTCGCAGTCCGACGGGCAGTCGGGCTCTCCTCAGCATGTTCAGTCTGTCCCGCGGAGCCAGATGAACCGCAAAGTGCGTCACTCCTGGAGTCACTGTGCTGATGTGTGCGTGTGTCAGTGTGCGTGTGCTTGTATGTGTAAGAGAGGGAGAGAGAGACAATCTCTGGCGTGATGGCTATAATAAAAAATGGCTTCGTGTTCACAGCAAACCGTCCGGCAGCTCCAGAGTCCATCGCAGACTTTGAACCCACCTTTAACTGAACGACAGAGGTGGTGAAACGGGCACGGTGCCGTCTCACTGCACAAAGCCACACTTTCACCTCCTATGTACACAGATTACTGCGATACAGGTGAGCCAACAAAGTCGCTTCACTTACAGGTGAACATGAGGCGTTCAGGGTAGCACTGAAGCGCCTGAAATTACCCAGTAATGTGGACAGGTTATTCTCCAGGTAATTACATTTTTGGCAAAGTAATTCATGAAATAAATGTAATCTTGTTTATGCTACTCACAATGAAAATGTTTCTTGAAAGTAGGCAAACTGTTACAACTGTGTTACATTAGCTGCTGGTCATCAGTTGAGTGCATGTTGCTATAAATGAGATTTTTTGTCACAGTAACAGAAGTAAATCATGAATTGGCTTTATTGACGTCAACTCCAATTGAGTATGTAGTAAATAATGAATAATCAGACTGTTGTAACAGGGAAGAATTTTTGGAATTACACTGATGACGTGACAGGAATGCTTTGGTTTCTGGAGGTTCATTGTGGACGGATGAGTGCTGTCAAGTTTGTGCCCTTCCAGGCGGTGTGTTGAGTCACACTCTGGTTTTTTGAGAGTTCAGCCAGAAGTCGCTCCCTGTTTGTTCATTAACTCTCATGTCAGTAACTTTAACCAGTGTTTTTGGGCTGGGACAGTTTTCTAATTCACCCTGTGTGAGCTACAGCTGGCCCTTTGGCCCTTCAAAGGCTGTCAATTCGAATCCCCATCTCACTCTTCCATGTGCATAAGTGTCCTTGAGCAAGACACTGAAACCCTAAGATGGTCTTTCGAGTGAATGCCCTGCATGTCAACTCCCGTTTTTAAGTTTCAATCCCCGGAACAGGACAATTTAGAAAACAAATGAACACAAAAGCCAAAAAAACCAATTAAAATCTTTATTTCTTCACAAAGAAACAACTCTCACCGAGTTTACAGAGGTGCATGTGGGGCAGCCTGTCTCTTTACGGCTGACCGCTCACTGTGTCTACTGGTCAGTCAGGATGCCAAAGAAATGCTGGAGCAGAAACAACAGCTGAAGATGAAGGTGATGAAGGTTTTTGGGACACGACAGGAATCCTGAGTGAGACCTGGCTGAGGCACGTAAACAAAAAGGCACATTAAGTTCGTTCCTCACGCTGAGGTGCAGTGTCAACGAGTCCAGCTTGTTTGTCCCCCAACAGCTCATGCCGATTGGATGTTTACTGACCGGACATAAAATGTTCGAAGTAATTTACTGTTGGTCGAGTCGATTCAGAAATATAAATAACGTTCAAGTATCGCAGGTTTAAAGCTACAAAGCAGGACGATTGCAAAGTGTGGCCCCAAAATCACCTCTCACATCTTTAATGCAATATTACAGTGAAATCAAACACAGGGACACACAAACACATGCGCACACTCACAGACCTACATAAATAGAAGCCTTCAAAATAAAAGCATGAAGCACTTTCCAACATGTACTCTGGAAAGAGTCTTACTGTGGTTTTATTTTGAGATGCACCATTTTAATTTTGATAAGCTTCAATCACACAAAGCCTCAGACACTCCTGTGATCTGTGCTGCCCCCACAAGGTGGTGTGAAGTGGAGGGGGGGGGGGGTCATGAACATAGATTAGGCACTCTCTGTAATAATTTATCATTGCACACAAAGTCTTAAAGATATTTCCCTCTGAAAGCAGCAGACTTTGATTAATGAGGATGAATTACTGCCTTGACAATATAATTAATCTCATAGCTTCGTTTTGTTGTGACCCAACAAACTCCACTGTCATCAATTCATCCCTGAACAAATTAAGGTCAAAACCAAAACACAGCCAGAAAGCACTGAATTTGGAGACTTGAACATTCTTGGAGTAGCAGGACACCACAACTGAATCTGTCTCATCTTACTTGACTTCTGAAGATTTACAAATAAATGTTCAATTTTTAGCCTCATTTTTTAAAAATAATACATCATTGTTTTTCTTGCTTGTTCTGCTGCCCCACAAAAGACCAAAAACTAAAATAATGTAACCAAAGAAGCATAAAGTTTAAAGACTGTTGTCCTGCAGCTAAGCTACAGTAATCGAATTCAATAAGGAACAAAAAGAAACAACTTCACAAGGACTCAATCTTTGTGAGAACGTCTTACTTCTGTCATGACAGATTTTTGCCTTTACAGAGGCTCTCACAAACTGAAGCTGTCTGCTGACACACAAGCTAAGGCACATCTGAAGAGGCCAGTGGAGCAAAGCATGGAGATAAGATTCAGGAGCTGGTTTGAGACGACTGACTAAACGCGGCTTTTGTTTGGCTGACACAATAAAAAGTCTGATCGGATGCTTGAATTTCCCTGACAACATTGCACAGCAATGGCTGCGACAGAAACTGAGGATCGTTAGCGGAGAGGTGACACATCTGCTCACAGAGTTGATGGATACGCAGAGATGACAGTCACAAATTGAAGACTTCTGATGTCTTCAAGTGTGCGGGCGGGCGGGCGGGCAGGCTGTACCGTTGTCCTCGTACCGTTCAGTCACTTTCACTGCCCGATTCACTCAGCTGAAGGTCACTCTCTGCAAAGCGATGCAAAAAGGTATCATAATGATTTACATTCGCACACAAGACAATAAACTTATGTAGTTAGAATTTGTTGCTTTATGGTTTATATCACATGCATCAATGTTTGTATACTTTATTCTTAAACTACTAAAAACAGTATAAAAATGTGAGTTCTTCCCAGTATTTTCAAGTTCCAAAAACCCCCCCAAAACACTTCATTTATTTGCTCAATGAGAACAATATGCGTGTCAGCTTGAGTGACAGAGAAGCTTTGAAAACTCACTAGTAACAAAGATTTGAGAAAACAAGTGTTGATCAGGTGAAGTCGAGACCACTCACTAAGTGTGTTCATGAGGCCACCTCCACCTCCCTCCTGGTGGTGGCGGGTGGTGTTGGTGCCAGTGTTGATGATGGGCATGCTCTGGTTGATGGGTACTGAGTG
>JASSRZ010000023.1:121849-138630 GCA_032164315.1 Malacoctenus gilli
GTGTGTGTGTGTGTGTGTGTGTGTGTGTGTGTGTGTGTGTGTGTGTGTGTGTGTGTGTGTGTGTGTGTGTGAAGGTGGATTTTTGTTGACGACTGAGGTGTGGTTGTTTACCTCATGATACTCTCTTTCTACAGATCCTCTGTTTAAATTAGGCATCTGAGTATTTCCATGTGAAGTTTGCACGTTGTGCCCATGCAAAGATGTCCACCTGGTACACAATATGTATACTAAGTGAATTGACCCTTCATTGCCCCGAGGGGTTGTGTCTGTCTGTGTGTGTGTCCTGTGATGGACTGGTCTTCTGTCCAGGGTATTCTCTGCCATTACTTAATGTAAGCTGGGACAAAAGTTAAACAAAGCCTTAACTGGAAGTGAATAGGTAGTTTTTATTTCTGTGAATTTTGGTTAGCACTGCAAAGAGTCATGACAGAGAGGCTGAAGAGCTGCAGGTTGCTGACCTCTGCTCTGGAGGTCAGGGACTAAATGTTACAAAAGACAACCTTCGACCTGTCAGCTTAGGGTCACATCTCTGGGGTCTAATTTGCCTGAAAATAACCTATCAGAGGCCAGTCTGATGAGTGATTTTCTGTTGGGGTGTTCCTCTTTTCACCTTCATTGAATAGTCAAGAGAAGCTTTGAGTTTTCAGTCTTTGCTGTCTGAGGCTGCCTGGTTTCAAGCTGTGATAAGAGTGCATTTTTGGATGTGTGTGGCCTTATTATGTTTTCAGACTTGGCTGTCGATCAGTGGCTGCAAATCTGAGTATGAAATTTGGATTCCCGTCAGTTGTGCCGGCAGGGATCAGAGAGATAACCAAGACGTGTTATATAAGGATGTCATCATAGGAACATGCTGAAACTCCATGGAAATCCCTCACAGATGAACGCCGACACAAAAACTTACATACATATGTAAAGGTTTTCCGTCTCCTTGCTGTGGTGTCTGAAATGCAGCTCATGATTTCCCTCTTGAAGACCTGCATCATTTACCTCCATCGTGGGGAAAAACATGCTAATTGGTTGAGTTTTGACCATGAGGGGTTACCGCAAGTACATACAAAAGAACAAACACACAGAGACAATATTTCATCCGAATGTCATTCCCGTCGATGTGGCATGACAATCTGATTGACACATGTCTTTCTGACCTGCTGCAATACGCCAGTGTTGGCTGCAGCACCTCCACTTTTGTTCTCACGTTGACAGTTGTCCCCACCGGACGACGTGTGCTCAGAGGGGTTTGTCACTTCTTCTGCCATCCGACTGACCCGCGTGTCTCTTCGACCCGCAGCACTCCAGTCTGGGCTGCAGGCGTTCCAGCTCGGACGCGGCTTATGAGCTGGATGAGACGGTGAGAGCGCAGCGCGAGTGCCGCCTCCGGCCCCACTACAGTGACCCCATGCCAGCCGACGCCTCCAAGCGCAAACAGCTGGAGATGAAGATCGCTGCCGCCGCCCGGATCCACAGCCACCGCCGGGACCGGGACAGAGACCGGGACCGGGACAGCGGTGAGAGCTTGACACACTTGTTGAGGGGTTTTTTGTTACTTTGTGTAATTTGCGTGACAATTATGCCACCTAACAACAGTTGCTTTCTTAAAGATCTTTCCTGAAATTGTCTCCTTTTTTCTTTAAATAAAAAAGCTCTTTTTTTTTCTTTTCAACTTTCAAAGGCCACAAAATGGCACCATCTCAGGATAACGGTGTATATCAATCACCATGTTTTGACGATATGCCCTCACGAACCAGTCTGTGGTTGCTGTTGTATCCAGTCATTCATCCTCTTTTACAAGCTGCCTCCAGCTCAGTGACTTTATAGACGAATCAGCCAGTGACTGCAGCTCAGACTGTGAAACCGCAGCTCCTGAAAACTGCTCTCGTCTTGTTCTCGTCGGCCTTTATGCAACTTGTGTTGGCGTGAATATTTTGGCCTGTCCTCAGCTCCCCCTCTGCTAACACTCAACATGTCAATAAAAGCTCTTACATGTTGGATAGTGGCCACAGAATTTCAGTCAATATGGCAAAAGATGACCCTGTTTGTCTCTCTAGTTTTTTTCCAGCAGTGAGAAAATGGAATTATTGGCTTAGATCCACAGAAACAAGACTCATAGATGCATGTAAAAACTCATTCAACTGAAAACTGGACGATCTGTAACTCCTCTGACTTTCCTATAAAATGCTGTTGATCATGGAGCTATTGCTGCATGTTTTCTTGTTGTACCTTCATGCAGTATCTGTATTATCAGTAACATCTCATCTGAGCTGCTCGAGCCATCATTTGGAACATGCAGAACAGTATTGACAAAGGTTAAGTCCTTGACTGGAGGGTTACAGATCCAATTATTGGAGAAAGATGATATCTATAACAGTTCCCTCATCTTGACATGGACGGCAATTAGTAGTCCTGATTGAATGTGCATCCATCAGGAAAGCTCACATTAACACCGTCTGTGTGCGGCTCTGTGCAGCGTGAATAATAAAGACTGTTGAGAATAAATCCATAAGGATCACCAGCATGAGTGAGTCATACGCTGTGAGAACAGAGACATTTGTTCTTCCTCCCAGAGCTGTGACAAGAGTATGTAACACGTCTAATGTGGCGTTTCTGCTGCCGATGGATCGTCTAGAGGAGCAGCTGGCCGAGGTGTGAGGAACCGAGTTTTGCTTTCCGGTTTCTCATGAAGTGTAAAATGTTGCAACCACCTGAAACGTCCTCTTTTTTGCCACCTTGTTGAAGCAACATCTCCATTCTTACGGTGGACATCACATTTTCTATCCCCTCTGCTTTCCCTATCCACAGCGCCAGCAGCCATCCGCGGTCGCTCGGAGCCCCCCGGCGAGGAGCGTCAGGCGATTCTGGGCGTGACTCGTTCCGGGCAGCATCGATGGAGCACCATCAGCAGCCTGAGCGCGGACAGCGGCGTGGTGGGCCTCAGCGACGAGCGGGAGGAGGAGGACAGCGAGCCGCGCCGTTACCGGAGAAGCCGCGGCGCCGAGGTGGAGCGGGTGGACAGTGGCATCGGTCCAGGTCTGTCCCGCACCTGGAAGCGCCCGTCTGCCTCTCTCCGCGCCTGGGAGGCCCAGAGACCGTGCCCAGACTGTGGCCTGAAGGACGGGGCCTCCAAGGAGCGGGGGGAGCGCATGTGCGAGCGGTGCTCCAAGCTGCGCATCGAGCGCAAGGAAGCCATCCTGGAGTTCCTGAACACGGAGTCGAGCTACGGCGAGGACCTTCGTATCATCAAGGAGGAGTTTTACTGCCCCATGCAGAGCGCCGGGCTGCTGACCGCTGAGCAGCTCAGTGTGGTGTTTGGAAACGTCCAGGAGCTCATCGACGTCAACGACCGCTTCACCGAACACCTGCAGGACAGCGTCGATCAGGCGTTCGACCAGGTACGAGCAGAGACGTAGGATGCAGATGGTGGATGGTTTGGAGCCCTTCAGGCAGCAGGATATTCAAGCTACAAGCATGAACAGATATATTAATGCTCTAATAAGTCTTATTATATTTATAATACAAGTGAAAAAATGTATCTGTAACACAAAACAGCTCCTGAGCACACTGTGACATGGGAAGGTTTTTTTGTAACAGTTTCCTGTTCGATTTCAGGGTGACGAAGATCTGCTGACTGTTTACATCGGCGAGATCTTCCTGGAGTTCGTCAACATGCTGCCCGCCTTCCAGACGTACTGCCTGCAGCAATCCACCTCGGTCAACATGCTCAACACGCTGGAGAAGGAGAAAGAGCTGCTCAGGTACCGAAAAGAGTGAAAGTTGCCCCCTCGCTCCCGCTCTCGCTCTCTCTGCTGCTCTGGGAGCTTTCTCTTGTTCCTGCCAGTATGATTCTTAATGGAAAAGACAGCCAGTTATCAATGATTCAAGGAGAAATGCTATTTTTAAAATCTCCTATGCAATGATTCATATTTTTAGACTGAACCGCGGCTCACTCGTGAGTCAGGCACTCCTCTCGTTAATCAAGTTTTTCACTAGCGTGCGCGTACTGACGCTCAACTTTCTCTCCCCAGAATCTTCTTGGATGTTTCCCAGAACGACAACACGGCTCTGCGGCGCATGAACCTGCGCTCCTTCCTGATGGCGCCGCTGCAACGCGTGACCAAGTACCCGCTCTTGTTCAGCCGCATCATCAAGGTCACCCCGGAGTCCCACCCGGACTACGCGCGCCTCCGCGAGGCCAAGAGCCGCGTGGAGTCCCACCTGGAGCACATCAACATGAAGACCAAGCAGGAGGGCAACGGGGTCACCTGGTCACTGCGCTCCTTCCGCCGCGATAGCCGCAAGAACCGGGAGGTCATCAACATCGAGATGCGGGAGGTGTCGATGAAGACGGTGGGGTGGGCGAGGGAGAACACGCGGTTCGTCATGGAGGGGCCGCTGCAGTTGTCCCAGCCGGCAGACGGTCAGTGGGTGAAGAAGGGCAGCAAGGCCCTCAAGTTCCAGAACGTCCAGAGTCTGCTGATGGTGAGGACGCAGCGGGCCGGCGAGGCACCGGGACAGGGCGCCGACCTCGGGGCGCGGGGGGACCAGGGCGAGGGCGGAGGGGAGAGCGTCCGGGACGGCGTGCTGGTGCTCATCAAGGACAAGAGCAGCGGGAAGTTCACGGTGCTGAGGGAGCCCATTCGGCTGGGAAACTGCGTCGTGTCCACCGACCCGGACAGCGAGGACACGTTCGAGGTGCTCGACATCCGGCGGGAGTCCTTCGTCTTTCGCGCCTCCGACAAATCCCGCACGCAGCAGTGGTTCCATCAGATCAAGAGATACACGCGGGACTTGGGCACGTGGAGGAAAAGACGCAACGCTTTACCCAACATCATGATCAACACGAACCAGACGCGCTCCTGAGACTCGCCATCCGCCACCTCTCTTAGACTGTAAATACCCCGAATCCTTCCTCTGCAAAAAAAACAAAACAAAACAGCAACCGACATGCAGCACTTCTGAGCAACACCACTGTTACAACCGGGTAGATTCAATGTAGGAAAACAACACAAACATCTTTGTCAATGTCCTGTGAGAGTATGCGGAGTATAAAGCACCTTCCTCACTAAGCTGTGAGTGCGCCATACTGTCAGAAGGTCACATCATGTCCACTGAAGCTCAGACACACATCTGATCCCTGGACGACCAAAAAAAACTTGGGCTGTGTTGGTCAGCCTTGATTGTAAAGACTGTTTGCTCCTACAGAGAGCCAGAGAGAGCGAGAGAAAGAGAGAGAGAGAGAGAGAGAGAGAGAGAGAGAGAGAGAGAGAGAGAGAGCATTGTTTTGAGTGTGTTGGATAGCATGACTGAAAGTTTGACTGCAAAAAAAAAAGAATAACTGTAAAGAACTTTTTATACGAAATCATGGGGGCTTAAAAAGACGTGTTTTTAGTATGCCAGCGGTGTGACGAGCCTTTGTTCGGTGGTTTATGTTCATGTGGTCACTGCCCTTTCCTGTCAGTGTGTCGCCCCCTGGTGGCGGTTGAGAAAATTTCACTGCCAGAGACGCAGTTGAACAGGGGTGCAGGTCGATATGGGGCCTATCTCGTACCTAAACGGTCCTTGACCTGAAAAAAACAAACTAACAACTGTTATGAATTCCACATTTTTCTGTAAAACAAACAAGGTTCCTTCAAGGAAAAGTAAAATGTCAAGGCTGAAAATCACATAATTCAGCTTAGTTTCAAACAAGGTTTCCCACTTCAGACAACTTAGATTATATTAATAGAAAATTGTTTTTTGGTATCTATGAAAGGAAATTAATTTAGTTTTAAAAAACTCAAAACTTAAGGCAGAATGTCAAATTATTGTTTAGGTACGAAATAGGCCACATTAAAGCTACAAAAACACTAACCGAAGCGTTCATACTGACCAACGTCCGTTGAGCGGAGCCTCTCTGACAGGCTGAGTCCGACCTCCAGAGACACTGTGGTCAAACTGGAATCCAGCAATAACCTCTGTCACCTTCAGAAGACGCAGACGAGTTGGTTTGTTTTTCTCTGTCCAGGTGCTGATCTTGGCTCAGTGAGCGCTGTGGTCGGGTGGCTCACGGGGCAGATTCAGCCAGAGGCTGAGTGAGGGTTGAAACAGGAAGGGAATCGCTGCTGCTGCTGAACGCAATTTGCGGGGGAAAAAAAAAACAAAAACAAAATTGTCGTCCAGTCTCTGTTGAAACCATGTCAATCACAGCCTCCCTCACTGTGTTGAGTGACGGGTTTTTCAACCTTGTCGAGTCACAGATGGCTTCGAAATTGGCGTTGTTTGTCACGATGAGGCTCACAAACCACATTTATGAGAGTGTGCCTCAAAGAGCCATCACGTTTTGAGTTTATAAAAAAGTTCAAAGTGGAACAAGCTAAAAATTCGGAGGAGAGATCATCTGCGCGCAGGTTTACAGACTAAAGCTGCGACTAAATTGTCTTTACTGATTTAATTTTAAATCACTGTCAAAGCAGATTTACATACGATAAGTAAATGCTGAGGTTTTTTCTGAATTAGAATTTCACTTTGAAAAGAAAACACGAATAAATTAAGACCCTTTCTCTGATCTAGATCACCTAGAAAAACCCTCCGTGCTTTTATTTTGAAGGCCACTGTTTCCCAGTGACGGGCTCCAGCACTCGAAACCTCTCGGAGCAAAAGTTTTAAGGCCCCAGTCCAGACAAGCGACACGAACAGAGGAAGCTTCCTGAACGAGAGCCAAGAGGTTGAAAAACTCCGCCTACTTGACGACTTTGCCTCAAAAAGACATCACGACCATCTTCTCATGACGCAGTCCGGACTGTGTGACTTAGCGATGAGCTGTTGTGCCTTGGTACTCGATTACTGTTACGGTAAAACAAATACTTGTAACCTGTCACGGTAGCATTAACCTGTGAAATACGAGCTAGTCGGCGCTGTCTACACTTGACTGAGAAAAACAACTTACAGGCAATATAATTATTCCTCTGACCTGATTTTCTCTTGATTTCAGTGTGTTTTTACTCTTGGATGTGTTTCTTATTTATTGAGGCTTTAATTTGCTTTTTGCACTTTATTATATTTCAGTAACTGCTGGTAAAAAAAAAAACACACAAAAAAACCCTCCTGACTCACAGTCGTGATTATGTGGAAGGATCCTGGTCACAAACAGCTGATTTCAGCCATCAAACCAAAACCACTATCGAAGACCAATGCTGTTATGTTTCTTATGAAGTAGCACTCAATAACAAGCGAATCACTGTGTTTATGGAGGGCAGCTCTGCTCGAACCCTCCACAAATACCGGCGTTACTGTCGCGGAGAAAACACTTGCAGATCAGACACTTCCAGCTGTACAAACATCCAGACAACCATGCTGTCTTTCCTTTCACTTTGTTTTCCTCGTTTTTCTTCCGTTTGAAAGACTCGATGTATTATTTCCCCAGTGTAATATATTGTGAAATATATTAAAAGATTTTAAACACAAACCAGACTGCTTTGTTTTTTAAGTGGGGTAAAATCGGATGGAAATGAATGAATTGCAGTAAGAAACAAAGTACTTTGTCTATTTTTTTTAAATTAATCCTTCACTGAGGTCACAATACTGTCAACTCACACATGTAAGACATGTTATTGATAAAAATATTGATTAACAGTCTGTCTGGATCATGACAAACTTATTTTTTATGGTGGGATTTTGTTCCCTGCTACCTTGTATGAACCTTTAGATTAGTCGTGTCAGGCCTCAGTGTGATAAACATACACTGTAAATGTGCAGTGAGGAAAAAAAAACAAGACAGGAAAGATTGAAAATAAGCTGTTTGGTTTTTTTTGGAAAATACGAGCATTGATTTCCACAACTGAATTTTTTTTTCTGGACGTAAAAATAAACGATCAACATCAAACATGCGACACATATGTGACACTTTTTTCTCTTTTTCTTGCTTGCTGAGAGGACTTTCAGAATAAACGTCACCAAAAAAGTAAGACGGCTTCTCAGACATTCATTGGCACTCTTCTCTAAAGGTTAATCAATGCTGGGGAAAAACAAGACATATTGGGAACTAAACAAGTAACAGGAGCTTTGATAAGTTCTGAAGTGCAGCTTTGTCGTTTCTTTGGCTACAATGCTCCTTGAGCCTCATTTATAGATGTGAGAGTGAAAGAGGATGAAAGGATGTTTAATACCTTTAAATGCTCAGTGAGACAGGGGCTCCTTTACAATGCTGTTCATGTGAGAGAAACGTCAGAGAAGCCAAACAATGGCGAGAACAGCAACTTTTATGAACATACACAAACAGGAGCCTTCAAAATAAAAGCATTTGGCATTTTCCTGGACCCAAGGTTGAGAACAACCGGAGGAAAACACAGTAAAAAAAACAACATTTCTCACTAAATGAGGCTCTTGGATATGTTTGCATTTTTTTAACAATTATTCAGATAGAAAAGAAATATAAAGTTAAACAACACAAACACATTTCACTTTTTTTTTCTCTTTTCTGCAAAAAAAAATCCACAGTAGAAAAAAAAAGTCTGAAATTACTCAGCTGTTTTCTTACCAAACTGAACAACAATCAAAGTAATCTAATATTAAGAAGTTGTGAATGAGGCTGAACGGCTGCAAACACAATGCAGTGAAACAGAAACACAGGAATCAGCTGAAGCCAAGGACACGTACTGGAAACGGGTGAGACCTTGGATCTTAAGGCTCTGAACGAGGGCGTCAGCTCTCTGACAGATTCCTGACGGATCGACGTCCGTCTGGAACAATCGTCGCACACAGACAGGCTCAGGTACACACACAGATACATACTCCGTCAGTCTGTCCTTGGCTGCTAGGGCCTCAGGCTGCATCCCTGGGCCTTAGAATCCAGGTGTGATAAGGTCTCCATACGCAAGAGCTGTGGAGAGAGTCCCAGCTCAGGGCGGCTAAAGCGGGCCTCCTCCTCCTCCTCCTCCTCCTTCTCTCACAGCCAATCGCGCTCTGCCCTCTCCGGCTCCTCCTACTTGTCCCCGCTGGACTCGGGCTCCTTGGCCAGGCCGCGGATGGACAGGTCGTACACCACCTCCTCGATCTTCTTCACGTCGTACTTGAGGCCGTCGTAGCGCTTCCTCAGCGGGTCGTTCTTGAGGTTGAGCAGGCGGAAGCCGGAGTCCAGCTCGTTGATGAAGTTGGAGATGCGGAGCGGCCGGGTGTAGTCGCCCGCTGTGACGCTGTTCACCGCTAACCGAGACTGCGGACGCAACAGAGAAGCGAACAGTCACTGTCAGCTTGTGGGTCGGTCCATACTTTAACTTATCAACTCAAAACAACCCCCAAAAAACCGAATTCAACATTGTAAATTGTTGGAGTCTTATTAACTTGTCAGCGTGACAGCAGAACCATCCAGTCGAGACTCACCAGTTCACTGGCCATGATCAGCACGCCTGCCAGGTAGTCCTCCACGTCCAGGTGGAAGCCTCTCTCTCGTAGCACCTCGACTGCAGCAGGGAGAGAGCAGAGAAGCGCAGAGTTAGGCGGTCGTAAAACATCGAGGGTCACGCCTCAGGGATGGACCACGGTGGCGGGGACTCACTCCCGAGGATCTGAACGACCTCCTCCCGGGTCACGAGCGCCTCGGTCTCCAGGTAGACGACGAAGGCGGCGAGGAACGCCAAACGCTGCAGAACGAAGCGCCAATGTTCATGGAACCTACGGAGGAATGAAGCACACTGTTTTACCAGAAAGTCGAAGCCACGTTAATTGAAGAAAATGCTGCAACCAGACACAATCAAATAATTAAAATGTCAAGGAAGTACTTATACCTCTGAGCAATGTCCCAAAAATGCTTTTAAGTTACTCTGTAATAGATTTAATGAATTGTGATAAATAGTGGACTTTACAGATTAGAAGAAACAAACACAGAGGGTGAAGTTGATAGTTACCTGTAATACTGCTCCATGGGAAATTTAGTTTTGAGGTCAGCGATTTGAGTGCGGACGGTGCAGAAAAGCTCACGTGCCTTCGCACATTTACTGGGAACTGCAGGGAGAAGGGAGAGGCTCTCAAGGTGTGATCCAGCGAAGTGGAGACGGTGTCAAAACATGCCAAACACTCACTCTCTTTGAATCCAGACGGCTGGTGAACGCTCTGCAGAACGGTCAGTATCTCCCTGGCGGTCTGCTCCAGCGCCTGGACCACCTTACGGATATCCTGCAGGAACAGAGCGAGTCAGCAGGTTGTTAAAGGACCTTTCACAATAAGAACTTTGAACGGCATGACCGAAAAAATGATTCATAAACTCCTAAACAAATGCAGCCATGATCAAAACCTACCAAACACTCAATGCTTCAATCATTCCAACACATCAGTTTGACTGCTAAAATTAGCAGAAATAGTGTTTATTCGGAGTGAGACACGAATACAAAACATACTCAACACTATTCAATAACACAATGACTCGATAAAGCATAAATGTCATACTTTGCTATTTTTCCGAGCTATATTGTGATCACTCAAATGTGTCGTTCATTTACAAGACAGCATGTTCATATGGTAAATTAAAGTTTAAGACTAGAGACATGTTTACATTGCATCTCCTTTACCCAAATAACGTTAAAGCAGGCGCTCGTTTATTCTCGCTGCATATTTGCGGCTGTTCTGTCAAACGAACGGGATTTTCCGCGTGCGGTTTCGGGAGCAAGCCTGACGCGTGAACAGCCCACATTTAGCTCAGGTTAGCAGCCGGCTAGCTCCCCGGGGGAGCTGATGCTATCCGCGGCAGGGCTGCCGGGAGCCGGCCCGGTCTCTCTCACCTCCCGGATGTCCTGGTCGGCGCTCAGGAATCCCTGGATGTAGCTGAACATCTCGGTGACGGACATTTCTGTGGAAAACGAACAATGACGGCTACAACATTCACACAACAACGTGCACCAACTCTGCGTCTCTTCCGCCAGCTGCGGGCGCGTAGTGATGATGTCAGGATTAACGCTGTCACACAATAGTTTGGGAAATTAATCAACAAATATCTGTATGATGTCGTTTATCACGACATCATACAGATATTTGTACCTTTTGTCGTGTTGTGCATCAAAACACGATGACGGCAGGAGGAATAAATTCAAACATAATTAAAGATAGACATCAAACACAAGAATTACATTGGAGAAATGACACTTTGAATTTATGCGTATAATATAATGAAATTACTTGAAATAAGGCGTCACTTCAAAGAGAATTAATGCAATTAAGACAATTTTCAGTAAAATGATGATTTTTTGCCCAATCGCTGCTCGCCGTTTTCAATCGCAGAATTAAAACTGTTGTAATATTTCACACGCAACCAATTTGTTTTCTTAACAGTCCCACAAAAAATGGCAATAAAATAAGTGTCAGTAATCAGCAATTCATAGATTGTGCATTCGGAGGATCTGTTTCGTCCTAAAGCCGCTACATTCACCCACAGTCGAAGAAAATACGGTTTATTGGATTATAGATGGCACTCAATGCTAATCGAATACGAAGCAATGAAGAGGGAAAGCAGAGCCGGTCCTGTGCTGGTATGCGGTCGAAGTGATGAACAGGAACACGATTGTTCCCTGCACAGAAATCTGACTCGACTTCAGTTTGATCTGGAGGACAAACACGCTGCGTTACCTCATCCCAGCTGCTGGTGGAGCCAAAGCAGCGCGTTTGCAAATGATATCTTCAGGTACTGCTCTGAAAAAAAGTAATAGACACTCTATAACTTCCTTCGACGCTTAGTCCTCATATTTTATTTGTATTGATTTCTTTTATTTCCTCAACCGGTGTCTCCTCTAACGTTGTTGTATGTCCTCCACGAGGCTGCCACAAAGACTGTTTTCGCTCCACGTTGTAAAGCCGAGATGTCCGTCAGTCCATGAAAGCATCAAGTATGAGCGCAGTTGACACGGAGAAGACGCAGGACCCTCCCGGAACAGTTCGGAACTCCGCTGCTTCTTTGCGCTGCAGGAGAGCGCAGCAGCACCTGGATTCAGACGCGGTTATCGCCCCTTTCTCATCCTCGCCGTGCCCTGGGTTTGAGTGCGGCGTGTTCCCAGTTGAACTGGGACTCTTGAAGCGACACCGCAAGCTGTTGCGCCTCTGACACATTGAGATGGAGAAAAGCTCAGCAGGAGATGACTGCGTGGATTCAGGAGCCGAGACTGGAGGGTGAGTGAGGCAGGAGCGGCGAGACGCGGACCCTGAATGCATCTCAAATTATGTTTTATCGGAGTTAAAGACGGGAGGTGCTCAATGATGCCTCATCCCACAATCAAACTCAGCGAGAACAAACGAGAGGCCGAATTTTACGACGTTTGTTGAGGAATTGTATCTTTCTTCAGCAAACCAAGCTATAAAACATGGTCATGCCCACTTATGCTTAAAGCACTTTTTCTGAAAAAAGCAGCAGGAGACGACAAAAGTAAAGTTTGTACTTTACCTTTCCCGCAATATATTTGGGATTTGACGTACAAACGTGTCAATCCTTATTATTTCATATGAGGTGATGTTCAGTCTAGAGTGAGGAGATGTGATGTAGTTTTGAAATATTGCGCTCTTTCCTCGTGGATGATTTGTGAAGTGGACAGATGGAGGTCTAATCCTGATAGTTTTATAGAAAGTCAAGTCTTAATCGCCTCATTCAGATTTAAGATTTAATTACCGTAATGCAGGGACAGCAAAGAGAGTTAAAAAGCGGCTGCTCTTCATTTCCTTGCAGCTCTTGAACAAAGATGTTCCGCGGTTCCTCCTGCGGTACGTGGCGTTGTAGTGAAGGACTGGTGTTTTTGCGTGCGTGTGACACTATAGAAGAAGAGTCTACGTGTTGTAGGACCTCCAGATTCCCTTAAAGTGAAGGTCTATTTTGGATCACTGTAATGATTTGTTTGGCTGAGTGGTTCGGTGGAGCAGTGGTTTGCAACTACAGCTCCTAAAAGCAAGGGATCTGATTGAGTTTCTGAAACTGTCCAAATTGGACAGTTTCTTGTTTTGTATTTCCTCTGAATTAAAGTTTGAATCATGCAAGAAGAAATGATTTTAAAATATCAGACGGAAAACTAAGATAAAACGTGGACCTCTGAAAACTGTGAACTAGTCCTTTTAAATGTGTAGTATTTGACTTTTTTCCCTGAAGCTGTTTGTATTTAAGAGATATGTTCCCCATATCTGATCTCAAACTATCTAAAACATTACAGTGAAGCCAAATGATTCAGCAGGAGACGACTATTCTTGCTGGAGTCCTTCAGTGTGAAATCATCAGAGAGATTTCCAGGTCTTTTCTTGATTAAGACCAATAGTCTGGATTTCTCTGACAACCTCAGACCAAAGCGTAATTGTTGCTTTGTGTATTAAGTTAAAAAAAAAAGTGTTTTGATGTGCACAGTGTTGGTTTGTTGGGTGGGAAAATTGACGCAGCATCAATGCCTGTGTTGTTGGAGCCTCCCGAGGCCTCGCTGTTCAGTTTCATCAGCTGTGAAGTGGAACCAAACGTGGCAATCTGTGTGAGAAAGAGCATCTGTTTCCTAAAGCAAAGGACCGAATGATCGGAGATTAAACCACTGAAAGATTGAAAAGAATGAAAAGCTCAGTGTTGTTCTGATGCACAATGCATCAAAATGACTGGGGGTTTTTTCATGTTGAAGTTTTCGTGAGCAAAGAAGGTCTTTCGTGGTCGCAGTAGCATGATAGTGTTTTAGTTTGAGGGAAAGTGGAAGAGGTCAGTTAAAGGGTTGCGATTTAAACATGGGAAATCATGTCCGACTGTCCATCTATCATCAGTCAACGCTGGTTCCTCTTAAAAGCGTGACACTGATCCGCCTCCTGAGCCGGACCGGGGAGGCGACAGGCCTTAAAATGTTCGTATGAGTCACAGTTTGGAACACTTGCAAGAGGAATTGCTGCTCGGCCTTCACTTTAAATGTGTTTATTTCCATTCTCTGACTTGCACTGATTCGTCTCGACTGCGTTCTGTTCTTCGACTGATCCATCGGCGGTCACCTGAATCTGTTGAGTTGAACTCGGGTTTGAAGGAGCGTTTTGGATCCATCGGGTCACTCATCAGTCAGACTTTCATGTGCATGACCGCGCTGCTGCCTGTCTTCGCTCCTGCTCCTATTTATTGTCTTTGGACGGAGATGAAGCGAGGCGCTGCAGCCAGACTGGGAACGGCAGGCGAGATGCTAAACGGCGCTGCAGAGGGACGCCTGCCAAGCGCTCACACCCGAGGGAGCCGTCGAAATAGCTACCTTACCTCGCACTCCACCCGTAGCAAAAGACTTTTTTTTCTCTCCTTTTGTCTTTTCTCTCTCCTCTGTGGATGCAGCCGTGAGTCTTTTTACTCTGGTCACAGTCACGCACAGAGAAAAACAAGTCGAAAAGTTTCCTGCAAAGTGTCAGAAAATGGGTTTGCCCACATGAAACCCCCGACATTAAAGGTGCTGTCATGTTGCAACCTTAACTTAGAGGAAGACATATGTGATGGAAACAAATTGGACTGTTTCACATTTCAGCACCCAGCTCATCCCTTTGCTGAGCAATTATGAGTAACTTGATTTTCTTATCTTTTATAAGACTTCATTCAGTTTGTTAAAGTACCTGAATTTATACAAATTTAGCTTTCACAACAGATTTTTAACAAAAACATCAAAATTGAGACCTTGTGTTTTTGATTTGTTCAGATTTTTTATATTTTGTTAGTGCAAAAGGTTTTTGTTTTTTTTTTAATTTTCATTTTAAAGTAAAATAGAAAAAAACTAAATCAAAACAAAGTGGAAATGAAAATTAATACAAGTGACATCAAAATAAATAAAAATAACAAAAACATCCAGAAACAAAAGCACGATGTGTAAAAGTTACTGACATGTTTTTTTTCTTCATAAAAGTAACAGTATTTGAATGTAACCTCAGTTTATTCCACGAGAGTCCAAACCCGTCAGAAGTCTATTATGAAACAACTTTTAGAAACTTTAAGGTGAAGTGGAAACACCAACCTGACAGATTACAGAGGATACTTTGCAGAGCGTCACCATCCTCCTCCTGCTGCTTCACTCGCTCCCATCAATTCCTCTCTAATGCCCCCCCCCCTTAGATTAATAACCTCCTGCTGCAGGAAGCAGACTTGCTCCTCTGTTTCCTACAGCTCCAGAGGCCTTATTAGTTTAGAGATGGAATCAAAAGGAGCAAGTGTGTTCTCTGGATGTCAGCTGACTCCCGTGGGACTCATATTCCCAGGTTGTGGCTGTCACACGTGAGCTCAGGTTTTTGCAGACGGACTGGGGAGTCGTACCTTATCTGATGCAGTGAGCTCCTCGGACAGTTTTGCACCTTGTGCGGCGGGGTGTGTGTGTGTGTGTGTGTGTGTGTGTGTGTGTGTGTGTGTGTGTGTGTGTGTGTGTGAGAGAGATTGTGTAGTCGGTTCACTTGTGACAATTTGTTGCATAATCTGTTGAAATCTAATTGGCACAAATTGAATTTTGTCTCTTTTTTGGATCAAAGATGAGTTTGAGATAAAACACCTTACTCCTCTAAATGGGTTTATGAATAAGTTGAAAGAAAGGAGAGAAACCAGATCCTTCTTTGCAAGAAATGAAATCGATCAAGTGGCAATAGGGGTGGGGTTCCTCAGGGGTCAGTTACCGGCCCCTCTTCCTTTGTGGCAAGTTCTGTGGCGCTCACAGTTGTGTGGATGACACACAGATCAATTATCAGTGTCTTCAGATGATTACAGTCCAATTGAATCATTGTTTCACTGTTTTGAACAAGTAAACAAGTAGATGAGCCAAAATTCCCTCCAATTAAAGTAATAAAGTAAACTGGGGACATTGTTTTTGGTAACAGGAACAGAAGGGTTGAAAAGTGTCAGAGTTAAGTTTCTCACTACATTTGCATGCAGGCAGTCGCCGAACTATCAACCGTATTGTCTGGATGTGTTTAAGAGGCAATACGGAGTTTTGACTGGTGGTCAAAACACAGAACTGCAGCACTCGAGCACAATATAGAACAGAAAAATCCCCTACGAAGACGTTGATTCACGAGAACGATGCTCACAGAAGTAAGAAAAATGTCCCTAAACGTGACAATTTATGACCGCACCCATGAGCATTTCGCAATGTAAATGCTCTGGCTTGCTTGCATTTCGGGCCCGAAGTAAATTTTAGAAAATAGACTACAGGCTTACAGGCTTACAGGTGTATTGGTGCTGAACAACTGAGGTGTCAGTCTGCTCATGAAACCATGCTTAAGTCGTAAAGGGTCGAACAAAAAGGCTATTGTAAAGATATTTTTTCAGTAAAAACTTACATAGTGCCTCTTTAAGCTGCAGATAGTCCAGTTTCAGTCAGAGTGAGATGTAAACAGACTGACTTTAGCTAGTGTGATAGAGAAATGTCCTGTCGTGTCTCTCCACATATAAACCACAGTGAAATGTCTGTGACCTATGCAGCTGGACTGTTCTCACTGTCCAACCAGATGTCGGGCCTGTAAATCCAGTAGATTGCACTTTATAGCGTAACATAAACTCCTGTCTCCTCTTTCTGTTTCTCGTCCTCTCTTTCTCCCCTCCACCTCCTCACCTGCTCCTCTTTTGCTGTCGTCATCTGCAGGTCTGATTACAGCCCCTTGTCCTCAACCAGCAGTAAGTAAATGACACGCACGCACGCACGCACGCACGCACGCACACACACTTGGCTCAGGCAGAAGACTTGATCTTGCAAATACTCTGACAAAATTATTCTCATGGTTGAGGATTGCACTGATTTCTGTGTGTGTGTGTGTGTGTGTGTGTGTGTGTGTGTGTGTGTGTGTGTGTGTGTGTGTGTGTGTGTGTGTGT
>JASSRZ010000023.1:138730-171506 GCA_032164315.1 Malacoctenus gilli
CACACACACACACACACACACACACACACACACACACACACACACACACACACACACACACACACACACAGGCAGGCCGGTTTTCACTGCTAATCACTCTCATATGTTGAAGGGGCCACTGTAAGGCGTGTTTTTTTTTATATTACATCGCCATCTGTGGTTTCAACTGAGAGCATGTGTTGCTTGTTAGCACCCAAACATAGAGATTTTTTTCAAGTTATTCAAGGCAGACTTGTCTGTAAATAAACACAAGTGTGTGTGTGTGTTGAAGTCGGCCGCGCGCACGAGCATGTAAGAAGTCAGTCGAGTCAGAACATCAGTTTTAGCTCGAAGACTCAAGTGGATTAAAAGCTTAGAGACACACTCCTCACAGAGCCACACACACACACACACACACACACACACACACCCTCTGTTCCCTTCACAGGATTGGGGTGACCTAATGTTTCATGTATTCCCTTCATGAACCATTTCTTTGCCAGAAAAAAATCACAGTTTTGAAGTACTCAACCTCCAATCCTATAGGTGGCGATCAAAAGTTCTACTTTCTGTCTATGCTTTTGTGTCTCTCTCTTGCTCTGTCTCTCTCTCTCTTTATCTCTCTCTTATGTGCACATTTTTCTTCGTGCCGCCCTACACTTTGTCATTGAAGCGTAACCTTTCAAGCACATCACGTCAGCGCACGTTTATTTGACACCTCTTGAGCTACGTTTCACTGTGAAAGGACCTGGAACATTGGGGAAATGTCATCAGTGTGGTCGGGCAGAAACTGTCCTTTCTGCAAAGGCTAGCTGGACTCAGGAGACAGACCCTGTCCCTGTTTGGCCTCTCTGTTCCACGGGCCGATATCTGGCATCAGTCAAACACTGCTGTGCCAGGGACAAGAAGTCCCCCCCCACCCCCCCAGTACAAACCAAATAGGCCAAGTCCGCGGAGAGGTCAGATGACGAAGGTAGGGAAGGTTTTCGGTAGAAAATGTGAGGTTAACATGGAGAACGGAGCAGATGGAGAGCTGACTAAGTTTGGATTTTGGAGCACCTGTGTCATGGCGCTGTGCTTTTCCAGGTCAGGGGTTCAGTGAGAGGCTACACCTGAATGCACGGCTCCTGCTGTGGTCTGGAACATTCCTCCGGGGTTCAGTAATGACTCCTAATGGCACTAATGAGCCTCCACAGCGGAGGCCTGCTTCACATGGGTCTACTAAAAAGGGGAGGAGATCTGAATGAAGACGTTAGGTCAGTGAAATGGAGACAGTTTGGAAATCAGATGGAGAGAAAATCTTTCGAGAGAGAGGAACAATGTGTGAGGGAACACAGCTCCAATATTATCAGGAGTACAGCGGTGGAGGTGGAGGTGGTTCAGCAGTAGCTCCATCACAATGATGAATTACTCTCACTGTTTCAGTTGTGTGACCTTCACCGCAGACTCACTAAATACTTCTGCGTAACTCGACACAACCTGCGTCGTTTTGGAGCTTCCATCTGGCCACATTCCTTCTGCATCTGTGAACATTTCATTTATTTACTTTATTACTCTCTGTCAAGGCCTCTCCTCATCATTTGCCCCGATCTTTCCCACTTTGTATAATGTCATATTTATCTGTATTGAGTCATACGAATCAGTGAAATCAACTATGTAATGAGTGGGATGTGAACAAGCCTTCTCTTCATGTTTTCATTTGTGTTGAGAGAACTGTATTCCCTCTTCCCTCTTTCACTCCATCTTCCCTTTCCTTTCCTTCCCGTCTCTCATCTGTGCGTCAAAGGTGAGCTTCACATGGACGAGCTCCAGGATCCCTTCCTCGTCAGCATCCACCTCATCGCTGACCCTGGACAGGCCAAGTTCCTGCAGCGGGCCGCCGACGCCGTGCTGGCGTGGGTTCACCCCGAGCTGCAGCTCTTCCGGGTCTCGGAGCGCGCCTGCGTGTCCCAGCGGACCCGGTCCAAGCGCCTCCAGAACGGCAGCCCGTCCGCGGCCTGCCAGCCGGCACTGGCTGTCATCCTCTTCCTCCAGGAGGCATACGGTGGCGAGGAGCAGATACTGATGCTTCACCAGGCGCTGCAGAAGCCCCCGTGGCACTACCACCACACCGAGAAAGTCAGCAACAGCCGCCGCATGCTCCCGCTGACGCCGTGCAGTCAGGACTTTTTCACGCTTTCTTCCGGCACGCCGCTCTGGGCCGTCCGGCAGGTCCACTACGGGAAGGAAATCGTGCGGTTCACCGTTTACTGCCGCCACGAGAACTATGTGGACATGGTGCGCCTGTACAAGCTGCTGCTGCAGCGGCGGGTGGCGCAGAAGAAGGACGACTTCTGCTTCTTTGTGGTGTACTCCAACCACGACATGGAGATCCAGCTGTCGTTCAAAAGGCTTCCGCGCGGCCAGAGTCCTATCATGCTGGAGTCTGCTGTGATGGAGGTGCGGGTGCGGGACGTTGGCGTGCTGGTGCCCCTGCTGCCACACCCCTGCAGTCCCATCAGCGAGGTCCGCTGGCAGACGGAGGACTACGATGGAAACAAGATCCTGCTGCAAGTGAGTCCAATTTGGTCAAATTTCAACTTAGAAAAGTCACTGACTCGACTTATCGTCCCCTGACAAGAGACCAACCAGAACTGAACAAAATTGGACAGGCTTTGACGTCCAGCCAACACCAATGCGCATGTGAAATAGCAGGAGAATTCTAGTAGTGTAGACAGCGTTCACAAGAAAATCTCTCCAGAAACTCCCAGAAACTTTGTGTCTCACCATCAAACTTTCAACCAAACTTTGCCTTCTTGACTGTTTCATGTCAATTACAGAAGAATGAATGCTGCCTAGAAGTGTGTGTGTGTGCAGGTGTGTGCACACACACTAATGCACAGAACAGCCGTTGTTTGCAGGGTATCAGTTTCAGAGGAGATCTGTGTCCAGGCGGTGGCCGTTAAGAAGTTTCTGAAAGTTTCAAGCTGATTAAGCTGCAGTCCATTACCGGGATTGAAAGCGCACTGAGGGAAACAAAAGGCTAATCTAGCATGACAATGGACCATATGCACCATGCTTAACGGGCACCTGGACTGAAGTCATGTGGGCGTCCTCGCAACTGGAGCTTCAGTTTGATACACTGAAGAAAAAAACACTTAAACGTGGAGCCCTGGCTGAATAAGAATGAATGTCGGTAGTTTGTATGAATCACTTGTGATCCTCAAAAGTTTAGAATGCTCCACTTCTGATGGAATCATGTTGAAACGGAAACAAATGCATAAACAAACCCTTGCTGTCTTGTAGACGAAACAATGGACTTGATTGTGCGACAACAGTTTAAATATAGATGAATTGCGTCCACTTAACTGTTTAGAAGGCTGTCTAACAACCAGATCTGAGCCCCTGATTAGATGTCGAGTCGAGTTTATTGACCTAAATCTCTTCCATCTTCCTCTGTGTTGTAGTTGAGGATTAGTGTCCGTGTTGTGGAGGTGGTTGGGGTCACATCTCCGGCTGACCTGACTTATCCCTGCATGTCTGAAACTTTCGAAGGGTGGGGGTCCGAATATGACCATATCAACAAGCTCATTACCCAGCACCCCCTGCTGCTGCTGCTTCTGGACACATCCTGTCATGTCTCGTTAGGGGACAGATGCACACACGCTTTCACTCGAACGTGCAAAGAAACTGATGATTGTATGCGGATGATGAGCAGCAGCTTTGGAATAATAGCCCACCCGTAACCTCGACCCCCTTTGACCTCCTTCAAGGGTCACTCGAAGGCATCCTCCACCACTGAGGGGACGACGCATCGTCTGCCCCCCTAATCGTTCCACCAACAGCTATCCACCATTTATTGTCCTTCACCCTAAACATCTTTAGCTCGCTCACACTCTAACGCTGGGTGGATGCCGGCTATGCTGTTAAAGTTAGACTTACAGACTCAATTATTTCCTGCTTTGACCTCAGGAGGAAAATGGTAAATCGCGGGTCACTTCTTCTCTCGTTCAGAGAAAAGTTTATCATTTTCTTGGTGACATTTATTGCTGTTGAACTGGAACACATGGAAACGCACAAGCTCGCCCTCTTTCGATCCCCGAGAATTTGGAAATAAAAGTCTGCTGCCTGGAAAGTTATTGCCTCTGCCTGCATTGTCTGCTTGGATGACATGAGAAACGGAAACATGGAGAAGCCATCGGGAGGAGGAGGACGGACCTGCGTCGACGTGAACCCTAACCAGCCCCGCTGCAGCTGCTTTACGTGTTAGAAACAGGAACGTTGCCACGTCTATGTCAGAATGGAGGAATGTTTCTTCATAAGTTTCCAAACCTGCTGCACGGAGAAGATAATTGACTGTAGATTTGTGGCTTATCGCTGACTTTCTGCTGTGTTTAGACTTTCCCTGCTCCACAAATGGAGGTGTGATACACTTGGGGCTTGTCGTGATGCTGATGGCTTCTCCGGCTGCTGGTGTTTTTCATAAAGTGACGAGGCTGAGAGCAGGGGGGTGTGGGGGCGGTTGCCGGCAGTACTCCTTCTGTTAGCAGCGTGTAGGTTGCCTGAGAAACACTTGATTGCTCAAGGTTTGTAATGCAGGAAGTTAACGATCTTGAACACACATGCCCCAAAATTGCTCCGTATGTAAAAAAAAAAACACAGCAAGATGGAAGCAGTTGTTGGGCTTATTCAGACTTCAATCATCAGCGGCTACAATGATGGAAAAAGATGTCTATCACACTATTATTACTGAGGTTAGCTATTAGCATGAGAGTGGAGGAAAAGCACGGAGCACATTGGGGCTGCCCGAAATCTGGTCGGTCATGTGACATCAGAATTAGAGACTAGAAAGTCGGGGTCACGAGGTGCAATTATAATATAACAAAATCGACATGTTATGGGAACTGTCCTGCAGATGGCAGCACTGTAAGATAGAGCAATGAACACGCGCTACCTTTTTCCCATCTGGCTTTTGGGGAAAGCTGTATTGAGATTTCCGCAAAGAAAGAGAAGAAAAAATTAGCAAGTGAAATGAAAACTGTAACAGACAAAAGCCAAGCTGCCACACAATGAGATTGAAACTCATGCTGGTATTTTACTGTCTTCCTGTTTAGGTACAAAGCGCCCACTTCAAGCTCATCCAAGGTCCTGGCCACATATCATCCGCCTTCCCTGAATCCACCTCGGCTCCGTCCACCTACATCCGCAACACCTCCTTTCACAAGAATCGACGGTATCAGCAGCGGATGGCGTCTCGTCCCCGAGGCCACCAGACTTCCCACAGCTCGCTCCCTCTGGCCTACGAGGAGCTGGAAGAGCGCTGGGCCGAGGACCAGAAGCATCCGGACAGCTGGAGGTCCCAGAGGAGGGGCCAGCGCTCAAGCTCCATCTTCTCTCTGCCCAACTTGGGTTCGGGCAGCTCACGCTCCACCTGCTCCTCCCCCGGACCACTCCCCGGCCCCCACCACAGGAGCCAGTCCCTCCACCGCCGGTCCTCCCTCATCCCTCCATTCCGGCTCAACGTGGACGCTCTGATTGGAGCTGAGGAGACGGATGTGGACACCGGGGACAAAGTGAACCCAGGTGGCAGCGTGGACCTAACGGTGGTTTCTGCCTACATCAAACCCAACCTGCCACAGGCTTCTCGGCCCCTGTCGGCCCCACCAGAGGACATCGGCCCTTCCTTCTCCCCTGTCAGTCCAGAGACCACCTATAGGTCAGCCACACTGGGCCGGACTCAGACCAGCGTCCCATTCAGGAACAATCCCTCTGCGTTCTCATGGTCACATCCTCAAACCACCAGCGCAAACTCAAGTGCTGCACCCTCTCTGAGTGACGTTTCTATTATCCAGTCAGACAGCTGCAGCGTCATCAGTGTATCCATTGAAGAGGCAGACCAAGTGGATAAAGATCAAGAATTTTACATTTGAAGCAGCTCTTCACAGCCTTCTGCTGTTTAATTGTGAAATTACAGATATGTGAGGATTGAGATTTGACCATAGTGATATTTTTTCACATGATGCATGGGTGGAGCTACAGGTTTTGGGGGTGGGGTCACTGGGACTCCTGGTGTGGCTCAGCTTTTACTTGCCTGGTTAGTTAGGAGATGACCTGACGTATAAGGTTTTTTTTGCATGTAGATGTAAATTTTGTATATATACAGTCACATTAGGTCGCCTTTAATGGACCAGTCACCAAACTGTATAGATGCCCAGTTCATTAAAATTCTCTCTGTCTTTTCAACTTTGCAGAAATTTGATGTAACTATTTGTTTGTTCCAAACAATTTGCAGTTCCTCCACATCAATGTCCTGGATTAGGAGAGGGGACTCGAGGCTGCTCGAGTAGAAAAAACACTCAAGTTCTGTTTTAATAATGAAAAAAAAAGATTTTCTTGATGCGATTTCAGGAGGACAGTTCGAAGTTAAATGGTTGTTGCACTTACAAGAAGAGAGAAAAGCAGACTGACTCAGACAACTCACGGAATATGGGGCGATGGTCTGATATCTGTACTACAATGCTGCCCTCTTGTGGTCAAGTATTGAGACTGAAACTGTAAATGAGGTTTCAACAGGGGATTTGCGCCTTCCGTAACTTTATCACCGTGAAAAACCTGCAAATGGACATAAAACTGAGTTCGACAGGAACCGATGAAGTTTTTTCAGTCCACGTTGAAACAGGATCAGTGTGAACGAGAGTGCCTCCGCTGAGGTCTGAAACCCTCCTCTGGAGGGGTCTTTTTATAACCTCCTTATAACCACCAGTCTGAGCGTTTAAACAGGTGGGGGTCTGCCTGTGTGGTCCGCAAGCAGACTAAGGAGGGAAATCCTTAATGCTCTACTGCTGTGAGCCATGAAGAGGTGACGACATCACCAGAGAGGTGGTCCACATACTGAGAAATGTCGGAAAAATCTGCAAGAAAGCAGAAACCCAAAGAGATTTAGTTCGAAACATAAAATTTTGCTTTTCAAAGAAGGGGATGGACATATAAGCAGGAGTGGACCCTTGTTACTATGAAGCTGGCTTGTGTTGGACCTTCAAAGAGGCCCTATTATGCTGTTTCGACTATTTTCAGCTATTCACAGTGTAATAGTGTTGAAAGCTCATTCAGACAAGTGAGCAGCGCCCCCTCTTTTCACATGAACTCATGTTTGAGATGTCAAGTGTGCCTCTCCATTCAGTTTCAATGGTGGTAGAAACGGTCTGTTTCAGGGAGTTTTTTTTCCACATCAGTTTTTCCACTGACGTCACGGCGGGGGGGGGCTCAGTGATTGGACAACTTCTCTACGCTGTGCGCGTTGATGGGAAGCCAGGCAGCTCAGTTAACTAATCAGTTGCGTCCTGGATCATTGTAGGTGTGGGGCTTAATGCGGAAGAGCCTTATTCTGCTTGGCCCTAAAGGGGCGTCTATTAGAACTGAAGGAGACGATCGAGATATAATGAAATACGGTGTTTGAGAAAAAGTGCTTGATGAATTTCTGTCATTGTGGACTTGCATATGAAGACAAAGAAATCCAAAATGAGTAAAATAGAGGCACTTTAAATAACACAAAAACCCAAATTGCTCTTTCAAGACAGAAAACTGCGTTTGATTTTGTTGTGAAGGCAGCAGGTGGCGCTATAGTGCCGAAGAGGCGCTACAGTGGGATCACTTAACCCTGGAGGACCACAGTCCTGCGTGAGTCCATTATAATCATTATGGTCATTATATTAAGGCTTTAGTGGCCAAGCGGACGCAATCTGATCTCTGAGGCGTCAGATCTGTCAAATAATATTAGGATGATTTATAAGAAATAACATCTATGGATTTGAATGTTTTTAGTTCAAACTACTTTTGAAAACAGTTGCAGTCTAATCTTTTTTTGTTTGTTTTTTTCAGACTGTCCTGCAATGTAGAAGTCACAAGCTTTTCTCTTTTGTGGACAAAATCAGCTGCTTTTCTAGAAAACATTATGGCCTTTTTTTGTTATTTTTCACTGTGTGTCCTCATTCTACAGGTGGTTCTGGCGCGCAGGCCACGTGCTTACCGCCCCCCACAGTTAACCTTGCACGATCTTGTGTTTTGCCGCCTACAATAACAGGCACCAACATTTTTCCCAGGGTCCCTGGGAGCCACGCTCGGGTCCCCATGAGGTGATGCCGGCGTGGGACACGTCCCCTCACGTCGCCCCGCTCCCAGTGCCAGCACTAGTGGCTCTAATCCGCCGTGGCGTACCTGGCAGATCGCTCTGGCGACACCGGCGTTGTAGCAGCCTGGTCCGGCCGCGCACACACACACCAGCATTCGCGCTAATCCTCCCCAAAGGCCCCGCAGCTCGCAGGGAAGTAGGGCACTGGAGGTGAAGGCGACTCAGTCAGCCAGCGGCGCAAAAGTGCATCTCTGGAGACACCGCAGTTGTTTGTGTCCTCCAAGCACTTTACAACTTGTTTAGATTGTTTCCAGCTTTTTTTGTTTGTTTGTTTGCTTTTTGCTTGGTCTTTGTTGTGCTCTTGCAGTTTTGGCCCAGATATATAAAATATAAATAACAAAGAAAGCTAAATAAACCTGTGAATAAAAACTTATTTAATACATTCGAATAAATAGATGAATAACTGGAAGCCTTTGGAGAGTGCAAACCTCTGCCAACCCCCAAAACCCCAGAGAAACAAGCTCCAGTGAGAAACTAATTCCTTTGGCAGAAAAAAAAATCATACATTGAATAGAAAACATGTGAATAAGAATACCTTTGGGAACTAACCCTTCAAAGTCAAATCAGTGCAATTAAATTACATTTAAAAGAGTTGTTTGTTTACATGTAAACTTGATGAAGCCATGTGGGGAGAGGCTGATAAGCTGGAGGTTAAGGACCCACAACATCCCCTTCATTCATTTCCTTTGGCCCCTCAGAGTCAGAGGTCATTCGGTGGAGAGGGGACGGAGGTGAGGGGTCTGAACGGAGAGCCTGGGGATAGTCTCCGTAGTTAGGGATTAAGTTGCTGCCATGTGGAGAAAGGCGGAGGCATCGCAGGGTCACACAGGCGCTTCCATCAATGCACGCCTTCGATTATGCGAGGAAAAACACTCATGATGAAACGATGGTAAGCTCCAGTGAACACCGGCTGACATGCACGTGCAGGTGCGAGGGTCACCGGACAGTTGCTGACACGGACGGAGGATTGAAGCATCTCACAGTGGGAACACCGGAAAAACTACATCTCCAAGGACTCTTGCCACAACTCCTGAAAGTCTGCCCTGAGTTACTCCCCTATGCAACAGGAACGCGGTGTTTTCACCCGTGTACAAAATGTTCTGAAAAAAGACTCAACGGAAAAATAAACTCAACTGGTGCAGAACCAAATAGGCCACAAAACACTTTAAAGTCAGAGAGAGGAGAAATCGTCATCCTGTGGAGACGGATTGTCGAGTTTCACTCTGACAGACAATCATTTCATTTTCACAATCCTGATTAAGCTCGAAATTAACCTGAGTTTTATGTGTGGTGCTCCATTCTCAGGGTTTCCACACTGCAGCCTGACCTCCATCAGGACCTCTCGGTGCAGCGGCAGCTCGCTTTGCAGTGCGTCCAGATCATCTGAAGCACAAATCCTTCTTTCTCCTGCACAAATGCGAACACCCCAACAACACACTGTTCCTCCAAAAGGCCTCACAAGCGGCCAGGATGAAAAGCTGCCGTCTGTGGAGGCATCTTCACAGAGGATTGTCTTTGGTCACTTAGCGTGACGTCTCATCTCCTCCGACAGCGTCCTTAAAATTCCAGATTCCTGCCTCGGCGTCGGAGCGTTGGGTTTTAAAGAATGTGGCGACGGCGTTTAATGAAGCCGGGCCGCTGCTGCACTAATTAGTCAAAGCCAGTAATGGCTGGAATCCCCTCCGTTAGACAAAGCAGCCAAATACCTGATGGCTACCAATCATGCTCTCCTCCTTCATGGGAAAAATACCCGCAATTTATTTTGCTGACTGTCCCCAATTAAGGGGGGCACAGCTGAGGGGTAGACCGCCTCAAAGAGGGCTGATTTTAAACTTAATGAGGTAAAACTTTATTATTTTTACTCTCTTCGTTTCAAAGACTTCTGCTTGATTGATTCTGTATTGATTTTGTTCTTTGCTTGGAACCCTTTGAATCATACTTAACCTTAACGCCACAGCACGAGCACTTGTAGGTTTAGGACCCTGTTGGAGGGGACCACGTTGGTTGCATTTAAGTTGGCTTTCTTGAGTTCCAAAGTAGCCACTCAAACCTGGAACCTTCCAGTGACCTTATCTAGTATGTATCATGAAGGAGTCCCTCAGGGATTGATGCTTGAACCACTGCCATACACTGTAATGAGTGCCTGGTGGCCTGAATTTGTTGAACAAAAGCCAATCTTGCTTTGGGAAATTTGTGCTCCAGTCACTTATTTGGCTCAGCAGTGTCTGGCTGGGGACCTCTTTCATCTGATAACTAACAGACTGGGTTTTTGTGTGTTTTAATTCCAATGTTTTTCTTTAGTTTCAATTAAAACTTAAGGGGCTGCTGACTGAGATGGCAGGCCTTTTGACACCACTATGTTAAAGGAGCAAAGCCGAATGTTTGCCTCGTTGTATGCTCGAATTGTTTTATGTTGCGTTTCTACTTTGTTTGCCGCTGCACCTGTGTGCTCACAGCTCAGATGATTCCCGATGACAGAGTTCTTCCTCACATGATGGAGTGGCGAGACGTTGAGTGAGTCCACATTCCTCAGCGTGATGCCAGAGACAGTCGCTGACACAGCAGTGTGACGCTCCCAGAAATGTCTTTTCATCAGCACAACAAAAGGCCAAATTACTTGTATAACAGAGTGAACGTCATACTGTTGTAGTTCGCAGATCATTGCAATGAAATCTTTCACTTCAAAAATAAAGAAAACCAAACACTCGTCATGATGTCCTGCCCTTTTGTTTCTGTTCTGCGCCTCCAAATACCAAATGTATTATATTTGCCTGCCAGTTCTTTTCGTCCTGAGTTTCCTGTCTGGTCTTTGCACCCTTTGTCATCATGACACTCACTAAACTGCCCCCATGCGCCTTACACTGATACACACTGGGCGGAGCCTCAAGCCAAACAGGGCTCATCTGATAGGCTAAAATTGGTGACACTCAGAACTCCAAAAGATCTCCAAGAGTTTTATCATTTAAATGTCTTCCTAAAAAAAAAAAGATATTTAGATATATTAATTTTTAAATGTCTTCCTGGTCGAGTACACTGCATGTGGTCATAATACAAGGATACGTTTGTGTTTAGTTGTGCACCGTCAGTTTTAACAAGTATTTGTGTATACACTTGCATTGTTGACGTAGTCAGCCAATTTAATTCGGGTAAAACAAGCATTACAGAAAAATCCAAAAAATGATAGAAAACGCAAAATTCACCAATTGACTCACTGTCTTTGGTGGGCGTGAAAAATTTCATTGTAATTCCTATTTTAACATCCAACACATTATCGATGATATTTGATTGATTTTGTTGGAGATTTTTGGTGCTTGGGGTTTATTCCCCCCACCGTCTGAACTTGTTAGTATCTTCTACTGACAGTTTCCCAATCGCTTCATAATGAGGTTTGCAGAGAATGTGCATGCATGCCTGCCCCTCCGCGCCGTGCACGCGTGTGTGGGTGTTTTCTTCCCCTCTGGCCGCTCCGGGATTTGCTGGCCGGTGACATGCCTCCCTCCGCCTGGCTCCTTATAGCCCCGGCCAGGCAGGAATCCCGGACGAGTGGTACGGACATCGCCGACGGAGACCGCCAACACGGAGCGGAGTGTTCCCCTTTAAACACGGTCTTATGACTACAGGCTGCCTCAGTGGGAGACGAGCGGAGGACTGAGCCAGAGACGCGCCGGGGACAGCGGAGGACGACACCCAGACGCGGGAACACTCAGAGACAACAGGCCCCCTGTGGAAGCTGGATGGTCGCTGAAGACACGCCTCACCTGGACACAGGTGAGTCTCACTCCTGGAAGAATCACTTTCTCACGGATACCCTTCAGAAAATGTAACTTCATCAATGGTTCACTAAATTGTTATTATTTCTGATTTATTGGGAGAGTCCTTTTGCATTATGTGACTGAAACCTAGCTGGTAAAAAAAACACAAAAAGGCTGTGTGTGTCTGTATTACGATGGCTTTGTTTTTGAATAAAATTTGATGGTGGAGTTGTTACATGGAAATAAACACAACTAACAATAAAAGTAAATCACAGACAGTGTTGGAATACAACTTTAAGGTGGTACAACAAGGGGCAGGAATATAACCACTGCAAGGGAGCTGTTAACTTAACAACAGCCCTCTGCAGTCTGCTGGAACTGATAAAAAAATAACAAGACAATAAGGCTGGAATTATCACAAGGAATGTTTCTCTTATTAACGGTAACATTTCAACTGTACAAGAAAGAAAATAACACACGTCTTATAAAGTCTCAAATGTCTCATCTCAGCACCTCTTTTATTCGGCCTAAGGAAAGACAGGTGATTTTTTTTCTCACATTTTGTCACACAGTTTAAAGAAATTCCGAATTCCTTTTATTTTGAAGGCTCCAGATTGAATATGTTAGAAGGAGTGTGTGTTTCTCTGTGTTTGTCGTCACTGTAACGTTCCACCAAAACAAATTTTGGAGAGGAGGTTCACAGCCTTTCTTAAAAGGACTTAAAGGGACCTTTTGGGGAAATATATTGGGTGTTGTTGACCGTTTGTACCTTTAAGGTTGGTTGACCTCCCTGACTTTGGCAGCTTTGTTATGCTCTTGTAATCTCCCAGGATTTCGTTTCTCAGACCACCTCTTGCACCCCGGGGTCGCGTCTCACCCGCCTGCAGCACTGAGGACATGTGTCGTCTGCCGGTGGCGTCGCTCGTCATTTGCTTGTGGTTGGTGGAGCGAGGCCACTGCAACGTCAGCCTGCAGGACGGCATGAGGGAGCTGCACAACAGGTTGGCCGTGGGCCTCTACCAGACGCTCACCCAGACTGAGAACACCTCCAACCTGATCATGTCGCCCGTCAGCATCTCCCTCTCTCTGGCTTTGCTGCAGCTCGGCGCCCGAGGCAACACGCTGGCTCAGCTGGAGGGAACGCTGGGATACAGTGTGAACGGTAGGGGCTCGGTTCAGCCTGGTCCGCAAGCGCAGCGAGGCAAGCTTGGGTTCAGGTAGCATTAGTGGCTCCTTATGCGGCGGGGCTTGAGGTCGTTGGTGGCCGTCAGTGCCGTTGGTACCAGGTGGCGTGGAGCGCTGCTGCTGCGGCTGCTTGCCCCGCAGAGCACAGTGGTGTCTGGAGCCCTAATACCTGCCGCCACACCAGCTCTAATCTCATTAAACACTCCTGCAGCGGGTCAACAGGTCGCCGCGTTTAATTGCAAACCAAATGAGAGTGCGAGCTGCTGTTTCTCTGACCTCCGGAGACACGACACCACTTGTCATTGAGGGGTTAAAGTTGTTGATGTAATGCTTTGGTACAGTAGGACGACATACAGTGACTTCCACAACCTTTAAACTATTAACCCTTTTTGAGCTAGAAAAACAAAAACGTCATCAGAGGCTATATTCTTTTATTTGACTAGTTGTGCGTAGCCCCTGAACTTTAACCTGTTACACCTCTGACCCAGTTGTCTTTCCATGCTGCAATTGTTGCTCCACTCGTCCCTACTCTATTCGGCTTCAGTCGGTTGCACTTGCATTCAACCACAAACTTGTGTGATGTCATTTGTATGTGACGCAAAAACAACACTGCAGTGGTGGACTTGGAGATGATCATATTCCAGCTCCTCTGTGAGCCACAGTGTTGTCAGATCACATATCAACAGAGAGCATAAAAACGCGTGTCGCTGTCTTTTGCAAAAAATACCCGTTGCAGGTATTTTTGTAAAACCCCTCAACTTGTTGCACCATAATGAGTCCAGCATGTCTCGTCTATTTCCTTCTGCCACAGATGCTCAAGTTGAAAGTGTGTTGTTGCACTCACACAATGACATCAGCAACACCACCCAGGGCATGTGGCTGCAGCAGACCTGCACGCTCTTCGTCCAGAGCGGCGTCAAGCTCCTTGCCGAGTTCACGCAGCACGTCGCCGCCTGGGCCGACACCAGCGTGGTCCGCGCCAACTTCAGCCAGCCCAACCACACCGGCAACCAACCGGAGCGAGCCGGACACGCCCACGGTAAACAGGATTTCAGTATCACATACTGTAAAAATCAAATGAATCAGATTACTAGTAACACACACTGATACTGAGTCGCGTTATACTAGAAGTACCTTTACTGACTCCTCTGTTACCTCCCAGATGAGTCGTGGCCCTTCCAGGCAGGAAGCAGCAGCGGCGAGCTGTCGGGCTCGGGTGAGGCCCAAGCAGAGGCGCTGTGGTGGGGGCAGCGCCTGCAGGTGGCGCTAGTCAACACGGTGGCGTTCAGGGGCGTCTGGCAAAAACAGTTCCAGTTCACCAACACCCAGAACCTGCCGTTCATTCTCTCTGACGGGAGTCCCATCAAGGTGCCCATGATGTACCAGGCCGCAGAGGTCAGCTTTGGTAAGAGTCCATTCCTTCATTCATTCATTCATTCATCCCAACACTCATTTATGCATCTTTTAATATAGTGGCCCACTATTCTATTCATCACCAGTCTCCATCCCTCCATTCATCCATCCAACCCTCGAGCCATCCATTCACTCATTCGTCCAGCCATCTATTCGTCCATTTATCTTGTCATGCATCCATCCACACATCCATCATTACCTCACCTGACTGCAGAGAAGACTTTAGTGTGTCTGAAACAGGAAGTCGTCATGAACTGAACGTGTTCGTCTTCCTGTCAGGCCAGTTCAGGACGGCGTCCAACCAGCGCTACACTGTGCTGGAGCTTCCGTACTTGGGCCGCTCCCTGAGCCTGCAGGTGGTCCTGCCCAGCGAGAAAAAGACCCCGCTGTCCTCCCTGGAGTCCCAGCTCACTGCACGCCAGCTGGCGTCCTGGGACACCGGCCTGCGCCGAACCAAGATGGACATTTTCCTGCCCAGGTGAAACGAATGGCCGCACAGAGCTGGAAGGTTCCTGCTTATAAAGGATAAAGGTGGAGCTCACCCTGTGCGATGACTTGTTTACAGATTCAAGATGCAGAATCGGTTCAACCTGAGGTCAGTGCTGCCAGCGATGGGCATCAGTGACGCCTTCAACCCAGCAGCAGCCGACTTCACCGGAATATCAGGTCAGTTCGACTAATCAAACAATTTTAGAGCAATTTTGTTTCGACATCAGTCTGAGTTTTGGTGTCAGCTGACGTTTTATCTCCCTCTGACAGAGGAGGGTCTATACGTGTCGGACGCCTTCCATGAAGTCAGGATAGAGGTCACAGAAGATGGAACGAAGGCAGCAGCTGCTACTGGTGAGTGACGTCAGAGCGGACACGTAGAAAAAGTCAACTTTTCTGTTTCAGTTTTGTTAAAATTTCACGTCTTCCTTTGCAGCGATGGTGCTACTCAAACGGTCGCGAGCTCCCGTTTTCAAAGCTGACCGGCCGTTCTTGTTTCTCCTCCGACAGATAAACACAGGTATTTATTTTATTTTTATAATTAAAATTTAAAAAGAAATTTTTTGTTGTTTTTTTGTTTTATTTTTCAGAAAACTGTCATCTTTAATTTACATTTGAGAAATGTTAAAAAGAGATTCATACAGTCAGTTTATGAAATGAGACAAGTTCCAACAAGACGCGTGAAAAGTTCAGGAAAGTTGTCAAATGTATGATTTGCTGCCCCCTGGTGGAAAAATTAAAAAAAGACATAACAAGGAAAGAAATCATCCAATATTTATTTCGGATGAGAATACAAGACTTAAAATTTTCTTCTTTCCAGGATCGATCCTGTTTATGGGTCGAGTGATGAACCCTGCAGACCAAGTGGCCTGAGGAAGTTACACCACAAACACACGCATTCATACATTCATTCGTTCACTACTGTATTTATTTGTGGACCCATCCGAGGGCCCACGGACACTTCAGGAAGAGGGATATTATTTTTGTACATATCTGTAAATAAAATTTTAATACATTTTTACACATTTCGTGTTGTGGTCATTTTCTGGGATGATTAAAAACTCACCTGTTTGACACAAATTAAAAAAAAACTGAATAAAGAGACCAAGAGTCGCAGGTTTACTGAACACTTTATTTACATGGCCCTTCACAGTGTAAAATAGAAACTTTATTCATGGAAATACTTACAAAAAGGCCAGTTTTCCATTTAACATTCTCTTTAAATAGTACTCTAGGGTTATTTACAACTTTACAGTGTATTCAAAATACTCTTT
Organism: Malacoctenus gilli; assembly: GCA_032164315.1. NCBI lineage: Eukaryota > Metazoa > Chordata > Actinopteri > Blenniiformes > Labrisomidae > Malacoctenus > Malacoctenus gilli. The sequence goes on from JASSRZ010000023.1 coordinate 154,990, forward strand.
TGGTAGCGGCCTCTTCACAAACACACATGTATGGCAGATTTTGGTCCCTGTCCGAGGAGGGAGGGAACGGATGAGTGAACGGCAGCCTCTCTGAACCAGGAACCAACTCCTGACCTCCACACTTCAGTCTGACTGTGTATATCTGAGAACAAGCCTCCCGAGACACAAAGCGGGAGTTTCCTCTTAAGTTACATTGAATAAGTTTTTCAGTCCTGCAAATGTACACAAGTGGAATTGTGGTGCAGCGACAAGAAGTTGGTTCGGGATTCATGGCGGGATCAGAAGGGTGTGAGCGAGGGGGGGGGGGGTATGAGTGGGGGTTGATGTTATTTGGCAGCGCGTTGGGACAAGTTGGCATCGGAGGCCTCGCTTCATCAACACTCCAACAGACAACAGGGAGTTTGTGTTGCATATCAGTCGTTTCAGGCCCAGATTAAACCAAGAGAAGAGCGGCGAGTCGGGGCTCCGGTCTTATTGCTGATGACAATGCGATAGTGCCACTTCCTGAGCGTTTATGTCCCTGTGTTTCAACCTGTTTTTAACCCAGTGACAGTTAGGGGTTTTCCCACTTCATGCTGACCTCACCGAAAACATTGCAGAACATGTTTTGTTTCGTTTGTTTTGAAGTCCAAAATCGATGAAAACCAAGATCTGTTTGAGGGAACAAAATCTGTTGGAGCCTAAAACAGTTAAGTTGCTCCTCAATAATCTCAATCATTAGTCTGTGCGGTCGACCACAACCTTCACTGTATCGTTTAGGAGCACAATAGGAGTGCTGCAGTTAGTGGAGTGTAGAAAGTTAATTTAGACACACAGAGTCACATTCTCCTACAAATCTTAGTTTAAAGACTCAACATGAGATGAAAAAAGAAACGACACGGGGGGAGGAGGGGGGGTAAAAATGGTTCGTAGCATTCCTTACTGACTCCCCGCGATTTGTTTGGAAAAGACCACACTGACTAGCCAACGCCTCAGACAGCCGGTCACATCGACACAGAGACAAAACAGGATGTGACATCACAACGAGGCTCAGGCCATCTTCGCCTCTCAGACAAAGTCCTCATTTACTTCCCTTCCTCCTCCCCCCCTCAGAGGAGGGATCCCTCGTCTGTCTGTTAAAACAGTGTCTCTCTGAAAGGCCATGAACGCCTTCTTCGACAATCTGTCAAAACATAACAGTGAAGCCCGAAACTTGCAGAAACACGGCTCTTAAATGAAAAGAAGGAGTCTTCAAAATAAAAGCTCTGGGTAGTTTTCTGGGTCTGCTTGAGCTTGTTTTTCCCCTCAAATGTGCAACTTTCTGGGTCTCAGAGCCCAGTTTGGGAACCATTGTGTTGAAAGACAATTGACTCTGACCAGGGAGGAGAAGAAGCGACCAAACATCTCATTGCATAGGCAAACACCTCACCTGCAGCAACAAAAGCCTCCGCGCTCACTCCTTTGGATATATAACGAGCAGACCTGCGTCATCCAGGGCCAGCACGGCCTCGGCTCCCCCTCCGACACCTCATTTATTGTTGATCGAATGCAGAAAGTCCACGAAGGAGGGGGAGACTTTGAGAGCCGGATGAGGTCAGATCTCAACCTTTTGGGGGGGTGCCAAGGAAGGAGTTTGGGGATGGGGATGGTTCAGGGGGATGTGGAGGGGGTTTATTGTCAGTCAGCTGGGAAGGGGGGGGGGGGGGGGTCTGGCAGCTCTCAGAGCGAGTCCACGTGGTTCATGCTGATGGCTCTGGTGTGGATCTCTTCCAGGAAGTTTTCCAGCTGCTCGATGAGAACACGCTTCTTGAACCTTTGAGGGGACACAAACAAACATCAACAAATGTTGACACTCCTGCATTTAACATTTCCCGAAGCACCACAGCCAATGGGAAAAACAATTCTTTGGAGTCATATTTTGGGTTTATTTTAACAAAAACCAGATGTTCGCTGCCCGAGGGGTCAGAATTCTTCCTTTCGAGGATCTGCGAGTGAAACAAACCCCAGATGGTTTTGTTTATAGCTTATGAGCGAACAGCAGATCAGTGGTGCACAAGTTGTTGTTTTTTTTTCACGAGCTAACAACTCAAAAAGAAAACCATTTACTTAACCGATAATGTCAACAAATCAGTCAAGTTTGGCACTTAGTAGAAGGAAGATTGTTCAGTTACGAGCTGAACGTTCGTTCCAATCCCTCATAGCTGATTGTGATCGATGTTTGGGGCCCAAACAAAGTGCAGGATAAAGGTTCATGTATGGACTGTGTTTAATACAAGAAAAACTAAGAATGTTGTGTGTCGAAAGAATCAATGTCCTCAAGACAAATATTGTTTTGCTGTCCTGCTGCGATGGAAGCTGTTGCCAAAAACTGATGAGTCTCAGCTGCTTCCTCACAGACGTTTAGTGTCAAATCCATATGAAAAGAAAATCAGGGCGGGATGTTTGTTCAGAAACGAGCCATTAAAATATTGCTGCATCTCCAGAGAGGCAATGCACTTGGTACCTGGCCGCCTCTTTAATGATGTTTTGGAGAAAGATGAGCCGTGTGTCCAGAGTGCCCTGGATCTGCTTTAGGAGGAGGAAGATCTTCTCGTAGTCTGAAACAAACAGAAGGTAGGAAAATGATCGATTACTCACCGCTGTGTCACAACTTCCCTTTTACACTGTTGAACTTCTGATTTTGACCAATTCACAACCCCAAATCTGCTGTTTTGGCAGGTTTGAGGAAAAAACTGCTTTCTGTCTGGACAACAGAAGGCTTGATTGTGCTCGAGTACCGTAAAAATGCTCCGCTTACATAGTTTCCTTTGAGAAAATGAATCAAAAGACACATGAGACGGCCAATGGTATAAACGAACACTGAATGCCACTACTGCACATACGTCTGCCAGGCTTCCTGATCTCCTTGGTGATGAGCGCTCTCAGCTCGTTGTTGACCTTCGTTGTCTCGGTGTGAATGTGCTTCTTCAGCGCTGTCGGTGACAGGTACCGCGGCGGCTGATCGTCAATCAGCAACAGCTCTGCCCCGTCCTCTCTGCCCGGCAGCGGCGGCGGCGGCTTGCCGGCGTGCGGTCGCCCGTTCTCCTCCTCCTCCTCCTCCCCGTCCTCCCCGAGTCGAAAGACATGGGGCTCGCTCGCCGTGTGGTTCTCCAGGAAGTCGACCGGCCCATGGGGGAGGTCCCCTTCCGAGTCCGAGCCGTCGTCCGAGCTGCAGTGATTCTGGTCCAGGTGGTTGATGATGAGGTCTGGTTCTGGTGCGCCGTCGGACAAGTCCGAGTCTACGCAGCAAGAGAGGACAAAATTATCTCGTACAATTATCTGATGAAGATTTAAGAGGTCTGTTCTCACACCCAGTGCGATCTCTACGATTGAGGTCGGACAGTCAGTGTTTTGTTGCTTTATAACTACATATTTATGGCTCAAGGGTTTTCTTAAATTTATGGAGGAAGGATTTCATCAAGCTTCAATACAAGTAATCATTAAGCTCAGTTTTACACAGAGAGTCGGATGGTGCAGTGCTGCTGCGAGGAGCTTAATCCTGACTGATTTAGAAGACCCGCGTCAGCAGAAGTGGCTGCTCCTTTAGACTCACTGAAAGCAATCAATGATAAGGACTGAAAACTGACCAGCTAAACAGTCTCCAATAGTCAGCAAACAAGCCGAAAAGACGCGTCGTTACGCTCCTCTCGCAGCACTTGATGTGGAGTCTCACCTGATAAGGGTCGAGGACTGGCAGGGGGGGACACGGGTGGGGTGTAGGCCCGGCCCAAACGCAGCAGCGGCGACATGCAGCGCCTCCTCTTGGGGCCGCCGCCGGGCATGTTGCTGCTCTCGCCGGGTCTCTTTCCCTTGTTCTGGGGGCCGGTCACGAACTCGTCTGCCTCATCGATCATCATTCCCTGCAGGGAAAACCAGCAGGGAGGTTAGCTTGTGTGTCTGCAGCATTATTATCTATTTATGATTCTTGTGGCAGAGCAGTGTTTGGTTTGTTTTCTTTAAGCTTGACCTAGAAGTCATTCTTTTGGAAGTGGACATGAAGAAGTTTTCTTTAATTAATTTTGGGGCTTCTACAATTCTGATGCCAAGCAAACTTTTAAAAAACAAACTAAATTGGACTATATTCATTAATAAGTGGAAGCAGTTCAATAAAGTAAAGTTCTACCAGAATTTGAGAGATTGAGAGTTGTTTGCAACTTGCTGTAATCACAAGTTATAACTGGATTCATCAGCTGTTTACCTTCTTGTCCAGTTTGAAGGGGTTACCGAACGTGTGCAAACGTTTGGGCTGCTCAGGGTCGGCGTCTCGAAGAGGCTGAGGAGCAGCTTTGAGGAAGTCTTGGTAGTTTCCCATCTGAGCGATTGGCACACTGTGGAGTTGGTCTAAACAACAGGCCCACGGACAAATTCGTCAACACGAGGTGAGAGCTAATGGTATCGCAACAAGAATGCAGGAATGTTTCGAACAAAGTGTGGGAAGCTGAGGCCTCCTGCAGCATCTCACCGGAGTCCTGCCCTCTGAGGGCGCAGACGCTGGTGTTGAGCAGGTTCCTCCTCATTCGGCTGAGCTGGTCGAGCAGGTGGCTCCGAGGGATGTCGTAGGGATTCCTGAAGCTTTGAGGTTTCAGGCCCTGAAGACAAGGCGAGAGCGGGAATGTAACTCAAATGTGGACACAACTGGAGGCGCGACTGAAGTAGAAAGTGTAGAATGCTGCAACTTGAAGTGTGTAATCAGGACTCTGTCTTGTTCGAGTACTCGTGTCTCTGTCCTCACCTTGTTGAGCAGCGCCAGGTGGAAGCCCTGGAACTCTTTGGGGTTGAGCTCCAGGGGCAGAGCCGGGGCCTCCCCGGTGATGCTCTGCAGCTGCTGGATGAAGTCCCTGCGCTGGGCCAGAGAGATGCCTCCGCCACGCCACCGCACCTTGATGCCCGTCTCGGGTGTCTGCTTCTTACCGATGGAGGCGATCAGGCGGTCGTACTCGATTTTAGTCTGGAAAACACAACTAAAGTTGAAAACTGCGCACGCAGAGAAACTCTTTTGTTACCACTGCCACGACTCTTCGTCATCACTTATTTTGATCAGTACTTCTTGATGGCTCTGCTACTTCACTTCACGAGAACCTTGGAAGTAGTGCTTCTGGCAGCTATCTATTACTACAATTCTGAACATCTACAAATAGCAACCACTTACTCGATCGTCTTCCTTTAATGCTTACTTGACACAAGCGCTACTACTACAGCTTGTGCCTTCACCAAAAAACTCAGTAAAAGGTTGCAAAGTTCCTGTACAAAGCAAACAAAAACAACTCACCTGCTGACTGAGTTTTTTCAGGTATGAAACTACGCTGTAGCTCAGGCCGTACTCCATGTTGTCTGCCAGCAGGTTTGGCGCTCCCATGATTCTCAGTGCTTTTCTCAGGGCCTGTGGGAACACAGTAAACACTGTTAAAAATGTTTATCGCATTTAGATCCAATCCAACGAACCGTGACATGACGAGGAAGGACAAACTCACCCCTATATAATACGGCGGCATGGTCTTCAGGTAGTTCTCGAAAGACTGCCTCCATTTTAGCGTGGGCTTGAACTTGTGCACTTTAATCAAGTCGTCTGCCGTCACAGAGAAAACAGAGCAAAGATTTGCCTTAAAATAAATCAAGTTACTCTGTGGCTTCTTCTAAAGACCGTTCAAAGTGCCAAGAGCTCCAAACTCACAAAAGGAATAAGTTAGAGAATTATATGTTGTAAGAAGCGATCAGCTTTACCCAAAAGTGGCAGCAGCACTGGGTAGTTGTAGGGCATTACAAACAGGTTGACACAGTTTAGGGCTGTGCTGGCCTTCAGATAGCCAAAAGGTTGCCCCAGGTCGCTGTACTTGGCACTGTTACATACAAACACCTGAAAAACAGAGAGGAAATCAATAAATGAGTGATGACATTTGAACCGGCAAAAACGTAACCTGCGGAAATTTGGATGGATGTTTGTTGCCGAGCAGCTTGATGCTGTTCAGTTGTTTATCAAGCTGTTGGTTGACTGGGAGATCGATCCTGTCTGCTGAGGAGGCTAACATAAGAGCATCAATATAACCACCTGTAGGCAAATCGTACTCAAATTCAGACTTGCACCAATGGCGCCATTTAAACTGTGGTAACCTCTGTCCCTCATACAGGAACATCTTCTCAGTGTGTTGTGACATGTGCGACAAGGGGAGTCATAACTGTGTGATGGTGGAGTACCTGCCAGCAGGTGTGCGGGGATTTCCTCTCCAAAATGTACTGTGTGAGTGGCGAAGGCTCCAGCTCATACTTGTCGAAGGGCACCTTGTCTATCACCATGGGTTCAGCGTCCAGGCAGGAAAACCGAACGTGGGGGTGAGCTGAACGGGGGGGCTGGGTGGGAACAAGGAGAGAGCGGCAACAAAACATCAACAAAAAACCCTTTCCCTGACATAACATTAAAATTTGGGTTTTTTTGTTCCACGAGTGTAAATTGATCACTTCAAGTTTCTCCATTTTATATCAGTTCTTTATATTTCAGTCCTGCTTCATGGTATACGTAAAATTTCCAGAAAGTTCAAAATCCAAAATATGCGAATGTTAAAAGTTCAGCTATGGTCTTTAGAGTTTTTCTAGACCACAGAATTGTCTCCTCCTCGTTTCTGTGCAGCTTCTTACCAGCGTGGGGGAGTTCTGGTCCGGCCAGAAGGCCTCTGGGATTGGCCAGTGACCGATGGGGACGCCGGTTTTTGGGTTGGGCCGCACATAAATCAGCTTGTGACAGCAATGCCACGGCTGCGGACCGGACTTCTGTGCCTCAGGAGGAGCATCTGCGCAGGAGGACACAAAAGAGAGCCGAGCGAGCTGAAGCGACGCAATACAGAAACGAAGCTGGGCAACAATGTTTTGATGGACAGTCTGTCAGAGGGCAAACATGCAGTCAGCTGTGTTTGAAGGCCGCCTGAGTTGCTGCTCACCCTCGAGTGGTGGAGGATCGGGCCCCGTCTTCTCAAAGTTGATCACCACTCCACTTTGGATTTTCTGCACCAGGGACTCCAGACACTGATTTAACATTCGCTGAGAGAACACGCTGTACGAACGTCCTGCAACACAAACAGACAGACAAGAAGTTCACCCACAAAGTCAACAAATGAATCCTCCATCAAGTTTTAATACTTTGTTCGAATGTGAAGCGTCTCATAAATATTCTGCTGAAGCGGAAGAAAGCACGACGTTAGAGGTGTTTAGACTCCTGTTAGTTTGGGGTCACATGCTGCCAAAATCAACATCGCTGCGCAACACAACAGAACAATGAGAACAAATCAATACAGACAACACCCGAGGTTTCTGTCAGTTTAAGTGGAGAAAAAATATGAAGTCAATTGTTACAATATCATAATTCAGTACCAGTAACACAATGTGTAAATTGAAAACTGGTAAAACTCCTCAGTGTAAAAGTAGCGATTCTGTGATATTTCAATAAGTAAAGGCGACTTGTTTGCAAAGCTGCATTTCATGTGTATTCGATCAAAAAGGACTTCTGATTGTAAAAGTGAGCACACTCTTGTAAAATTGTTGAATTACATTAAACGAATATAAAGCTCACGACAGAGGTACAAAGGTCCGCGCTCCCTGTTGGAGCTGTAATAGTCACAAACAGTGTATATTAAATATGACATTTTCACAACTTTGTCCCTGTAATCTCACATGCGCTCCATTGACTTGTGTGAGGACCATCATTTGGACACACACTGATGATTCACCTGCAGTAATTCAGACAAAGCAAAATCTAGAGCGACTAAATTGCCCCTCTGACCGTTTTCGGCTTCCAACTTCACCTCTGGCGACCTTGCCGTGCACCCATTCACTCGCTGGGTTTCAATAGGCCGCGGCTTTGTGTCAGGTCCACCATCAGCAGTAATGGACAGGCAAGCCTCGACTGCACACTGTCACCGACAATGGAGCTGTGTCATGTTCTGCATTCAGCACCTCTGACTGCTGCGCCCAGTCAGATTTGCTTTAAACACGATTTCTCTGTTAAAAAAGTGACTGAAGATAAAAAGTTATTTCATCACGTGTCCCAGTAATGCAAAGATTGCTTTTAGAGCAGATGAGCTATGAGATTGGTTTGAAAATGTCTTATTTTATTTGACAACTCATCAAAAACCCTGAAAAACAGTCAGGACAAATTAAGACACTTTACCCTTTTGTAACTTCTCAGCCTAACTCAGCATAGCGAAGCTCGCAAATGCATGGCTCAGTTGCATTTCCATTAAAGTTGCGTCCCACCTCAGTGTGTGGAATTCCCATAGCAACGGGACTCAAAATTCACATACAATCAGATGCAACACGCATATTTACACCGGACTACACCGAGCCAATGCTAGACTCGCTGTTCAATCAACAATGCAGTAATCCTGCCGCTTGTTCAACCACGGGCTTCAACGCCATCTCGCCATGAGTAAGGTGCAGTCACTGCTACTCTGGTGACGTCACTCGCAGGCAACTTGCGGGGCCTGCAGCCTGTCAACATCATGTTCTCAGCCCGACTCGGACCACTTGCTGGTCGTCAAAAAGAACCTGGTAACAGATACTGAACCTGATGGAAAGGCTCTGAAACCAGGCGGAGTCAGGCCGAGTGAGGCTGAGCAAGCACTAATGGAAAAGTGCCCTCCCAGCCGAGTAGGTGCGAGTGAAAAATCCCCCCCAAAACGCAGCACGGCAGCAGGAGGAGGACTGGGAACGAGGCGGATAAAAGTCATCTCCCACAAACAAATCGACCGTTTCACTCACTCCGCAGCCGAAGGGGAATTCACAGATCCAATTAACAAGCCGAGGAGCTTATCGGCAGGACAAAGACTCTACCAATACTGACCACTTGGGAAAACTTTGCTACGTCAATGAACAATTTTTCTTCTTTGTATAAACTTGTATCAATTCACCCTTTCACAGGCTCCCCGGCGCAGTTGCTCGGCATCTAAAAGAGGAGCTCACTGTGTTTGTGCTGCGTTGCTTTGAGGTCCCACTGGTGAACCTGTGAACACAACTCTGAATGTCGGGCAAGACGAAGCCACAGAGCTGCTTCACACTGAAGTGAGCAGCAGCCAGGACAACGTTCAACTCGATCACTCGCTGGAAAGAGACGACTTACTCCTCTTTTTCTTTCTATTGACAGAGATGATTCATCAGCGGTGTGAGGGAATGCATTTAACAAACGGCTATTTTGATCTGGTGTTATAAATACTTGGAGCTTGTCCCAGCATGCTGCACGAGGCTCTGCTGGAGGATTTGGACTCGAATTTCTCTCAGGAGTCCTTTTTTAATCTAAACTAAGATTTCACATGACAGTTGTTTTGAAGCAACGGCAGCACAACATAAAAAACGATTTATAGTATGAAACACTGAGTGCAGAAAACCCTCTGTCAAGACCCCCGTTAGCTTTCTTCCATCAACCTCTTGCACACGGGACTCTTTGAGGGTCAGGTACGCATCACGTGACACAACGCTCTTCAATTGGTCTCAAAACAGATGGATATGAACTCAAAGCTTTCAACAACTAAATCGACCTTCATGCAAGTGTGGATTCAGCAAATGAACTGTAACCCAAACACATGCCTGTCCTCAGTGCACCTACCTCCGGTGACCTCGCACATGGGGGTGATGGGAGAGTCGTCGGGGGGCACGCCGCCGAGGGGTTCGGGCTCCACTGAAGCATTGCCAGATATGCGCAGCACCAAAGCGAACAGACGTTGGTCCCAGCGAAAGGGTTCCTTGGTCAACTCGCTGCCTGGCAGTGGCGTGGTCAGCGGCAGATGGAGCTGGACGGGTGACAGATTAGAGCCAAAGGAGTCATGAAACGGGACAACGGTCTATTATTCGCTTTAAGCATTCAGTCAGTCAGTTAGTCTTTTCTACATTCTAATCGGTTCAACGAGTAGAAGACTGATATTTTCCTCATCAAACATGTAGTGACTTGTGCCTGATATGAACAAGCACAAACCTGAAATCAACACTCACTGCAGATCATCGTGTGGCTGCAGAGTGAGTTATTAGAAGGAGGAGAGGCAAATAAGGTCAAGTCTGAGTGACGGAAAGATGAGAGGCGACACCCAAGAAATTAAGAGGCTTATTAACGAAAGAGGAATGCGCCAATTTTTTTACACACCTTTTTTGTTTAATAATGAAGGGGGAAAAAAACACCCACACCTGATTGGACGAACCACCCTCATCTCTTTTCAACCAGCTCACCTCGTCTTGGACGCCGCCAGTGGTGGTCAACTTGTTCCCATCTGTGATTGCAATGATAATGGCCGGTTCGAGGAAGAAAGGATTCCTGCCCTGCGGGTAACGAAAGAACACATACATCTGAATAAACTATGAGTTCAATCAACAGTATATTGGGAAATTCTGACAGTTTCAGTCAATTAATCAAAGCAAAGTGACAGTCTGCAAATAAAAAAAGGAGTAGGAATTGATTGGGCTTTCTTGCACTCGATCCAAAGGAAAACTGAGCACAAACAATGCATCATAATATAGATAACTTCAGGGCCTAATTAGGTGTGTGAAACAGGGGAACTTAAATCCAATGTAACAATGAAGAGAAATGGTGACAGTGCAGAATTTTAATGCTTGTTTGTGCGTGATGGAGACGAGCATTAGTGGGATATCTGCAGTCCATGTTTGCTCTTTACTCAGTGATGGTAAAGTAAATCACCTCAGGAGTTATACGAGACCCTCTTCTCTGCAAGGACCCATGATATTTCACGACATCAGCACTCCACACTGATAAAATGAAACTGGAGCAGCACTGCATTTATCACTGTGCATCAGCCTTGTGGGATCTCCACCAGAGACCGCCGAGTAACTCGGAGAGTTAGCAGCGTGAAAGCCTCGATGTGGGCCGACAAATCCTGTCAGCGAACAGGCAGCAGGCTGGACCCGGTTGCTGCAGAGCCTCACTCTGTCTCACTCTCTCTCTCACACACTCCATAAAGGCCATCCTGTTCCAACGGCAGCACGGTTGCTAATGGACGCACTTGATCTGGACTGTACCAGCAGGCTGCGCTTTCTCCTGAATGTTGGATCTGTCTGGTTACACAAACAGGCCAAAGTAAACGGAGCAGGACAGCAGCAAGATCCGGTGCGCTGACAACCTGGCAATCTTCTCCACCATCAACCACTTTCTTAGCATGCTAATGAGTTGCTGCCATTGGTTTGTCTGGCTTTTACTGCTGTTATGCAGTAATAATTTGATCAACAACAGGCAAAATCACACGTGTCTAAAATGTCCCAAAAAATTTCAAATCGAAACATCTGCAGCAAAGACTTAAAAACGAGCTTCCATTGCTCTAATAACAGAAAACTAAATACTAAATGAGCCCTAAAGAAACATGTACTTTCATATTCCCCTTGATTTTTTGTACAAGCTACATGATTTACAGAAAAACACCAAATATACCAAGAACATGCTGGCAATTATTTATGTACCGTAAACCAGATAAATGGAAAAAACTTCTAGACGGAGTAAAAAAAAAAAAAAGAATACTAATCTACCCTAACATGTAAGCAAGAATAGATGGTTAACAACTATTTAATGAGACGAATTTTTGTCATCAAACAAGCTCTTAATCACATAGACTTGTTGACATGGAGTGCACTCATGTCACATCCGTCTGCCTCAGCAGGGTCGTTGGCCCAATAATGGTGCTCCATTAAGCACCGCCTTTTAACAAAACGTCAGCAGCCACATCGTTTTCTGGTGCTCTACCGCTTCCGTCCCTCCTTCCCGTCACACGTTGGTTTCTCTCTTAATGAAACTGTGATCAGTGTCAGGATTACCCGCAGGCTGTCTCCCGCTCTGCCTCCATACCCTTCCTTCAACTCCCGGGGGAGACTCATCTCAGATGCCTGGCAACCTGGAGGGTTCTTTGTTACTGTAGACAGAAGCACTCCAGGGCAATATTAACCCCCCTCCTCCCCTACAGGCTCACTTCCCTTTTGTCTCCTGCTCAAGCTGTTTATTACCCCACTGAACATCTTACACTTGGTGCATTTGAGAGACATGAAGGTGAAAAATCCAATGCGACTTTCTTAAATGAGAAAAATTAGAGGACAAAAACAAGAGATGGAGTTATATTATGAAGCTCTTAGAAAGCTAAATTATACAAGGTAAAAACTTGGCTCCAAACTGACATTTTGTCTGGTCTTAAATAGATTTTTTTTTCAGTTAAATTAGATTTGTCAAAATCTGCACCACAGGTCCAGGTTTTAACCTCTCAATCATGCGAGTAAACAACAACTTAAAGGTTTTCCCCGTAAATTCAAAATTATTCGACAAAAAAACCTCCAGACTTTCAAATTAGACAAGGCTAAGGATGAAAATATGTTGGTGATCACGCTCACTTACTGGTCTCGGCTTTAATTTAAACTTGGCAGGAATATTTGAGTTAAAACTGCTGTTAAAATCACACTGAAGCAGAACTAACAGAGAAAGCCACCAGCTCAAGAGAAATAAAGAACTTCTTTGCTTTAACTCAAGATTAATTCACAGTAGAAATACTCGGTTCTAATAAAAAAACGAGTCGTATTTACAGCTCGTGTAATGTGGCCATGGTGACACTTTCTTTTAAACACAAACTTGTTGTGAGTAATCACATCTGTGGGCCATCTGCTCAGCAACGGCCCTCCGCTGCTTCTACAACTGCAGAAAACAAGAGGGAACCGGTCATTAAAGTATAATTATGCCTCAATCAGCTTGTCATTAGAGGTCAACGTGAACCTGGGAGGGACACGGTAACCTTGACCCGGGCACGCGGCCCCTCTGTGTTCACAGACGTGTGCATCGGGAACAGCCGGCCTGACAGCGTCGCTGGTATTTGATATTCAGACTCCCTGAGAGTGTCTGACATGCATTAGGCATGTTGTATGTATGCATTACCCCAGGTGGTGGGGAACCTCCCATTTATTACTCAGGAAATGCTAGTTAAACATTCATTACTGCTCCCCTCCTCCTTGACACAAAGGAAGACACAGATTTTGTACCAACCAGCCCTCGGAGCAGTCCGACGAGGTATTAACTCGACTCAATATCTATTCAAATTCACCAGGAAGAGGGCGCGTCTACTCCAGCACTGCAAACCTCACTAGGTGAGGTGCTTCAGCTCACACCAGCTGCTTTTCAATCCCTGGTAAATAAGTCGACAACAGTCACACCACAAGAACTTCAATCATTGAAGAATCAACCGTGTTGAGGGTTGTTTTTACATTACGGACAAAAAACAAGGTTCTCAAGCTTTGTCTGCTCTGCAATCCTTAAACAAATTAGGTTGGTACGTTTTAAAACAAAAGTCCACAACAACAGATTGCGTGGTTTTCTAGAACAGACCTGAGACACTGCTCCGTGCGTTTATTTTGAAGGGCTCCTGTTTTTGTGCATTTTACACGAGTCTGCTGGCGTTTGGCTTTAAAAAAACAAAAAAAGACCCGTGAAAAGTATATGCAATTTTTCAAAGTCTATTTTTTTCTAGGATATTAGCCTGAATACCATAGCAAGAGAATTTTTTCCCCTGTATGCTGGAAATAAACATTACTTCAAATAAAAACCAGGGTTTGAAATATTTAAGTCAATGTCGGATAGATCTTATTAATATATGTATGTTGAACTGTCTGATGTAACCTACAGGGAGTGTAAATAATCCCACTGCACCCTACGTTTTAGAATGCACCCATACTGTGGGGAAACGTCACTGTGGTCATCCTGAGCGACTCGACATGCTGGGTTCAAACATGAAAGGAGACCGACTGCTTCTGTGCCGCTGAGCCGTGGTCCAAAGCTGTGAACACAGTCGCACTGTGTCTACTTATTACGGCTCATGTCACAACCTTTAGCAACTACAACTGAGCTTAAATTCCTGATGTCATTTAGGCAGCACTTGTTGGAAGAGGACCAAGAACACAGGATTTGCTATAGAACTTTGCAGTTTTAACTGAATATGTTTGCCATTAATCGGAGTGAATGGAGGCAAACAGCCCAGACTGAAGAGGACTCTGCTGTTTGGGGACTTCCGATAAAACTGAGCAGATCAATACAGCAGATTGAGAGAGTCCGACTGAAAGCATATTGCTCCCCTAAAAGGATTGATATACTTTAATGAGAGAAAAAAAATTTTTGTAATGGGAACATTTTTCACAGACTCATTGAGATTATGCCTAAATTCTCCTTTAACAAATCGTTCTCTATGCAATGAGAACGTATATATTATAGTAAATTTGTTATTGTTATAGTTTGTATTATCTGAAAGACATCAAATATCCTTCATGTAAAGTCATTATCACTTCACTTACACGGCCAGGTAATTATAGGCATATTCAAAAACTACTTAATACCACAGGTGAAACTTCTTCATTCACACTGAAGTAGAAAAACTCCATAATTACCTACATTTTGGATGTAGAAGCTGCTCTGTCTTTGTTAATATTAAATGTTATGTTTGAGGATATTACAAAACTGAGCAGCACACACAAAGTGGTTATTAAGTCTGATTGACAGCTTATTCTCCAACACTTTACATGAAAGCTGAAATTGTTCATATCGTTTTAAAGTTCAGAGTTGATGCAAACCTGATGTGTTGGCAGGAAGTAGATACTAAAAGCTTTGACAGTATATCTGTGCTGAACCTTCAAGAACGTGGGGACCAGGCCTACGAGCAGTGGCGATACCCAAGACAAACAAATGTCACCAGATCAATAAAACTCACTGAGGTGAAGAAGACAGGCTGCCCCAAAAAACAGTTATGTTTGTGCCATGTGACTTAAGATGTGTGGATTCACAGTGTGTGGTTGATTGGTTGATGCTTGTAAGACTGGGGCTAGAGGGGAGGGAGGGGGGTGCTGTGGCAGAGGGGGGAGGGGCATTGAAACGTCATTATAGCTTCTTTCAAACCTAACTGCCTGTCTGCCCCTTCAGCGCGACATACCTGTCCATAGTTGTCTATCCCAGTCACTAATCTATTGAGATTGAGTAAATCAAAAGCGGTCCTCAAGGACTGGCCAATAGTTGTGAGTCCGGTTGCTTGCAGGTTCCTCAGCTCCGTCATGAAGGTGGCGTGGCTCTCTTTCCATCCAGCCTGCCCAAACAACAACAACAACAAAAACATTTGGTTATTGTGGTGTTATAACAACACGCATGGAGCAAGATCGCAACCACACTTTAAAACCATCCCACACTGTGTGGACTGGGGGGGGGGGGGGCAGAGGGATGGCCAGGGTGGCCTTGGCCACCTTAGGATCCGCCCGAGTCGACTGACAGCTCACTTCACTTTGCATAGGAATTTTGAAATTTGTGCAATTGGAGTAAAAGAGGAGAACAGACAGAGTAAATAATAGGAGGAGAGAGAGAGAGACACAGAGAGAGAGAGAGAGAGAGAGAGAGAGAGAGAGAGAGAGAGAGAGAGAGAGAGACAGAGACAGATACAGAGACAGAGACAGAGAGACAGAGCGAGACAGAGAGACAGACAGACAGAGAGACAGACAGACAGAGAGACAGACGGACAGATTCACGCCCTGTCGCTTTGGACCAGTGTCTTGCTCAGAAACCAGCAGCCTCTGGAATTGAACGGCAGATCTCAGAAGTGGTGACCTGAGACCCCCACAAGTTACTATTTATGGATTAATGCTCTTTATTTTCTGTCTCCCTTTTTTTAATTCCCAAGGCTACTCAGGATCATCGCCCGTTCCCCCCTGAGCTGCTCGGAATCTCTCCCATTTCCGTCAAAAATTCCCAACCCCTTTATCGCTAATCGGAACTGTTCCCGTGTTTTCCCCCCAAACATCGCGGCTCTGAGTGTTGGTATCAAGCGAGAGGTGACGGCTCGAGTCGGTCCTGCTCGCAGGAAGTGAGTGCAATTTAACAGGAGGCGGGCCCCCGGCGCCGCTTCGCTGCCAGCCTGCCGCCGGTATCGCCGCGCCATCACAAACGCGCACTTTTCATGCGGAAAGTCGCCTATTTAACCTGTTGTTGATATGACATGTCGCCGTCCAAACAACTGCGGCTCGTCGCGGCGAGCCGTGCTCCGCCAAAGCGCGGCGCCGCCGATTGGCCAGATAGAGCTGATAGAAAAAGAAAAAAAAAAAACGACACCACAATGGCGGCTTCTTCGCACCTGCCACAAACAGCTCCGCGCAAAAGATAACGTATCTGTCGTATTCACGGGGAAGGAAACAGTCCCATCGGGTCAAAAACGGATACAAGCGATGGAGGGGGGGGGGGGACGAACACAAAACACACACGTCGGCTGTTCTAATTTTCAGTCTTCAGCAGACAGAGAAAACTTTTCAAATCAGACCTCCGCCGAGTGACACTTTGACATTTTCATCTTCGCCGCCACACTTTCTCCCCCCTGCAGTCATTCTGGCACCACAATTTAGAACTGACTCTTCGACCCGGCTCTTAAGGGACTTCTCAGTCTCTGCACATTTTCCACCTGTCACCCTTTTTCTCTCACCCCTTGGTTCTAAAAATATAAAGGAGGGGAGGGGGGGTAGACTGG